>JAHQIW010002128.1:0-181284 GCA_019055375.1 Parelaphostrongylus tenuis | reverse complement strand
TTTTCTGAGTACGACCCTCTTGCAAATTCAATGTGAAACGTTCTGAAGTGATAGCAAAAGAAAGATTTGAGTTTTCTATTCAATTTTCATTGTATTGCCAACGTAACATATTAGGGAGAGGAAAAAGTCTACGATCAATTCACCTTATTTGGCTAATGCCAGTCAAAAGTATACGTAAACTTTTCCTCTTCATCATTCAGACATGGGCGCACGAAGGTTGTATTATTATAATGTGCAGAAGATCCATGAGTTTATGTTTCATACATATTTCATATTGAGTCCTATTGGCAAATTACTCTTTCTCTTCGAAGGGTGAAGAATATCCAAAAGCTCTAGCAATACCCGAGTTAGATTATTGACGTTCTAGGGAATTACGCCTACTACGACGTGAGAAGATGAGGTGATCATTCTTTTCATCATTCCCATGCGATTCTCGGATAGCTGAGGACGTCATTAGAACCTCTTCAAAGAATTTCGTCGACGACATTTCGAATCTATTTCTTCTCTGCAGTGAAACCGAAACTAATCACTTCAGCCATTCCAATCTCAAAATCTCATAAAGTCACAGGCGACATCAACTCCTATATAGAAAATCGACAAATCCGTTTTTGTTTGATAAAAGTTGGAAGAAATTTTTGTCACAATGAAAAAAGTGAGTCGTGTACTGTTCAATTTTTTTGAACGGAAATTCTATTTGAATATAGGAGGCAAATAAAGGAAGACCCGACCAAAAACCAGTGGTGCTCGTCGAAGTACTCAAAACTTCTGCTAAACAAGTTCATTTTGCCTAACAAGTTCAGATGCGTCCTCACAAGCACTACGCGTCCTTAGATCGCACAAAGAAGTTGTTCGATAATCGAACCAAACTGAAGTTTGATTTTGTTGCAGCACGTGTACGATGGCTGCTAGTAACTGTCAGTCGTGGAAATACACTCGCAAAAACGCTAACATCCATACAGGATGAAAGATTGACGCAAACAGCAAAAAAGCGACGTCGAGGTGTGAGCGGTAATGCTCATTCAGCTCTATGGACGAAAATTGGATATTGCCATTTCTTGACATCTGGAATAGGTATTAAAGGAAGTACTACTTTAAGCCTTCACTATTTCATAACCATCGTTGAGTAGCCACAATTTTTCCCTGAAAAAAATGCGAACCTACGATCGAATTGCAATAGAAGATATGGAAAACGTGCATTCTATAGCTAATTAAACATTTCTGGATTAGAATCTAAGATTAGTTACTGCAACCCAGTTTCTTCGGTTGGAATTCGTAAAACTACGCATTAAATGGCAACCCATATGACGTCGCAATTGCGAAAGGAAAAAAACCTAAATTAGTGGTAAACGTAGCACACAATCGTCAAAATTGAGGTGTTTGCCGCAGGTAATCACCGCAGGTATATGTGAAAAATTATATCGTTCGCTTCGAGTGCTTTGTTGAGACCACGCTCATTCTTACAATATGACTGGTAATTATTTTTGAGCCATGCATGTGCTGTTTTAACAGATCAGAGTAAAAGTACGATAAATCGTGTTTATCAGTAAATGCGGAATAATTAGAGAACAGCACTATCTGAGACGATAAGTAGCAATGTGATATGTGAGACGAGAGATAGAACGTCTGCGTTTCCTTCATAAAAGGGGATTCTCCTCTTAGATGAATTTTGGAGCAGATTTCTGTGTCGTGGTGAGTATTTCGGTACTTCGGTGCAAATACTGCCTCTCTGCGGCGGCATTCTGCGTGGACAGTGCTTCCATGCCGTGGAGAGCATTTCGGTTCAGATATTCCTTCTCTGCTGCGGCATTCTGCCTGAACACTGCTTCTATACGGGAGTGTTTTTCGGTGCAGATGTTGCTTATCTGCTGAGGCATTCTGCGTAGACAGTGCGCTCCTGCCGAAGCGAGGATTTCCGAGGAGATAAGAATCTCCGCCGCGAATTTCAGAGTAGATAGTGCTTTCTAGCCAAGGCGAGATTTTCGCTGCAAATGCGGCATTCGAAATCTGTCGTGATGCTTCCTCGCTGCAGATGCCGCATCAAAAATTTGTTGTGATTCTTCCATTTGAAGGGTAAGACCTCCGAGGAAGTGACTGAACAAAGGGGCACCGTGCAATTGATGAGGCTGGAGTTCCGAAACAGGTGTATTGCACTGTAGAAGTGCCCATAACATAGCACAGGCATGGCTCAGAAATAGCACCAAGCATATTGGAAATTTGAAGTGTAGTCTAAAGAAAAAGTCAAAACGAAAGGTCCGTTTTAAGAGGTTCTGCATGAGAATCAGTTTTGTTTTTGGTGTCGCATCATTCTCTGCTTGATCAAATTATTGAATGGATCACCTACGACAGATACCGGTGATTTTGGGTAAGGCACAATCAGATGAGTAAGCAAGATTTCTAGAAGGCTTCTGTTGGACAGACCATATTCAAACTGTATCCAAATTGAAAGAATCTTTGTCGTGGAAAACTATTTGCTTCATGTGCAGACTTTTTTGACTATGCAAAAGAACTTGAAGCGTCAACACAAATCCAATCCTATGAACGTTCGTGAACCAAGGAGTAGAGTTTTTTTAAGTAGGAACTCGACCAGGCTATTATGAGAAACACACCCAGAAAAATATGACTTCCTAATCGAACCCTTATCGTATACGTATAAGAGAGATTCGACAAGGTGACATCATATCGTCAAAGTTGTTTACTGCATCACTGTAATGGATAATGAGGTCAGTCCACTGGAATGAGAAGGGCATGAGTATTAATGGAGAAGACCTATTAAATCTCTGTTTTACTAGCAACACCCGTCACCCTTTCAAGGGGTACCAATAAGCAGAAAGGATGATCAATGAACCCAGTCGAGCGGAATAAATATCGGGCTACGCATAGATCGCAAAAAGACTCATTTCACGAAAAAAACACCTCGTGCACAGGTGATTAGATGAACTGGGTAGTTCTCTGACTATAGGGACCACCCCTTACGTGTATCTTGGACATTCAGTGAACATGGAGCAGTTATGAAAGAAGAATTGGTTTGGAGGAAAGAGAGTCCCATGGGCCGCATTCGAGATTCTCAAAGCTGCAGATCACTAAGAAATCCAAATGTCCACTTGCCAGACTTTTTTCAGTCCACCGATCTTCGCAGAATTCAGTTGTCAAAACGAATGTGGACCGATAATTCAACCACGTCAAATGTACATACTGAACGCTTGTGCTTTTTTTTAAACCGTGGCGCCACATGCAAGGTTTAGTCGTACTGCAGATTTCAGATCTTCGAAATTTATCTCGTTTCTGCGATCAGGACACTCCACATCGATAGCGAAACATAGCTACTCGACCACATAAGAAGAAGAACGAATAGCAGATGGATTCTTTACTGCTGTCTAAGAATTTTTTCGGTATCCCTTGTTCCTGCCTGATAATCTCTATAATGTCTCTTTCTGTCTAGGATGTGAGGAACGAGCATGAAAGGGCTCTTCCTAATAACCGATCTGCAGACGTATTTGTGAAGTTATTCATCTGTATTCGCAGCTGAATACTCTCATCGCTGCGATAGATTCACTTGTTGCAAAACTCCTATCGTTTGATTAACTTAGGTACAAAATACACAAATATGCATTCCATACCGCGCATTGTTAGTCAGTGTGAAAATCACTGAAATTCACATATTTTTGCCAATGAGTTATAAACTCATTTAATTTATGAAGGTGAACTTCTACGCTTTTGACAACACATGAACCAGTTGAACACGTTTTCAGCTATGGCAGTTTCTATGTTACTGAAGCAGTTATTGAATGAGCAGTGACAAGTAATATGAGTACCCTAAATAAGCAAGAGTTGCGAATTTCAGCTCTTCCAACTAGTGCAATGTAACCTTAGCCAATCAAGGGTATATCAATCACTTGTAAGGTGACAAGTGTAAGGAATGATATCACTCACGCCGAGCTTTAGTGAAAGTCGCTCTAGTAAATTACACAAAATGTTGGTCATGAGTGTGGTTGTTGGCCATCATCACATTCTAAACAATCACCTCTTTTATTGACCAGCACTGCTCATTGATTTTGCGGCACTTTTTGATTCATGCTGTCACTTCCTTCATAATTGCTACAATAGTTTCGTTATGGTTCCATCGTTACGCGTTTAAAATCGGCATTCCTTCGTTTCAAATAAGAAGTTGGCTTTCTTTGGACAAATTGAGGGCAAAACAGGCTTCCTATGAGCGCCTTTTTTACGTTTTCTTCATTCCATGCAGTTCTGATTTGCAGATTTTTTTAACCTTTTCTTTTTTTCCAGTCTGATTCGAAGACTAGCCAGAACGACGTTGACAGTAGCGAATTTGCCAAGAGCAGAACCATTCACTGTGGTGCATTCTGAGGTTTATGAGGAAAACGTTGCAAATTTTCCCATTCCAATCCCAATAAATTGCAATGAATATAATTCCAGTGAGGGCTGTGCAAACCAGCAGAATAGCCTTGTATATCGACTTGAGTGTTTCTCTATGTGATCGGAAATTCATTAGGTAATCCTTTTATCATTGCTTCTTCTAGTGTCTCCAACTCAACGAGAAAAACGAGCCAAATAAAAAAAACCACTCGGGGTCACCACAAGGTATTGATTGTTAGCATAATATGCTAACAACCAACCTAATATGATACCGGAGGCATTTCCTATAGAATATTTACGCGAGCTAAAGGTACCCTTTTGATGATCGTTGTTCTTAGTTCTATCATGTAATCCGGAAAGGTCCCCCTTAATCAAATTAGTTGCACGGGGGAACAATAAAGGATTGATCAAGTCCAAACCCCTTATCATTCGTCCTTTATAGTCCGTTTACAATCGCTGCCTCTCCCTAGTTATGTCACTTAATGCTCCACCAAAGAATCGCACGTCCACCAAAGAATTGCAATACGATATAGATCTACCATAAGAGATGGAAAAGATGGTGGAAAAATTTTTGTTGACTGAAGTCAATCACTAGAAAGAAGTAATTGTTGCGGTGTTAACATCCCGAGCGCAACGCCTAATCACAAACAACACCTCTAGAGGTCAAGTGATCGCCGAATTGTTGACACATTCGTGACAACCGCGAATTTCGCGTGGCAGCTCAAAGTTCAAACAGTCTCGTTGGCGCAAAATCGTATTTCGCAGCGGAATCTCAATTAATTTAGCAATCGAAAGTCAGTGAAGGCGTGGAATATTGGTTTCCCAGAATAAGCATTCTATTGCTTACCTCGCAAGATAGGAAAAACGCTTGAAAGCAGCATGAAGAGCTCTAAAAAAAAAGCTTTGAAGGGCCTAAATTAATGCGCCGTGCGTACCGAACTGAAGTGTCCATACTCCATAGTAACCGAACGGTCCCGAATGTATCTGGTTATAGCTGTTTGACGACATAGCGACAACATTGCCAGGCGTCAACTAATGTGTACTGGACGTGCATGCAGCTGAAGTTTCGTTGATGGCGCGAGTCACCGGGGCAGTTGTCGAGATACGCACGATTTCTGGCGGGTGCCGACGGCGAACGGAATGCGATCTGCGTGGTCCCTTTGATTCGTTGATCGATCGATTGGTTCCATTTACGGGAAGTGTGTGGCGGTTGCCCCATATGTTGTCGTCACGTGCGTTGTCACTGGTGGTGAGACAACGGTCAGCTGAGTTGTGCTCGGTTTCCGTCACAACGATGTCGTCGGTCGCATTCAATCACTCGCCAACCAAGGAGACCTCTGAAAATCTCTACCAGGTGAGCACTTTGATCACCACAATTTTTTCTCGTTTCTCTTCTATCCCATCAACTGTTTTCTCTCTTCATGCTCTTCTCTCCCTTTTTCGTTAGTGATGATCCTGTCGAAATAGCATTCTGTCTCTGATCTTTGATTACGCTACTACGAAGAGTTGATTGTTGTTCTCTTTGTGTCCAATGTAACCCCGTTAGTCGCCGAATAACTCGAGCCAAAATCAACAAGTTTCGCTCTCATTCATTGATAAGCCAACTCAAGGTGGTCATTGCATTCAGCCAATCTTTTGGGGTGTTTTCGATGGTCCCTAACAGCCGTTCGCCTTTGCTGTGAGGATCTTTTCCTAAGTCTGTACCATTTCTGGTATAAAAGGGCATCGCCGAGTGAGGTTAGTATCCGAAAGGTTCATCATTCAAAGGAATTCGACTCGATAGGTTGGGAAAACCGGCAGAGAGGAAACAATTGTGGATTATCAGCTAGAATCATCTTTGCTTCGAAAAAGATGATCATGGCGAATTATTAGCCGAATAATATCTAATCAGACCTCTCGTTAACTTGCTTAATTAGGTAGCAATGATCATTCATAATGAGTTTAGCCCTTAAAGGACAATACGGTACGTTTCGTAGCGAGTCGCGTGGCGTCAAATCTCACCTGCCTAGTGTAATGGCGGCGTAGCGTCTCGTGGGAAAGCAGACGCGAACACCCAGACATGCAGATCGTGCGAATGCCGCGCAAGCGACGGCGCGACGCCGCCTGCCTATCAACGGTGGCCCTCAAAAGGTACAGCAAATTGTTCTAGTGAAAACTAATAAGTTCTACAAAGTCTTCTTTACGTATCGAAGATATTTAAGTTACGCTCTGTTACTTCATAACACCTAGGATTAATTGGATACAGTTGCGTTGAATGCGATTTTAAATGGGAGTTTTCAATTTTATATCAGCTTCTATAAACCATGAAAATCTACAGATTTTTGCCCATAGAGCACATGTCCTATTCCAACAATCGAAATTTTTGTCCTCTGGTGTCTATAGCTCACATTCGTTCTACTTTTTTACTTGAAGCCTCGTATTTCAAACCCGAGAGAAGTGAACAATTTCGTAAAATTTATCGAACAGGCCAGGATGGTCTGCTACAAAGTATGTTCGTGGCTATAGTGCGTTGGAAATTTGATAAGTTCTAGTTTCATGCTGATATTTAGCGCTTGAATTTGCCTTCCTAACAGTAGAAGATGATTTGTCGGCTTCGAGAATTTATTGATCCGAAAATTCATGCTTACTGAGGATTTTTCACCGTACTCTCGTAGTCATGTTACTATCCTTATTTTGATAATTGTAGAGAAGGTCATGTGACATTTCAAGCCTTTGACGGTCATGACATTCACCTTGCCGCCACTGATCGAAACATAGTAGTAGTAGTAAAATTTGCATGTTGATACATATAGTATCACAGCTCTTAGACGTTTTTTGCGACTTTTTGTGAATCAGCATGGTCATTGGGAAAGAGCCTGATATCTTTTGAAACTTTCTCATTATAACATCTAAGCTGAACCTACTTCCTTCGTCTACCTTGTAGGGTATAAGACCAACGAAGGAGAAACATACACCTTGATGAGCGTTTTCAGCGTAACAGGAGCGTTCTTGAGATGTACTAGTGATGACTTTCCTGCCTGGGGCCTATATACAGAACCATGACTGACAGCTGCCTTTGTTACAAGCCGCGTCCAAATAGACTATAGCATTCATTTGTTCTGACTATCAATCATGAATACGGCTAATATCATCCCCGTGTTTTGACATTTCGCCTCAGGACCACATAAATACTCTAATTGCTCTTGAGCGGAACAGGTGGAACGAGTTAGCGTTGCCTCAGAAGTTCTTGATCTTGATTCTACATTGAGACCGAGTCCATTCCATCACAAGCAAACCTCCAAAACGCTCCTATCACGCTCAACAACATCCATCAGGCTGCTCCTATCGCCGTCGTCTATCTTATCTTGCAATTGAGATAATCTATTATAAATAGGTCGTGGGTCACAGTGAAATACAACAACTCTGGATGAAGTGCAAACACTTCATACAATATTCTTCCATCTTTTAGTCTGTTCAGATCTGAACTTTCCGATAAGTTGAAGATGAATATTAGATTTTCAAATTCGCCAAATGTGAGATGTGGAAACAAACATGACGCGTTGTATCGTGTCCCGATGGAAGATATCTAGGCGGTTATCAGCCTTCTATTTACAAAATGCGAACCATGAAGTAAACTTTTTTATTTGAGCAAAAGTGAAGGAGTATTTCAAGTAAGAGAAAAATAAAATAAAAGGTGTTATATGTCCCTGGAAGTTTGATTTTCATGATTGTACAGCCTGAGGTTGAGTTTTTGCGTAGCACCGAGTCTTCTTAAATGAGCACTTCAATAATGCTCGTTGGACAAGCCGTCCAAATAGTTTGCAAGCAGGAAATGGCCAAACGCGTTGAGGGCGCACAGAGGCACAGAATTTCTCGCGCTAGGGGCTTTTCTACTAAATGATTAAAAGTTTTTTTTTATTGTGTTTTTTTCTATTTTTGGATGTCAAAAGCTTTGCTTGGACTAATAATTGTCCTCGCACAATCGTCTGACAGCGTAGAATTGGAAGTTCTACTTTTAGTCGGTAAAGTGATATAGAATTATCGATTTTCTGTAGTATTAAGGGCTTACAGTTTGCGACTACTAACACTCTGGAAAAGTGAGTGGTAAGCGAAAATTCGGCGTCAGACGGGGTTGAGCTCGCGTTTCACGCTCACATACGTGAGGGAGGGGAGGATGGTGGGCGCCCTGTCACTTAACCACCGGCCATTGCTTTTCCACTACGCTTTTTCTTCGACATATTGCTATCATATAGCTACTATCAGCTGAACACTTTTCGAGTGTCATACCTTTGATTGTTTATTGAGACCTCGCTCAAAGCACGATATGATCTGATAACATGTTTTGAGCCTTTCATCAAGCCAGTTACGGCACTTATGGTACAATTCACTTATGAGGGAACAATTGAAAAATCGATCCCATTCGTTGGAGAAGAACTTTTCATAGGAGTGTTAGTAACCCTTCGAAAGCGGAGACTTGAGGCTACAGCCCCGATGTTGTCGGCTTTTTCAAAACACACCTTTATAACGCTGTAACATCCAAAATAACATCATGTTTCTCAAAACCACGTGTTTTTTCCTAATCTCCCTTAAATTTCGCTGGACAAAGATCTTTCTTTGGAGTTCTAGTACTCAAACTGTAAACTCAAAAATGTGTTTTTTTTTCCCAAAAACCTCTTTTGGTTTTTTGATTTCCTTTGGTCTTTTGTTTTGTGCTTAAAATCTCGCCCGTCAGAGCTCTTTCTCTAGAGTGTTAATGATCATCAGATAGCGTTTTTTCTTTCTGATTCTAGCTATATGCGTATTTTCTGAAAATGCGGTTTGCCAAGGAAATAAGGTAGAGTTTTACATTTTTCGCAGCGTTGTTTACCGGCTATTCCACAGGGCGCTAGCCGAGGAACGGGGTGGGGCGAGGCGGGGCGATCGATATTCTGTTATTCAAGTGGGATTTTTTTACTTCGTTCCGTTTGAAACTCCAGATAAAACGATTGACTAAGATACTACAGAAACTTCTCTAAACATTGACATCCTTTTTGGCTTCTAACAGATTATACGCTTGATAAAAGTAAGAGCGAAAGGCGAGTGTGAAACATAATTTTACAGCACTACAAAGGGATGTTCTGAAAAACCGGCGACGTGGGGCTGTAGCCTCAAGTCTCACTTTCGAATTGTTCTTAACACCCCATGAAAATTTCTTCTCCTGCAAATGAGGTCGGTTTTTCATTTGTCCCCTCATAATTAAAAAGACGCTCATACATTGCAAGACACGTATTTCGACTCGGCCTTCAGCCTCGTCAGTTGCATTTCGTTGCTGTCACTTCCACGGGAAGATATCCCCATATAGGGGAACCGACCCGAACTATTTACACCGTGCCGCTAGGTGATAAAACCAGTCCCCAATGGACAATGTTGTATAGTCGATTGCTCGTGGCTGGTAAAACATGATTGTCATTGGATTTTTTCTCAATGGCTTTCTGTCCGATATCTCACTCAAGGCAACGGTGAAGATTCGAATAGGCTTGTTGTTTTCGAATGGTTCACTCTGTTTTAGCTGACATGGGAAATGACCCCCTTCTGAGACGGCCCCATAAGGATGTGCATCCATTGTTGCGATAAGAGAAAACATTTGTACCTCATCTTCATTGAGATATATCTTGAACATTTTAGGAGATGAGGCGCTTCTGAAGATGTCTCCTCTGCTGGATGGTGTATTTGTGTTTCTATGGTGCTTTTGTTCCTTGCAGTTTATTCTACACATTTTCAGTCAGCGATTTTTCATCTCAACTCACTTCAATCAAATGCGGATTTGCTTCGAAAAATTCGAGAAAAGCGACACCTACAACAGCAGACCAACATTCCTGAAACGGCCACTCTGTTGAAAAAATGTGGAATAGAGGTGGGTTTATGTATCTCTTTTTCGATTATTCTATCCCGCAGATGAGAGCGCGTGCGACGCAGTGGCTAGAGGTGCTCTGCGGCGCACACATGATCCACCCATTAATGGTCGATGGTTCGATCCCGTGCCCAACGCTCCCTAAGCTTCAACCTTTTCGGGGTTTGCGAATCGGTGCCATATTTGTTTGAGAGGGTAGCAGCACTGATTTAAGACGTCAGTAGGCTACCACAGACATTGCAAACCAGGTAATGCATTCAGTTATCTTCAACGATACCTGATCAAGTCGAATACGTGACGCATCCCCCAAGGATTGATCAACGCCGAGACCTATCATACTTTTATTCCTTATGCCGATTTGAATAGTAGTCGGTTTTGAGAAATATCAAGCGTCGTTAATTGAACTGCTCCGTGAATGTATGATTGATGTTTCAGCCAGTCACACTTGATCGTTTAAATGTAATACATGTGAGTGGAACGAAAGGCAAGGGATCAACTTGTGCTTTCGTGGAATCTATCCTAAGAAAAGTGGGATTTCGAACTGGATTGTATACGTTGGTTTCAGTCTTCCTTTTTGTCATTCTGAATAAGAAGCTTCGAAAACGATACGTAATTTCAAAGAATCGATTTGATGGATAAAAGATTCAAAATTAACTCTCTGAGGACTGTTTACGTTTTTTTGAACACACGATTATCAGAGGCCTTTTTTTTGGACAAGGAATTTTTATTTAATTTGCAGTTTGCATTCGAAAGATCAAACCTCAGCGATCTCAACATAGAGCTTGATTTTTAAGAAGGCCTTCTTAGGGCAATGTAGCAGCCTAGAGGGAATTGCGTTTCACATTTGGCGCGCATTTTTTTGTACAACTGAGGTCTGTGTTTGGTTCTTTGTAGATTTCTGCTAGTCATTCTATAGCATAAATCCCGATGATTCTGAGGCTGAGATTGGTTTTTGAAAATATCTTCATAGAGCCTGTATGAACGAAGAGGATATTTCGTTTCACACTTTTTTATATGCATGTACGAATTTGGATGCCACAAAAACATGATACCATTTAAAGAAAATTATGGAGCACGAAAGAATACGAAAAGCATAGAAATTTTTTCCTATAATAGAGTAAAAAGTTCCAATTATGTAGCGAAAGTCGCGTGCAGCGATGAACTGCGTTCCTCATACTGTTAATGTGTATTGAATGCTCAATAAGAGTGGAACGCGTGTTCAACTTCTGCCTGGGGTCGAATTTTTGCGTACCACTCAATATTCTTAGATGTATATTTATAACATCATACCACTGCTACAAAGCAGTCAAAAGAAGTTCATGTAGCTCAAGGGGCAGTGTTTCTTTTCTTCTTACTAATGATAATCACTAGTTATAATAGACGAATGGTTCCTTTTTTGAGTTCCCTCTCTTATTTCTTTTAGGATGTGTTCTGTTATGTTCACAAAATCTAATTTAAGTTCTCCGCATTTGGTGCATGTCCGTGAGAGAATTCGCATCAATGGCAAGCCGATCAGTGAAATATCGTTTGCAAAGTACTTTTTCACCGTGTACAACAAGCTTAAGAGGGTGGGATTCAACTGAAATTAGTGTATCTCTTGTAAGCCATCTGAAGATTATAATTGCAGTATGAGCTCGAAGATGGAATGCCGTTTTATTTCAAGTTTCTCACCCTCCTTGCTTTCCATGTGTTTCTGGAGGAAACTGTCGATGTAGCAATAGTAGAAGTTGGCATTGGTGGCGAGTATGACAGTACGAATGTTATTCAGTAAGCTGCCACTCTTTTATATGTTTATTCCAACAATTTGGGACGTTGCAGTTTTGTTTTGGTACTTCCCTTAGGCATCCGGTTGTATGCGGTGTGACCACCTTGGATCTGGATCATACATTTCTGTTGGGCACCACATTACCTGAAATCGCATGGCACAAGGCAGGAATCATGAAAAATGGCGCACCACTGATTGTCAGCCCTTCGTCAGACGATGCTCTATCGGTGATGAAAAGTCGTGCTTTAGAGCGTGGGGTGAGTTTGTTTTTTACTCATATATTTTCGAGGCTCTAGTGTGTTCAAATAATAATTGTTGAGAGCGAGTGTGGCGGAGTGGTTTGAGGTGCCCTGCGACACACTCGATGTCGATCAATTGATGGTTGATGGTTCAATCCCGCGCTGAAGGCTCACTAAGCCTTCCATCCCTCTGGGGCTCGGTGAATTGGTCCGACTTGTCTGAGAGGATAGTAGCACTGAGGTGATAGGGGAGGTGGTGGGCATCGGCAGTCCACTGCGAATCATTGTGAATGCCACATATGCAATTCATCATCTCAGTCCATGCTAGATGAAGACAAATGCATAACGCATCTTTTAGATTTGATTAGCGCCAATAGCATAATCCTTTGTTTTTTGATGACTGTTGAGCTGTACAATGAGTTTTTCATCATATTTAGGTAGAACTAAGGATTGCGCCATCTTATAAGTCATATTCTTATGCGAAACAAAAGATATCACCTGGGATTGCGGGTGAACATCAAAAATCCAACATGTCGTTGGCGTTGCAGTTATCAAGGGTCTGGCTGAAACGAATGGGATGGGAAAGTTCGTCATTAATTGAGTAGCTCTCAAATGGCTTTGACGTATAGTTATATGTCATTGTCTTCGTTTAGTGTCTACATTTCCTGATGCGAAAGAGAACAGCTGGCAAGTTGGTGAAGCTTTCGACGTTCCAGCGGCGATTGTTGAAGCGATAGAGTCATGTAATTGGCGAGGACGGTGCCAGACTGTTGCTAAAGATCGAGTAACCTACTATCTAGACGGAGCACATACTCCTAAAAGTTTGGAAGTAAGATAGTTTACGTGAGACTATTCTACTTTTGGAACTATATTCATTTGTAGGTGTTTTGTGTACTAAGATTACTCGTTTACTCAAGATTCATAGGTGTGCTCGAACTGGTACTCAGAAGTTCTAGAAATTGTTCCAACAAGGAAACGTGTGCTAATTTTTCATTGTACGGCAGAGCGAGATCCTTCCACTTTACTTCCATATCTTACAGTGAGTCTCTGAAATTCACGCTGCTCAATTACGTAAATAATTGACCTTGTATTGGAAGTGTCAGCTGAAAAAAGCAACTTTTATGGGGACTTCACAGCGGTGATACACTTTTATGAAAAGTAAACGTTTTTTACCTCTAGAAACATGAATTTAATTACTCGTTGTTCTGTCCGACCGTATTAACTGCGTTGCCTGACATGAAATCTGACGTAACAAATCTTAACTCATCTGCGGCAGACCAACTAACTCGCAATGAACAGTGTGCAACAACGTGGAAGGAAATTGGAACTGGAGTAGGTCCCATGTCTTTCCAATTGTTGTCTTCTCGTTTTACTCCAAATCCTCTCAAAACAAGCATTTAGACTTGTTTTTCAGGAGGTTCTCGTGTTTGATTGTATAACATCAGCTATCAACTGGGTAGAAGAGCAATCTTATACGGAAAATTTGGACGTGTTAGTCACAGGAAGTTTGCATTTAGTGGGTGGTGTCTTATCACTTATCCAACCTACAGTAGAGTAGATATTTTTTTGCTCACCTAATACTTGTATGTACTGAAGATTAATCTGTTACAAAAGTTTTTTTTTCCTCAGTAGTATTTCGTCATGGATGCAAAGCAGCTGTATTATACTCTCGCGACAAGTAACGTCTTAATAAAGTTGCAGCGCTGGCCAGTATGGCACCTATGGGTGTCATTTTCTTTTTAGTAGTTTATTTTGCCGCGCAGAAGTTTTTTCCCAGACGTCTACCGATTGACCAGTAGCCAGCCCAACACAGATGCCGCCATGGGCGTTATCCGTGCGACAATCTCTAATTAGTGATTTATCTTTCAGTAATCCAAGGAGAATCTCATTTCGGAAGAGTATTGTGGTCTCCAAAACCATCTTACGTGGTAACATTGGAACTTGTCGTACATCATAAGTGGGAATTGAAGCAGAAAGTGGCCTTGAGGGCACACAACTAAAAGAAAGATGCTCAGGCTAATAATTTAACGTCCACGTCCAGTTGCAAATTTATAAACTACTCTGGACGTGTTGAATACTGCATTTTGCTTTTGCTTTTACTAATTTCCTCTAGCTTTAACGCTTTTGACGGTGATTATTCCATAATTGACCAAGTAGCATTCTGAAGGGGTTTCCAGCGGAGACAAAAATAGCTACAGAGATATTTGAGAAGTTTGCAGTGATCTATGTATAAAGGTACGTAGTAGGTAGCACTTTATACTTTCAGATTCCACTGAAGTGTTTCCTATCTTATGTAGACTAATGTATAAAACAGTGTATTGGTATCTAAGAGTGGTGAATGAGACACAAAACTCGGAATCTCAGGAATCCATCTCCTGTTTCATGAATTCCAATCACATTAATGATATAATTTTTATTCACAATACCTTGTTTAATCCGTTTTTTAATTTCTTTTGCACAGTAGGAATATTATTAACTTTTTCATCTTTTTATTGTGAAGATAGATGAAACAAAAGTAAAAAATAAAAAAGTGATGACTTTCGTGTGTTTTTCGGAGCGAGAGGATATTAAGACCAAATGGGAACTATCGTGATATCTCATGCACAACTTATACACCTGCACAATAATTCAGTATGATTACATAGAAGATTAGCTTTTGTTCATTACGCAGAATCATGCGTGCATGTAAAAAAGCGGTGTATAGAAGAACATATACTCTACACAGAATAGAGGAAATGTAGGATTCTTTGTAAAATAGAGAAAAACCGATTTATGGAATGGAAATCGCACTAATTAAAAGTGGTCGGGACTGCATAAAGGTTGTGGAGGTGGCCAGTATGACATCCATAGGCGCCATGACCACAGCGAAAAATTAGGTGTCGTCCATTTGTCGCGAAGGTACTAAGTGTAACACTTTTTTTTCCATTGTCTCTCTCTTCTTTCGTTTAGTCTTTACGGAATTCTTTTGTTTGATTGCTGTCACTTATTGAGTGTAAATCGAAGTCATTCCATTTTTTACTTATCAATTGCATAGGATCCTTCACTTATAAGCAATATAATTATATTATAAATAAAAAAGTAATGACTTTCGTGTATCATTTGTTTTCTACAAATTTTTTGAGTGCGGAAATCGCTTATTGCCAATAACTTGAAGTGTTTAACTTTTTTTTTTTACTTTATCAACAAAATTTGCGTTTACTTTTTGAATTGTAGTTGCTTGTACTCGCTAGAATTTCTGCTGTGACGTCAGATGTTTATCAATTTGTAGAATATGCTTTCTACTCAAAACATTCATAAGTGTGCCTTTAAAGTCTATTTTTATACAGGTATTAAAGCATTTCTAACGCAAACTGATATATGGATTAATGTGAGCACATGGTTTTACAGCTGTTCTGTCGTTCGAAACCGTGTACCCACGGCCTCTTCGTCTCTAACTGGCAACTCTGAACAGTGTGCTCCACCTCTGCTTTTTTAGCGCCAGCGTACAATTATTAGACGCAGCAGCGTGCCATTGTCAGATGCAGCACGCTGTGGGTTAGAGATGTTGAGAAGGCAGAGCAGACCGTCTAGAGTTGCCAGTTAGAGATGAAGAGGCTGTGGGTCAACGGTCCTAAAACAGTTGAACGATAGCTTGTGGACACAAATACTGCACCCACGCTTGATCATTAAAATTTCGTTCCTCATATTGAGATTTTGCGAAGACTAGTTCTCGAAAAGATTCTGTCGTCTGATTTATGTTCCAGGGGCTTTCTAGCATTGCGGTTACGCTTGTAACTAAAGTTTGAGGCTTAGCTACATGTTCCTGCTATGATGTAGATCAAATTTTTGAAACAACTTCTACGGAGGGAGATTTCTCCAGTGCGCAATAGAATTTCGCGTGAAAACTGCGCATTTCGCACGATTTCCGAGGCGCCTTTGGATGCGCTGTATATACCCTGCCCTTAATCACACAGCATTTCAACAATGTTTTACTGAACTTACGAATGTTGCTCAAACATTCTAAGTAACGGTGTTTGTTGCATCGGCTGTAAGTGGTGTTCGCTTTCACTTGGTTGAACCATTAGCAGCAGATTAAAAGTCACGTAATTTTTCGGCTCATTACGGTCAAGATAATGTCTTTATTTCCCTTGATGATGAACTCTCTCCAAATACAATGTTATATGAAGGTGGCGGATCAAGTCGAGATGCGTGTGAATTTTAAGCTCGTCGAATTCTTCTGCACCATCTGCTGCTTTGATGGCTTGGTAGCTAGGGTAGAGTCATGTGATGTGGTTATATCATTATGGATTTTTTTTTGTATTGAGTTGATTATATTGCTACTATTCTATTGTGCCTTAACTCATCATTATCTTAAACGCAAAACTATCTGATCCAAATATATAGAAGAGGTGCTCAAGCAGTTGCTCAACTGTAATCTTCCATTATTCTTTAATAATAGTTACTTCTCGTAACAACTGCATAGAAAACAAATCAAGTATCGACCAAGAATCACCTTGAAGACATAAGTCGCGTTAGATGACGGCCAATCCAGCTTCGGTTCTGACCAACTCACCATCGAGAATGGTACAAAAACTACGAGAAATCGTTTCTTTCTCGATAAAACCTAAACAAAATGAACAGAAATTTGAAGAAGAAAATTTCGCCAATGAGGGAGACGATAACCTTGATGAAATAAGGGATTAGAATTAGAGTAGTTTGAATCTTGTTGAGCATCATATCCCTACTGAAAGCCAGTCTGGAGTGGGATGAATTATCTAAACTTTGAAGCACTTTTTAAGGTATATGCTGATCGCTTGTAACTAATAGCTGAGATATTAAGGCAAAGAACACCAGCAGATACGGCGAAAATGACGATTTGTGAGAAGTTCTGGGTGATGAAACGATAAAAGATTGATCAGTGTCTGCCTTCAGATGGAAATTTTCGAACTTCTAAAACTAAACGTTCGTTAGAGCGGATGTGTCTTTTCTGAGCCCGACCTTCTTGCAAATCCGATGTGAAAAGTTCTGAAAGTTATTACAGAAAAAATTGAGTTTTCTAGTTAGTGTTGACAACTAACTTATGAAGGCAAAAGGTTTACGACTTTTTCACCTATAACTGGCTAATGCTGGTCAAAAGTATGCACAAACTTTTCCATTTCATCATTCACACATGAATGCACGAATAACAAGTTGTGATAATGTACAGAAGATCCATGCGTTCATGATCCAAACATACTTCATATCGAGTCCGACTGATAAACTGCTTTCTTTTCGAAGAAAAAAGAATACCCAGAAGGCTCTAGAAACAAAACGAGTCAGGTTATTGAGCATTCTGAGGAATTACGCCTACTACTACTTGGGAAGATGAATTAATTGGCTATGTGCGATTCTCGGATCTCTAAAGACGACATTAGAATTGCTTCAATAAACACGTCGACGACAGTCCAAAAAGGCTTTCTGCTTCTCAGCATTTAGACCACAAAAATAATGACTTCAAACATCCCAATCTCTTCACAAAGTCATAGATCACATAGAATTCTATAAAGAAAATCAAAAATCCAATTCTGTAAACAAGTTGAAAGGAATCTTTGTTACAAAGAAGAAAAAAGTGAGTCTTGTATTGTTCAATTATTCTGAACCAAACACTGTTTAAATGTAAAAGAAAACGAAGGAAAGTCAAGAAAGGCCAGACCAAACACTAGTGATGCTCATCGAAGTATGTAGAACTTCTGCTAAACAGATCTCAGTTTTTCTAACAAGTTCAGAACGCATCGCCACGGCCCCTACGCGTCCTCAGATCGCGCAAAGGAGTTGTTCGATAATCAAACCAAACTGAAGTTTGATTCTGTTGCAGCACGTGTACGATGGCTGCTAATAACTATCAGTCGTGGAACACACTCGCAAGAACGCTTACATCCATACAGAACGAAAAGTTGGCGGAAGCAGCAAAAAAGCGACGTCAAGGTCTGAGCGGTAATGTTCATTCAGCTCTAGGAACGAAAATTGAATATTGCCACTTCTTGACATATGGAATAGATATTGAAGAAAGTCTACTTTGAACCTTCTCCATTTCATAACCACCGTTGAACAGCCACAATTTTTCGTTGAACAAAATGCGAACACATAAACGAATTGTCAAAGAAAACAAGGAAATGGACATATGTATAGATATTCGAAAAATTTCTAGATAGCAGTCTAAGAAGGGCTAATACTGCAGCCGAAATCCTTCGAGCTGAAATTTATAAACTACATGTAAACTGGCAATCCATAAGATGTCATAAATGCGAAAGGTAAATCCATAAATGAGTAGTGGTCACCGCGTACGATCATCAAACTTCAGAAGTATTCGCTGGCATTTATGAAATATCATACTGTCCGTTTTGAGTGATTTCTCAAGAGCAGGCTCAACTTGCAATATGCCTGAAAATGACTTTCGAGCCATGCATGTGGTTTGTGAGACGAGAGATAAAACGTCTGCATTTCCTCTATGTTAGGGGATTCACCCACAAGAGGGATTTCCGTGAACATATGGCTTCTCTGCCAAAAATTTCTCAATAGATACTGCTACTCTGCTGCGGTGTTCTACGTAGACAGCGCTTCCATGCCGTGGCAAGTATTTCGGTGCAGATATTGTTTCTCTGTTGCGTTTTGCGTGGACAGCCTTCCATGCCACAGCAAATAATTCGGTGAAAATAGGGCTTGTCCGCTGGGGATTTCTGGGTGGATGATGCTTCTCTGCCGAGGCGAGGATATCGTGGCAGAATTGCTTCACTTGGTAGATAGATTTCTTGGTAGATACTGGTACCCTGCCGATGCAAGAATTTCAGTGCGGAGGGGGATCTTCTGCCGCCAATTTCTGCGTAGATAGTGCTTCTCTGCCTAGACGAGAAATTCGTTATGCTGCATAAGCCACTCTGTAACTTGTTTAGGGTCATAGAAGTCAGCTGGTTATCAAGTGCCTGAATACATCAGTTCTTCATATTTGATGTGCACCATCCATATCTCGAGGACGTCATTACTATCTATCCTATGTAATGAACTCAATGAAAACACTTGGCTTTTTACTCCACAGATGATGTGAATAATGAAATCACTAATTTAAAACGAGAATAGTATGCTTATTGCTAAGAAATTCCTATCAGTTTTTGTGTTGCAGGACATTGTGGTATCTCCGAAAAGTGCGATAACAGGCGCAGAAGCAATAAACGCTGCATTCCACGGGGTAGGAAGAACGATACAAGTGAGCCATAAATCGGAAATAAGCCCTTTCTAAATCATTGTAATGGAAACCTGAACAAATCAAAATAAGTCGTTCTTTCATTATAGAGGCCACCCTCGTAAGTGTACCTTAGAAATTTAGTCAACGTGGGAAACCACGTAAGGAATAGGAGGAGAAGAAGCTCGGAAATGTTACCGAAAAACTGGACGAGAAGAAATTTTTTGTCTAGCGATTCTTCCAACGCTCGATCACGCAGCAAAGATGTCGACAAACAATTAGTAAAAGAGTTCAACATGGATAGACGTCATGAGATATTATAAAACCGTCTGTGTATATCTTCTCAAAACAAGCAATCGTATCATGGTCAGTTATATTTTAGGCGTCCTGTCTCTATCTTTAGGATGTATCTTTTTGTGCCCTCATTTGTAACTGTAATGCTGGCCAAGATATTATTGTACTCAAATGGCAGGTCTCTTTGGTAACCACTGCTTTTTTTCAACACTATATTATTTAGACGACAACTGACAGATCCTGATTCAACATCTGTAATGGGAGATATCGAATCGATCAGATACATAAAGTGTAGCCAGTGAAAGTTATATACCAAGAATGAAGATCTACGAATTTGCACTGAAGTCAATTCACAGCTGTTTATACATCCATCTCTTAATAATTACAGGAATCAATGCATATTGTCACGCATATATAAGCTTGTGCGAACTTCTCTAGCGATGTTATTTTCGGTCTTTTGAAGGAATGCTGATTAACGAGCACAGTGAAAAGATTGATGTTATCTTTTAACATCCCCAATAAGTTATATTCAACACAAAGAACTGTGTTGAAAACATTTTCGAGATTAGACTTATATCTACCTTATCAAAATGCTTTTGATCGCCGCTAATGCATCGTTATGTCTCATTTGTGTAGTTGGTTGCACTCTAGTCGGAGTTATCAGTAGAATGGAAGCAATCAAATCTAAATCTAAGGTACGTTGCTACTGCTTACTGAACAAAAAGGCTCGTCTGCTATGCAGTCTTTTCAGGATTCAGTGAGCAAAGGCGGGCGCATCTCTTTCGAACGTAAGTAGAATATCATATGGAGGTGTCACAGGCATCTCATGACGCTATCCTGATCAATCTCTCGATATTTTAGGTGACATATCCAAGAGTATGGCTATTACAACTGAGGAAGACGACTCCACATGCTCGGAATCGATCCGAGTTATCCAGGATGACGCCGCTCAGGAGGATGAATTAAAGGTTTTTATACCCAATGATGTGGAGTGCTGTGTATAAACATTTGCGTCAGCCAAGATTCGAACCCAGATCTCACTCTTTCCGAAATGTCCAAAGAATGCTGTGCAAAACGAGCGTCGGTGGTGCAACGGTTAGCATACGCTCCCGGGAACAGTGAGATCTCGGTTCGAATCCCCGCTGAAGCAAATATTTTTGCACAGCACTCCACATTTTTGGGTATACCAAAACATCATACCACTGCAAGTAGCAGTCAAATAAAACAATTCTGAGTGAATGTTTCTGATTTGAAACCATTGATGATTAATTGAAAGATTTTTTTACTGCATTTTGGCAGCAGTGGTATGATATTATAAGTATAAACCTGAGTACTGAGCGGTATGGGAAACACTCGACATCAGAGTCAGAGAGAGTTAAACTCGCGTTTCATCCCTACTGAAAGCGTGCTACCACCACACCACCGATGTCACCGTTCTGCTATCACTATTTCTTCAATAAATCCTATCGCAGCTGGTAGTAACCAACCTTCGACGAATTTACACCTCTACAAAAAAGCATAAAAGATTAGAAATTATCTGATTAAACATTTCGATAAGCTATCAGCATACGGTTGAATGCCGATTAGTGCTTATTAGACCAAACTCGTTAGAGGTTGGTCGCTGGCAGCTTCCATAGGTCACATCGAAAAAAGAGTGGTAGCAGAGCAGTGGCATCTGTGTGGTAGTTGTAAGCGCCCCGATGCCGGTGAAATAAGGGTTCAACTCCTGCCTAATTTCGGATGTTTTGCATACCACTCAATACTCTTATATTCATGATTAGTTTATTTCACAAACATCAACCTCAACACAGACGTTGTCTAGATGATACTCGGAAAACTCACTCGGATGGGAGTTCGGAATCAGATGTTAAACAGTAAATTTGTTGCATTCAACGTGGTCGTTGGTTACATCACCACATACGCGACATACGCAAGATTTTGCCATTTCTTGGATATTTACGGTAGTAAGTATCCGTTCAGAGTCATTGACACTTATCATAACGAAATTGTAAGCTTCTAATCATCACCAATATTACCACTATGACCTAGTCTCTTCTTAAAAGCGCATGTTTTGCTTTGGTTACTTTTTCGTGCATACTAGGAATCTCGGATACCGTTTTACATGGAACGTTTGCGTATAGCTTGTTGATTGCCGAGTGTAGTAACCTCACTGAATTTACTGATTGCTTGTCTTTCTATGTTTCCCCGGAGGTTCTCGCAAATGTCTGTAAAGCTCACTTAATTTCGTAGGATGGAACTCATAATTGTGTTTAAACCTTCTAAAAGTCATAATACAGCGTAAATAGAGAAATAAACAGTTTAGATATATGATACTAACTAAGGACAGCTGCATTCTCCGCACTATTGCAATTTAAATAAGCTAATATATTTAAGAGGGAAGGGACGGGCTACCGCAGTGATTGGTGATGCGGTGCACGGAAATAAGGTGATAAGCAAGGCTTTGGTTTGATTCCCTATGCCAATACTTCCTTGCAAACAATCAACGAGGACGTCAGCTCGGCTCCTCCGAGATTGTAGAATGAATCGTCTCAACCAGCAATATACGACAATTTAGAGAAGGCAAATCCGCAAGTAACGTTCGAAGCAACAAATGAAATGTTCAGAACCTTTGTGGGGGATGAATGCGAGGAAATGAATCGAATGTAATAGGCTGGCAACTGAGTTTTGTCGCATCCAATTTTTTTTTCTAACAAAGCAGTCTATTTGACAGTAACAAATAAATATTTGCAATCAAAGTTGCACCATTGAGATCAATAATGTTTTGCTAAATTTTTCATAAATTTTCGATATTTTAACGTTAGAATTCTGGCGTATTTGAAGCAAATTACTCAGATAGGTACTTTATCACATCATCAACTATGGCAAAGCGTTATCTTGCCGAGAAATGTTGAAACGCAGCTATCTCAGCTATACGGTGGATGAACCACACGATCCAATCGTAACTCTCCAATCTTTTGGAATGTTGGACGAGCTATATGTGAGCGAGCGCTGTCTTACTGCAAAATAGTACCGCTTTAATGGAGCTGCCGCAAACGATTTAGTCGTGTTGGTGTCACCTTCACGAAGCTTTTTGAACCATCTTTATGCAGTTCATAGATCAACCGCCTTGTGCTTGAGTGTTCTGCATAAGTTTTGTGTCGCTTTGGTGGCAGAATGAGCCAGCTGGAGCGTTTAAGAGACGTCCACAAATCCTAGGTTTTTAAGCTTCCATTCAAAAGTAAAAGCAAGTTTCATACAATTGCAAAAAACAAAATGTTTACATATTTAGAAATTCAAGATTACGAGTTTTAAAATAACATAAAACACGGTAAAAAAAGATCATGAAATAAATTCATCGTAAACATAAAGATAACAAAAAGCAATGATTTCACTTGACCACCACTTGCGGTGTTATGATGGTGCAATATACCCAATAGTAATAACATAAAGGTTACAGCAAAACTTAGTTGCTGAGGTGAAAAGAGGTGATGGAATCCGCACAGTACAAGGTGATGACGGGTCGTGTAAAACACAATAAATAAATAGTGATACACACGATGTAGTTTAGTAAAATGATATATCCAGCATCAAGAGGTTCTCGTAGCGTCGTCACTTGCATGAATATGTTCTCATCAGAAAGAAATTTTGGTGATGAAAACATTGATGTTAACCAATTGATAATTTTAAAGACTTTATTTTAAGTTATGTTCATTCCCGTATTTTTTTCCTGCATGTTTATCATTGGACTTCCCCTTGCATATATGGAAATGGCTCTTGGTCAGTTTACTACGATGGACGCAGTTTTTGTTTTTAGAAGAATGGCTCCTATTGCTTCAGGTTCGGGCCTAACGTTTAATTTCATCTACAAATTGAAGGTCTGTGCATTAGTCTATTCGATTATATGTTAGAAGATGCCTTCAATTCCAGGTCTCGGAATATCAATGATGTTCTTGAGTGTCGTGGTAACAGTGATGGACTATTCACTGCTCTTCACTCTATTCACTGTACTCGGTAATGCTATACAGATCAACAACAACGAAATGCCATGGCACCGATGCTCAAATAAGGGGAACGGTCAAGGCAAGAATTTTCGTTCTTCTTCAGTTCAAAGCTCATCAGCTAATGTTATTGATTTTTTCTAGATTTTCAGAAACTTTGACTATAACTTTCTTGTGGCGCAGTGGTTAGAGGTACACTGCATCGCTTACAAGGTCGATGGTTCGACTTTGCGCTCGCAGCTCACCAAGCCACGGTAAATTCGTAGCGGACTGGTCATAGACTTGTCTGGGTGGATAAGCAGCATTGACTCGATACAGCGGGAGGCCACCGCGAGTCATTGTAAAGACCAAATATGCATTCATTCACCTCAAACGAAATTGAAAATTAAAGACGATTCCGTGGCGCATCCCTCAGGGATTGATCAACGCCGAGAGCTCTATCCTTTATCCTTTATATGTATACGTATATATGCATATACATCGCATGTGTATATATACATTAAGATACATACATGTATATATATATATATATATATATTATATATGTATATACATATATATTATGCTGATAAAGATATGCATGTTTTGAGCTGATAGGTCTAGTCGTATACAGGCGCCTGCTTCGTCCTATTGGGACACACCAGTACCACCATCTCTCGGTTCAGCCGATCCCCGTTGAATATTTCTCTATAATATTAAGTCACTCCAAGTCAGGTGATGTACCTACTTGACAATGTGGTGACCACCAGTCGAGCTGTTATAATGAAACATACCTATTCTATTGACCGATTTTTCATAGACCGGCTCAACAAACAGAAAAAGATATATATTTGCTAACATATTCCTTTAAGGATCAGCGTTGATAGGCAGGCGGCATCTGCGTCTTTGTGCGAGCAGTCGTGCTAACTGCGTCTGCATTCCCACGATGCGAGACGCCACCGTGCAGTAACTGATTGGGACCTTGAAAAAATGGGGAGTGAGAACAAAGGCAGAGGAGAGTACGCCCAGGACAAAATGGACAACCAGCTTCTGTGAAATAACCAGAGGCTGTGGTTCAAAGAAAATGTTAAGATTATGTGAAAACAATTACAAAACAAGGCTTGCTTGTGAAAAATGATTTTGCAGAATGCAAAACATGCCAGTTCGACGACTACCCTGGAGAATTTTTCGATCAATCTCAATTATGAACATTATTCGTCACTGTAATCTTTGTCATTTCAAGTCCTCTGTTTATTCTTATAGTCCACTATGTTCTCCAGATGATATCCTGTACGTCTCCACTTCTCACTCGTACGATTGACTTCAGCGAGACCACGTGTAGATGGCTTTGGAAGGTTCATCAGCACATGAGAGTACCCTGGTATGTCTTATCAACCTCAGAGGGATGGATGGCTTGGTGAGCCGTGAGTGCGAGATCAAATCATCAACCTTGTGTGCGATGCACAGCAAGTAACCACTTTTTATCACCTTCATCATCACTAACTATCATTACCGCTATCATTATCATTATAGTTATCATTAATCATTATCGTTATCATTATCATTATCGTCAGCGTTTAACGATGTAATTTCTAGTTAAGATATCGAAAATATAGACGAAGGTTGGGACACTGTGTGAGTGCCCATAACAGACCACACGCATCTAGAAACCAGTACCATGCACGCATGCGAATCCTCCGTCGACCCAAATATGGACTAACCAAGCATACAATCCCTTGGTGGGTAGCAAATTGGTGAAAAAACTGTCTGCGAAATGCCTTTCCAATCCTAATCCGGTGATTGTTTGTGGCAATTACTTTATACGCCTACTCACAGCTTTTCATGATTCTGGAGAAAATCACATGAAGCACCGTTGAATCGTTTTGATGAAAAAACGAAATTTTCAAATGAGAGCAGAATTCGTGAGCGGATTCAAAAGCATTCATGGATTATGGATGGAAGTCACGTAATCATAAAAAATCATAAAAAATTATTTTGAAAAACTGGACGGGAAAGTGGGATAGGACACCTAACCATGAGGGGATTCTTTAGCCACTATGGTATTATTGCATTCTACGTCATTTGTAGCGATTAATCTATTGTGGACGGCAGTTAATCGCTGAGCTCAGCAAGATTCGCAAGCGACACTCAATTTCGCTGTTTGGTTAGAATTTTTTCTCCGTTTTAAGGAATCTTAGGTCTATCATGTTAGTTTTATGATCCATGCTTTTCTATATACTCTCCAATGTGATTGGTGCATATAGTACACTTACGTGCATGTATAACTCGGATGCGAAAATGTTATCTCCTCTTTGTTAGCACAACGTACTAAGTAGGTTTTTCGATAAAACAAATCTACTGTTAGAGTCGACGCTTCTCATTCATCGAATGACTATTGAAAATCCACTGAAACACCATAGACTAAAGCCGAGCTCAAAATTGCAAACTGAAGGTATTACACCAATTTTTTTGCTGATACGGCGCAATAAAATAAGTTTTCTGAGGCTAAGTGCAGTAATCAAATCTGCGTTTGTTGTGCTGTCGAATAGCTCTTGATAATCTCGTGAAAAAGGTCTGAAGAGGTGAAAAGGCCTTAAATACTTGTGCTCATTATACTGTCCATGTCTTGAAAGAGGTTAACAGTTACTAGAAGCGCGTTGAGTTGTGATTGACCCACAATTTACCTTCTTTTGAAGCGTTTGCAACTCTACCATCTCTAATATAGCAGTCGTCGTTGTCTCAAAAAGGCTAATAAAGAAATTACCAACGTTTTTTCGAATATTTGAATTCCAGCTTGTAAGTCGATGGTAAAGTGCCCCCAAGAGTATGAAGAAATTTTTCTTGAAGAAGGTTCTCAAGGCGAAATTGATCTTTTCGAAGGATCTCATGGAAATCACAGACTTCGCTTGCAGTGAGCATCTATAATAGTGCAAGAGTTTAGTTGAGCACATTGGAAATTTATCGGAATATAAGGCGAACGAGCTGGATTTCAGGGAAATCGGTGGTCAATGCGTTCGATCTGAGTTCACGTTCGATGCACAATCATCTGTGGGCAACATTTTGCCATATGTTGTTATTTGTGATCACAGATCAACACAGACCTACTTGTAAGTGCAAACTTCCACCATTTCCTTACAATTTTTGGTTGCTGCAAAGTTTTTTAAGTTTTATATGAGTACAGGGAACTGACAAAACATCTAGTAATCTAACTTAATAAGATTATTCAATTCATCTAATAATCCGAATGTACAGTCCTTTACACTCAGTTTTTTTTTGCTATTAACCTTTTGGGTACGACAGGGACACGGCGCTAGCTACGCCTCGCCGCGGGCGTTCGTACTGTTCCACGATTACTGATGCTGGTGGCCATCGGCAAGAAGGTTGTTGGGACTACCTCCATCCATGCTTCACGAAAGTTTTCTTGGTGTCCATTAGTATCGAAGATTCTTCTGTGAATGTGATGGTAGCAAGAAAAAAAAACACTCAATTACTTTTTAAATCACTGCTTTTTGATAGCATACATAGATTCATGGAATGACAACAAAACCAACTCACAAATCTTGCAAAACTGACTATCACTTCCACGCAAGTTCTTCTAAAAAGTCGTACATGTAGAAAATATGTTCTCGAATCCGATTTTTGCAACGTCGTTGGAAGAAATGCGAAAATGAACTTGAACATGCATTCTTACCGCATGGATCTGAGTTTCGTATCAAAAATGAGTGTTCTTAACAGCGTTTTTATGCTATAATAATTACGTCTATAGAAGAACCATCGATACCGATAGACTCCAAGAAGTATGTCTGGAAATGTCGTGGTAAGAGATCGAACCAGCAACGTTCTCTCCCATGGACGTTATCACTAACCACGCGCATTACAAAATGCTCTCCACTCGCGCTGAGGCGGAGCTGATGTGCCGTGTCCCTGTCATATCCAAGGGCTTGATTGCTCATGTAGGTAATCAAAATCTCAATCATTGGCAAGAATTTATTTTAGAGTTCTTTTCCGCTTTGGATAGGGGGGATATGTTAGTGAGAATTTTTGGCGACACAAAGACTTTCCGTTGAATTTTTAGGACTCATTCAAACACTTAAACCTCAGGGAAGTACTGTACGCGCTCGTTTTTAGAGAAAACTTTTTTTATAACTCTGTAGTATTCCAAATAAATTTTTTGTCCACACGCACCGCGCGCTTTTACTCTTATCACGCTTGTATTTCGCTGGACTAAACAGACTGCAGGTAGTCGTTCGATAGCTTGAATCTCGAGGAATTCAAAAATTGTTGCTTTTTAGAAAGGCTTCTTTACAGCAAAGAGTTGTAGCAAAGACAAAAGATTTGTGTTCCACATACGAATAATTCTCATAGAGCAGAGCTCTTTCCTTAAATTATATGTAACCGTTCGATAGCGTAAGGTTGAACGATTTCAACGTTGTGCCCATTTTCTGAAAAAACCGTTTCACTCCAATGTAGTAGAGGTGTATAATATTGAGTTTTACGTACGCCGCTCATTTCATTATCGCTTAGGGTGCGTAGGTGGCCGTGGATCGATACGAGATCAATCGACGTCAAAAGCACGACTCATAAGTGTAGTGCGATTTTTATTATTAAATTCAGAATTTTTTTCCGTTTTGAAAGGAATGCCAGATATAACATATAGTGCTCTGATACTTGAAGTTTCCTGTACACGTTCATAAGCTTTTGGTGCTCAAGCTTAGGCTGAGATAATAGTGGATTTATTAGGCAATAAACAATGAAAATGGAGAGCTTAAGCTCTGGGATGATAGATCAAAGTTTTTCCTTTGATTTCGATGGAGAAAGCAGAGGAATTTGTACGAAGCGGAGAAGAAATGTTCTAAATAAGAAAAATCTTCACGATAACTAACTGGGAACGCGCCACGTGCCCTCGCGACTAACCGGGCGGGATCCCTCAAAGAGGTACGCAATCTTTGGGGGATCCCGCCCGGTACTCGGAGCGCGTGGGAAGCATAATTTTGTCTTGAATGCTGCAGGAATAAGTGGCTTTCTTAGATAACAACTATCATTTTTGACACTAAGAAACTGACGTAATTCAATGACTGATAATTGTCTGGCGAAAAGCTTTGTCCGGAGGGATATAAGAGTAATAATAATAGAAGCGTACGGCATATAAAACATTATTTTACTTTGAAATGCTACAGCACTGTAAAAAGGAATTTCATCAAACAAGCATATAGAGCAGACCTCCGAGATTTGAGCTCTCGAACGGTTACTAACACTTTCATAGAGAGTTTTTGTCGAGCGAAAGAGGTTCATTCACAAATCGCGTTTGATAACCGAAAAGTATCCATTTTGGATACTGATATAGATTTATCTGAAACAGTTGCAGACTGAATATCATTGGTGTCGACAATGCCATTGTTCCATCTTTTGGATTTCCATCAGTGAATGATATGCTTACTTCGTTTGTGATTTGGCTGCTCCTTCTTGCACTTTCAATGCAAGTCATAACGGTTTTCTTCAAAGTAAGTCGTTTCACACTTTTCATCTTCCCTTTTCCCACTGTTACAACGCCTGCAAAGCAAAATAAGGCGGTTCCGCAAAAGTTTTCAAGCTTCTCGTTTCGTGGTATTTAAGTGTGTTCCTAGGTGTCAGAAAGGATATATACAACATTTTAACCCTCACCTGGAATTATCCACTTTGAGGAATTTGACATTTGCATTCAGATGCCCAGTTGAGAGAATAAATCCGTACTGTGGCATGTAATAGTAGCTCAGACTTGTAATTTCTCCTTAGAATAAAAAAAGGAAATTGTAACAAACTGCGATGCTCTTCATCGATGTCTTCTAAGCAACTTCAATGGATAACGGTTTCAGATAGATATATTCCTGATAACACGTGAAAATTCGTTACGAATAGAAGGAATATTTCAGATGTGTATAATGTCAACGATATTGTTCAACTCGATTATGATCAGTGTCCTTGTTGTGATGTTATTGTCAAAACATGATGCTTTTGTGATAGTCACCTCATCATCAAAATTCTATGAGCTTTGGGCAGCAGGCATACTACTGGTTGGTAGATTTCATTTGAAACAGTCTTATCCCCTTATGATAACAAGTTCAATCTCGACGCTTACGGAGTTACTATTTCATGAAACAGTGCTCGTGTTTCAGACATTAAACACCTTACGCATTGGACAAGGTGGCCTCATCTTCCTTGGATCTCAGAACAAGTTCAACAACAATCTATTCGTGTGCGTAGTTAACCTCTTCTCCTGTTAGCCCTTCTCCAAATGTACACATTCGACTCTCCTCTTCAAAGATTTACTTGGCGAACAGAATCGCTCAATATCATCGTGCGCTTCAAGTACTTTTACTTTTCCATTTGGCAAAGTCTCTTTGTTTCAGAGATGCGCTGGCAGTTGTCATCTACGTGTTCGCAGTAATCTCTTTGTATTCTGCAACACATGTCCTGCTTCGTGCGACCGGTGGTCTATATATGTTCAGCGGTTCCGTGAAGCATTACGTTGATCACAGTAAGTAAGATACAAGTGTTGACAACTCAATAATTAATTCTGTTCGGCAATTCTTTAGTGGAAGGGAAGAGAAAGGAGCACCTTTATTCACAGTTCTTCTCTTACTGGACTACTACTGGGGACTTGATTGCGTACGGACCATTCGAACCGTTTCTTCTGCTTGCGTTATCCTTAGGCTGCACGATCATCATTATTATCAACAATGTGCGGATTTTCCTTATGATGCTTCCTTATGAATGTCTGTGATTTACACCAAGCCATCATACATACTCAGTGGCGCCACTGTTTTAGGTTTTCACCATTGATACGATAGTGAACATGTGTGTCGCAGCCCTGGACTCGTTGTCTGATGAGGCATCTAAAAAGGCTATTCGAATGGTTTCGACCGTATTCCTTGCACTATTCTCATTTTTTCTAAACAGCAAGGTTGGTCCAGTGTCGTGTGCTACACATACAACGTATTATTGAAATTTAAGGTGGGTTTCAACACTGCTATAACGATTGAGAACACTGTGATTCCGGTGGCCACCGCAAGTGTGGTGGTTCTGGAATTGCTCATTGTCGGCGTGCTCTATGGATTCTCGAGGTTGTGTGCGAATTGTCTTAGCATGAACTCTGGTAAGGTTGGTGAGAAGTGCTTTGGTATTGAGTGATGGATTTTGGTCTGGGATGTGTAGCATTAATTGTCAATAAATCACCCATTGAATGCCGTACGTAAGATTTTCTTTGTCGATTTATTTTCACTTATAGGAAGGAGACAGACTACTACGAATATGGACACTGTCTAATCTTTACATCTGGAATTTATCGCCGTTTGTCATTTTAGTGGGTAGAATCATAAAACACAAATTTAATCTTAAAAAAAAACCACATATGTCCCAATAAAGTTATTTAAGATCAGTAACTTATAGATTCACCGTTCTTTCAATCAATTTCAACTGGAAAGCGTTAATAAGTAAAATTTTAGCCTTATCTCTTGAACAATTTTGTCCATAGCGTATTTTAATTCCTCATAGTTTGTACAATGACTTTAACAACTGTTGAATACGTCTTTCAAATGTAAAACCTATTCAGAATGAATAGGACTTCTCGAATATAACAAGCTGCAAAGTTAGTAGGGATCGCTTTCAGATCTCGATGGCAATCGTTTTTCCGCATCCTCCCTTATCAATGAATAACATCGCCATATGTATTATTGCATTCATCATTCTACCAACTCCAGTAATCGGTATTTTGAGGGTAAGTGGTCAAGTGGGAGAACTAGGCAAAACCGTGATAGAACCATAATAAATATGTGGACAACTCAGTGGTTTGAAGTGAAAAAATCCACTACACAAATAGTCGTGTTGGGCAACTACCTGAACTAATATAACGATACAAATACAGTGATTTACAAATATAACTAGGCTTTTCAGTTGATACGTGCAAAGCTTAAGATGAGGAACTTACGCTATTTGTTGGTGCCTGATTACGACTTATGGGGACCACGAATGAATGATGACCGAATGAAAGCGACTAGAATGGAAAGAGAGGTAGTACTTGAACTGTTAGGACACTACGTATTGTTGCTATTGAACACATTAAAGCCAGTTCACTGATCATTGGTCCATGAAAATGCCGTGATCGGCCGTCTACAATGGGAATTCCCCACTGCAAGTTCAGCAGATGTGTCACCGACGACACGAATTGAGCATATCGTCGAACGCACTCGTCCTAGCAAGGTTTCCTAATTCCATCTGACCTGCAGTGACCTGCCCTATGGTTTTGTAACAGTAGCATATAAATCAAAAAGTGGAAATCATATGGACTAGGAGGAGGATAGATGAATTCATTTGCTATGCCATTTTTTGTCCATCCAATCAAAGAAAAAGCTGTAATCCTTACCACTTGCTAATCACTTTATGCATGACGTCTACTTACTTAATTTTGTCTATTTTCAGCTACAGGTTCATTGATATTGCTAACAACAACATACGAATTTCAATGGCAAGCTATGATGTCCATGAAACATTCACTTCAATCAATATCGTTTAAAAATGTCACCTAATCACAATTGAATCAAATGTTCTAATCAAAATTTCACTGTATGCCTTATGTGGAAAACAGAGAGAGTAGAATGATTTCCCTTAGAAGAGTTTACTTTAGGACGTTCAAAATGTGAACATAAAGGAACTGTTGTCATCGTAAGTTATAAATATTCCAGAATTTGTCTCCTATAATCCTCGGAACACTCCATTGTACGACCCATCCCCTTTTTGATATACCCCTTTCCCTACACTCCTTCTTTTCTGGTCCTAAGTGGATAGGCGGTCCTTATAGACTACTCAACTATAGCTAATAACTCGTTTCGCATCCACTGAAATATTGATATGCAATATCTGACGCTGGCATGTTTTTTATTTTTCCTCAAGCGTTTCTCATAGCGATACTCTATTGCTGATTGTCAACTCTCAGGTTTGCGGCACTCGCATCAATTTGCCTGCAATACAAGAATTTCTCTTTCGTTGCAAACATCACTCTCTACCCTCGCGCCTATTTCTCAAACTAGAAATGTATTGCTCTTGAACTAGTCGCATAAATTTTATGTTGTGCATTGTTTACTGCAATATATATTAGTTCGGCCGATGCACCACTATTTTAGTTTCAGCGATTGCTGAGTCGTCTTGTACACTTTGCGATAGAGTACTGCTCCTTGTCTCGTCTTAATTTGACCTGCCACGCGGATTTTTGGGATAGGATTTGTCCTTATAACAAACAACCTAAACATATCAAAACACGTACACATATATGTACAACAACCATCATGAGCATTAACGAAACGAACTTAATCATAAAAGAGAACGATAAAATTGATTCCAAGGACAAGTGAGTTACGAGTCGAAAAATGAGTGATTGATTCGAGATACATGAAAGGAAGAAGCAATTGATAGCTGATGTCTTAACCTAGTTAGTATAGTCGACAGATGAGTAGAAGGAGATAAAGAGAACGAGAAAGCGATGAGTAAGTAAAGAGTAATCAAGTGACATTGTGGGCGTGATTCTCCACATTGCTGCTTGTGCTGGCTGGTAGTTCCTTCTTGTGGGCTGTTGGTGCTCTTGTAGTTGTTATGAAGCTTTCTTTATTCTTTCGTTCTGTTGAAGCAAACTGTTTGTTTGCAATGTTGTGCCTTCTGCATATAGAGGTATGGTGACCATGTCTGTGAATAATTTGGCAAGAGCCACCTTGGCAAGTGGGTGTTTTGTGATTATTTGATCCACCGTATTTGCATGACGTTTGATCTCTATTCTATGATTCGAATGTTGTGGCAATCGTTTGGTCAGTGCCCTGCCTTTCGCAATAGAAACACGGTTTTCTTGTTATCATTTTTTGCTGTTTTGAATAGGTTTGTGGAGGACTTCCAACATTTGTGTCCCTGAGATCATCTTTGAGGTTGACTTTTTCGCGCACTTGGTTTTGAAGTTGAAGTTTCTCTTTGATGTATTCTTTGATAGTTGCCAGCATTTCTTCCGTCAACCACGTGCCTTCTCTTTGACGTCTTTTCTATATAACGTGGCTTTGGATATCCTTTGTGAACTTTTCAAGCAGTATCTGTTGTAGAATCGTACCATCTATTAGTTCTGCTTTTTGTTTCAATTGGATGACAATAGAATAAAGTGAGTCACAAAGTTTCTCCTGATCCCTTAGTCGAGAACTTTGGGCTTCGAGTGTGCGTAATTTTTGCAAATGTTGTTCGACGATGCTTCAAGGATTTCCATATTTTTCTTTCAATTGGGCTATTACCAAGGGATATGCTTCTCGTGACACATTGTAAAGTTTAGCTATTTCTTTGGGTTCTCCTTGAAGGGCTTCGAGTAGATAATTCATCTTTAGAAAATCATCTACAGGTCGTGAGTGCACGGTGTGCTCAAATGCTCCCCAGAATGAGTCCCATTCCCAAGTTTGCCCGCTGAATTTTGGGATTGGTATAGGAGGTAAGGTTGAAGTTGGCACTTGACGATGTGGTTACATAAATTGCTTAGTGGGCCAATAATGGCGTCCGTGTGGGTTTTAGTTGTGCGTTCCAATTTATCCAAAACTTTCAGAAGTTTGGTTCGATGGACTCTTGCCCTATCGATTGGATCAATTGCTTTTTCCGTATAAGCCTCGACTCGTGTTTGAATTTGCTCTAGCAGCGGTGTTTTAGAATCGAGGCGATCTGCTGCTATATTGTAGTTGTCCAACGCTATTTGGACAGCGTTCATTTGGGTTTCAATGTCTATCTTTGCTTGATGTAGCTCATCTTGCAGTGAAACGATGTACACCTTACGATTAGCTTCTTCGGATGGAAGCGATAGGGGTGTAGATCAGGTCTTAGTGGTTGTCTAGATAGGTTTCCAGACGGTTGATAGTTTTTGTCAATACCGCTTGGCGCGCGGTAAGAGTGGACGTCATGGGTGAATGTGGGAGAAGTTAGAATACGAGCTTTGCAACGTCAAGTTTGAAGATATTCCTTTATGAAAAGGAAACTGCGTACCTTTGCTCTTCCCAAGTTGAGGTTGTTCGCTTTATACTGATCATGCCTTCGTTCGGCCAGTGCACCACTATTTTGGTTCGGCCGATGCACCACTATTTTAGTTTCAGTGATAGTTGAGTCGTCTTGTACACTTTGCGATAGAGTACTGCTTTTTGTCTCGTCTTGATTTGACCTGCCACGCGGATTTTTGGGATAGGATTTATCCTTATATCGAACAACCTAAATATATCAAAATATATGCACACATATGTACAACAGCCATCATGAGCATTAACGAAACGAACTTAATCATAAAAGAGAACGATGAAGTTGATGGCAAGGACAAGTGAGTGACGACGTCGAAAAATGAGTGATTGATTCGAGATACATGAAAGGAAGAAGCAATTGATAGTAGATGTCTTGACACCTAGTTAATATGATCGACAGATGAGTGGAAGGAGGTAAAGAGAACGAGCAAGCAATGAGAACGTAAAGAGGAATCAAGTGACATTTTGGGCCTGATTCTCCACCATCGCCATCTTCCTTGGCCGCTGAGCAACCATATCGTCGACAGGTGTCCGCCATCGGCAATGTCCCGCCTACATCGCGATCTCGGGCCGATATACACGCTAATTACGTCGCCTTCCGATTATTTGAGGCAATGTCCACAGGTGTTATGCTTATCCGATAAATCTAACATAGTGTTGTATTATCTATAATATGTACATGCGCGGCTCAAAGGAAATAGCAGTTGTTTAGCGGAACAACTGCTATACAATAATCAATAGGGGCATTGGGTTCTGCATTGGTTTTTCAACTATACAGCCCCCATAAAAGCCAACCACTGTGTCACAACGACATAGAATTATAGTTGGAGGAGGATAGAAGGCTACTAGAAATGAGGAAAGACATAGAGTCCAAGCTGTTTACTGTGTACCATAGACTCGTTTATGGTCAATCCATGATCCCCTGCTGGGTTGTAACAAATTAGGAAATAGTTGAAAGGAATAATTCATGAGAAAATGGTACGCGACGTGTTTTCTTGACTACGCCACCCCATAGAAGACGTTGTGTGATGATCTTGTTCATATAAAAGTTATAAATACTGGATCAAACTCCTGGGTTTGGAGATACGGAAAGGCTTCTACAATTGAATAAAGCTGTGCTCGTCGAAAACTCGTTCAGACTTACTTGTTTGGTTCAAATCATTCCTGAATGTTTCCAGGGCGTTCCTCACGATTCCCTTCTTCTTAGAGGCACACACAGTGATCAGACCGACCACTGACCGAAGTAGCTTGCCACGGATCGTCAACAATTATGATGCAGCTGAGGCCTTTCAACAAAGCGCGCCACGACGGGGTTCCTGCCCGCCACAGCCATTGCCGGTGCTCATCAGATTAAGCTATAGGCTGTACAGATATTGTTTTCAGTTGACGAGAAGCAGTAATACTTTTCATTTTTCTGCGTGACAAGCGACTGGCGTGTGAGGCAGAGCGGAGCGGAGCAGACAGCATGAGAGACACTTCGTCTCCGGGCTGCGATCAATGTCCGCCCTATTTGTTGACCAGCCAGTATCGTTTCGTTAGTTCGCATACAAACATCGCTTACAGCTCGAAATATATAACTCGATTATTTCTTCGTAAGGCACCATCATTGCAACTGTTTTTGCAGTGTCCACGAATTCTTTGGGAAAATCGCCGGTGATTGGCCGTTAAGTGCTTAGGTGGCACTACAATTCTTGACTATTTTCGGACGTTTGCATATTTTTCGTTCTTCATTTATCACCTTTAATTAGGGTATTGCGCTCTTTATGACAAGCTTTAATATGGGGAACGACTTGTCTGGCGTGAATATGAATGTAAGATAGATTCTCGTCTGATCAGAGAGCGGTGCGTTGCCCTCATACCTATACTTTTTCTCTTTTGAATTTACGAAAAAGTAAAAATTCTCAAATGATACAAGAATATATGGTATGGCTTCGATGGAATGCACAATGTTCGTGCTCACCGAGAAACACTAACATCCCTGTGATCTTTGTAATTTCACTTACACCATCAGGTGACATTCAAAACCGACTTACTTTCAATTCCGGCATTAGCAATCGATCAAATATTCTCTGTTGCTCAACTCAATAGCACGATATTATTAGAAAGAGACTTTGCCACTACGGAGAGTTGTGGTACCATCAATTTTTTTTGAAGTGTTTTCTTTTCTTTCAGTTGATTTCTTTAGATAAAAATTACGTGACTACGCTTAGGCTTGAACAATTAATCGCATCACACTCTCCAGAAACGTGAGGCACTTCATTCGGCTAATGTTTCGACGTCTTCGTTTTCTTCGGAACCGATGATTCACGTCGATTAAGTGAATGAAATCTATTAATTAAATGTAAACGTTTGTCTCTACTATCTTCAATTCTCTTACCTTTTCACACGAATGCTTTTGTTCCTTCAAACAGTCACGTGGAATTGTTATGGAGGTGCTTCCCATGAACTCTTTCATGAGAGCTTTCTCTTCCTTGTACTGAATCCGCTCCGACTGTGATGACCTAGCTTTAACATTATCACATGCATTTACAACTACTTCAAGCATAGAACGATGGCTGTTTCGTTTGCGACACAACAACACAACACAACAACAACACGATGTTTTTCAGAACGACGCAGTTCCGAAAAATGTGGTGTTTTCGGGAGAATTTACTGAGACTTTTCGTTTTTGAGCAAAAAAGTTATGCAAATATGGGGTTGTGATTGTGTTTCGAATTCGACTTTCATCGTATCCCCGAGTCAGTATGTCCTTCTGTATGTTGACGTTAGTGCTTTTTCTAATGGAATATTTGCTGGACCAAAAATTTTGCGCTATTCTTTTTCTTGTACTGTTTATTGATAATATTATTGATACCATTCTTCCATTACTGATGTAATTGTTGATTTTCGCAAAAGGAAATCTCGACTTATCGGCAAAATCTGTTTTCCATATTCATGTATAATGGAGCTAGATTAATCTGACACTCCAGCGATGTCAGTTTCTCCCTCCAATGTTTCGAATGTTGGAGGAGGTTTGACTTTCAGAGTTCTGTGAGTTGGATAATATTCCAAACTGTGTAATCGCACGTTCACTTGAATGTCATGAGGATTTAGCGAACTAGTTTACGTTAGTAAGTCATATTTTATAACCAGTACTGGACTAATTCATGATTTGATGCTATACTCAACCCTTTGAGGACCATAAGTGGTCGCTACGCGCACGCGACTTCTATCACTTAGTCATGAGTTTTTCCTGTTTTGGAAAAAAAAATAGTTCTGGATCCCGCATATAAATTTGAAATTTACATGTAAATTCGAAAATGAAACGTAATCTCTTCTCTACTCTTACAGCGTTCTACGAAGACCTTTCCTAAGACTGAACTCAGTCTTGGAGTCACCGAGATTTATGCTGCCGAATGACTATCAAAAGTCTACTGAAAAACCAAACACAGACTACAGCTATGCAAACAATGCACGCCGAACGTGAAACGTAGTTTTCTCTTGATTGCCATAGTTTGTTGAGAGGGCCTTTATAGGAACTATGCGCTGCACACTGTTAGAATCGCCGTTTTCGAGCTCGAATGACTGTGAATTGTCAAGTTGGGAAGCTTTGTCTGGCAAAAAGGGCCTCTAAATTCGCGTGTGTGACTATACACGTGCTCGTCAGACGGTTAACTGTAATTCAAACCTAGTTTGACTTAGTAGTTTCCAAAACGTAGATGTGAACTTTCGTCTCCTCATTGCGTTTGCAAGGCGGGGTCAACTCTCTGTGCGGTTTAGGTGTTGTGTTCTTATCTTCTTTTTGAAGGATCAAACAAGTTATTTGCGATCACTCTCTTGGGCTAATATGTTGTTTTATGCCAAACAAAGTTTTTTCTGTTAAAGCAGGGAAACATGAAATGCAGACTACATGTGTGTCTCGGTATGGTCTGATTTCGCAGAACGGGGATTTCTTTCACATCTTTGCAATTGCACACTTCGTGAAGTGTGCAATGAATTTGTTCCTTTCATCGTTATTGAAGCTTTGAAAGAAATTGTTGCCAACTAGATGGCTACAATCAACCTTAGTCATTGAGAAAGGCTACAAAAAATTTCATTCCAAATCCATAGTTGAGCTTTTTTATTTTGAAGGCGTAATTTTGTTTAGTGCTCGAACCATTTTTTTTCCTCTCTGGACGTCAAAGCCTAGCAGTACAGCAGTTTGATATGTTATCTACATATAGTGCTTCTAAATATCGGGTCATAAGGAGTAGTCGGGGAATTGTGATCTCAATTATAGAGCTGACACGATGTTGGTATGAAAATATTTAATCAGCTCACATTTCGACGTCCTTGTCCCCTTCAGAGCCGCAGAGATCTGGATTGACGATCCATAAACGGTTCAGTAATCCGCTGACACCTCGATATTTGCTTATATAGTTGACACTTCTCTTCCCCACTTATGGCTGCCCGTTAGTTGTTGTTTGTTTCTATACACTATGGCCACATTTAAATTTTTTTGTAGTGCATTCTTCTGTTATTTCGTTCACCTCTCCTGCTTGGCTCATACATTCTGCTGCTAATGTATAATTTCGAACTGCATTTTTTCTAAAAATCTGAACTCTTCAATTTAGTCTGATGTTGTGTAACGGTTACAGTGTCACTTATAATTGACTTAGATTGCATAACGCTGGTAAAAGTGTTGATCTAAGAAGATGGTTATTGAGCGGGGTGTGGTTTTTGTAATCAACAAGTCTTCTGCCTTCATTCATCCTCCATCATGTCAGAAGTATGTCAAATATACGTCTTATCTAAACTATATTCTATATCTTATCTAAATTGATTGTAATGCTATTCCTGTTAATGATTTGTTGAGTTCTTTGAATAACGTTTATGCTTCACTGAAATATCTGAAAGAACATAATAATGTCGTCGACGAAATGAAGTTCTGGTGAAAATCCCATATAAATGCGCATGCCCTTTTTGTCTAAAGAAACTAATTTAGCTTGGTCACGCAGTATTGCGATATTGCTTTCAACAGCCGTGGATGGTAGTGATCCTCTTTTCAGATCCCGTGCTATGTCAGGAAATCTCGAATCGAGCGTTGATCATCTACTGGCCGATCAATTTTTTCTTTTCCATCATTTGTTATGATATGAAAACAGTTGTGTTGAGTGAATTTGAGGCTGCTGATTATTTTGAACGTTTGATTGCAGAAGAAAACATTCGGAGTGGATTTTCATCAGCATAGATGTTAGAGGCTTCCAAAATGTTCCTACAGCGAGAAACTGTGAAAACCTTCCATATTTTTACGCGCATAAGGCGATAACGACAATCCCACCTGCATTCGACATAGGTCACAGAACACTGAGAACGAATCATTGAATATTTCAAGCTTTTTAGAGGTCTAGTATGAATCTCTAGTGCTAGACGTATGTTTCGGTGTTCTGGCACACATCAGTAGCACATGCTTTCGGTCCACCCTACGACCAAAGGTAGCGGCGGCGAATATGTCACTGCACGTCATATGGAAAGATCATTTGATATTGAGTTGTAGAGTGATATTCAGATTATATTGAATTCTAAGCTAGGGCATAAAAATAATCGATTAGTAAGGTATTGGAAACAAATTCTTTGGCGACATTTCTTCCCTCGATTCTTTGTTTTCGGTGCTGCTTTTTTCCTTTCTGTCAAACAGACTTCTCTGGGATCATCTGCAGTTGAATTTTTTATCAAATACAGGAGATGTTTGTACCGGAATCGTTCTACGTTTTTTTTTCGGGCAGTTTTTGATAGTAGAGAAAACGCGGTCTCAACTATTTGGTTAGGAAACTGAGGTATCTTTGGTACAGGAGTGGTCGCACTATAATGTTCAGCATGCATCCATTTCCCATCGGGATCACCGAAGCACGGGAGTTGGATGATTCCATTAGAATACTCAGTCAGTAGCAGATATGTGGCTTGACGGAACCAGAGAAGCCATTAGTGGATGACTGCTCTGCGTAAACTTATAACTCTTATAACTCTAGGGACTATAAGAGTCATTTTGCTTTTCACCGCGAGACGGCAAATCTCTTTCAGGTGATATGGAGCTGGCGTCACGTTTTCGTGGGAAAGTCGCTTTTTGTGGGGAAGCGTCGGCGCGATCATGCCTGCATTTTCGCGTTCCTCATGGAAACATAGGAAAATTATGTAGCCCTATCTATTGGGCTGTCCCACAATTTCTTCGCAATATTGCTTTACTCAGTTTTTTTTCACTTCAGATCATTGTGAAAAGGCTATGGTATTGGAGAACGTCCTAGTGGCCTTAACTAGACGCTTGAATATCGCCATAACACTGCTACTCGTCATTTGAGTGAAATGGGCTGTCGCAAATTGATGTCCTAGACATATGCATTGGCCGACCACGATCGCGCTACACGCATGACCATCTGTGAAAGCTTTCTTCTGCCAGCGCACTAGCTCCACTTTCTCAAGTCAATCACATTTGAAGGTAATTCCTGGATGTACTACGAGAGCGACACGCGGCACACCTACTGGTTGTCTCGCGGCAGAGACCCACCAGCTTAACCGAAAGCTAAGTTCAATGCTTGGAAGTTTTATGTAAGGATACCTTGGAACTCGTTTTTGTAAGAGTCGATTAAAAAGTATTGTTACATATGCCCACGGAACAGCCGTACGCCATCATTCGACAATCAGTCTCAATCTCAAGTGATTCTTTTACTTTACGCAGAGTGTAACTTATACGGCGTTGATTCCCTGCAGTTGGGGGCGAATTGCCGAATGACATGTGGTCTGATGAGGCTTGCTAAAAAGTTGAAACGTATGTCTGATACTCGAGGTACCATCCTAGCCTTTATGAAAGCTTGAAACATTCTATCAAGCTCTCCGTTTTTTGGGGTATTGGCAGGGCATGATGTTTTGAAAGCTGATTGAAAACAATCAGAAATGCACGGCAATTCCGGAAGTTGGCCACAACATTGCAGGAGAAGCGCTCGAAATGACTCAGTGTCGCTTTTTTCTAGGATAACTCCATCACATTGCAATGTTCACTCTCCGAGTTTTGGGTAAACTACATTGGACGACGATACCACACCCACCGTACATCCCTGTCATTGCTTCATCAAATTGTCATGTTTTTGGCGCGCTGAAGCATCTGCGAGAGGAGCATCCAAAAGAATACAACCAGCTTAAGAGCGACCTCACCGACTCTTCAATCACCAACCTCACTCTTTCTGGGAGGAAGGTATCAGTCTGCCCAGCAAATGATTGCAAATCATTCATCATGATGGTGAGTATATTTGTGATGAATTGATCTTTCCGAGCAAGTGGCAATAGAATCAATAAAACCGTTGGAATGTGAAAGAAATTATGGATAATCCATTAGCACGAGACGAGGACTATGCTGCTTCCATTGGTGCACTTTCGAGTTAATCATCAGTCAATTCTAAGTATTGTTGGTGATGCCAGTCACGTGTGCGAAACATTTCTCCAAACTTTCTTTTCTTTTCTTTGACCTCGATGACGTCCCTATGCGTAGAGAGTTCAAGTAACATGTCTATTTGTGTTCACAGTTTCTGAATGTTGTTGATATTAGTTGATGATGCCTTTATTTCACCAGCACAAAGACGGACATCAACGAAATTGCAAGATAGAGTGTCATATGATTCAACATTCTGGGTAGTAGATTAATGTACGACATAGCTTATCCTAGCGAAACTCGTGATTGAATATTCTCTTTACGGACACGGAGTAGGCTGGCTTAAGTTGATCTTGTTGTTTCCTACTTAGAATGACGTGGAAGTGGTGTAACAAGGGCTTCTTTCTTATTCTCTGCTTTTGAAAAAACTGTCTTAGTGCTGTAGACTTGGGACTTGAAGGATCATCGTGACATGAATCTACGTCGGATTATGGTCCTCTACCAGTGTTACCAGTGACGCCCATCCAAATCCCAGATATGATCACTTAGCATCGGTTGTCCCACCGTTTCACGTCGTCGGAATGATTAATCCTATGCGTAACGTATTGTTCTTGCTTCCACTCTGATTCAACATGAGTATTAAAACGGGTCCTGTACTTAGCTGAACATTCTCTCTTTTCAAAATTTCGTTTTAAAAGTTGCGAGCGTTAGGAATTTTGTTGATTTAATTATTTCAGATATTCCTATGAATTGTGCGTGACACAATGAAATTTCGCTGTTAAGTTGTAATGCAATCGTGATGTCTAACAGTATTTTCACCTCCAAGTTACGGTTCTGTCGTGTGGGTATACTCTAGATCGTTTATCCACTGACCCTTACATTATAGCAGAATAAGGTTTGCTGCTACGCGACTTCGTTCATAACGTGTGCGATTGCTCGTCCAAGTCCTCTACTCCTAAGTGGGACTTCTAGGTAACCGTATCGAACACACTCCAGTGAATTCCTCAACAAATAGTGGAACACTTAATCGTCAATTATTAGCTAGTCACCATAATTCGACAATGCAGCGGGAATTATAGTCGGCCACCACGTCGGCAATGTCGATATCATGAAACGAGTTTTTCTCACACTGAACGTGAACGGCTGGGCAGGTCGATATTACGTTGTGATCAAAGTGAACAGCAGCTGTTAAGAGATTATCAAATCTTCCCCTTCCGACCGTGTGATATGCCGCTTGTTCCATTCGTTTTCTCACATTTCAATTAATACTATTGCATGCAAAGTCATCTGCCGATAACGAAGCGAGTAGCGGCCGAAATCATACACTCACCACCTTTTTGTGGTGATTGACATTCGTTATGCCTGACCATCTAGTTCTCTCTATCATGGTGTTTTATCATAGTTTAAACACTAAATTGTTCTCTGCATTTCTTATCAATTTAGAAAATGTAGTATTTTTTCTTACTCATTTTTGCAACGTCCGATTTCTTGCTATAAACTCTCCCGAAAATTCTGGTGTGAAAACAATGAGAATATTCAGAAATGAATCATTTTGTTCACATCTTGGCGTACTGCAAAGGACATGAGTTGATTTTTCGTGGTACTGACTTCAGTAAACGCCTAGGTTGAAGCAAACTAACAATGTTTTCAATGTTTTCAGCGTTTTCTTGCTGTCACTCTTAGTTTACTCCGGCCTACCATGTTGATATTTTCTCCCATATGTCAAGTTATGAGGCAGTAACCAGTTTGTTGACGTCCTTCAATGCTCGAAGACAGAGCTACAATTTTTCCGACTAATTACGAGAGCAAATTCTAGGCGTTGCTACTAAGCTGTTTATTTGTCCACAAAAATTCGTAGTCAGTTTGGAAGCATGCTATTGATTTAACCACCGATACGATCTCACTTTTTCTCCATTCGGAAACGCTTCCAAATTGAAATTCTCGTTTTTTTATGTCTTCTCAGTAGATATGTCTCTGGTAATTTGGCCAATTCCTTTGAAGAGTTAATAAAAAGCTCATTATGTAAGCTCTGGGTACTCTTATCGCAATGGACTTTTCTGGATTTTTCCAAGAAATAATCTTGTGATTATCAGACAAGTGTACTTCTCGACAAATCTTTTCGCACCATTAGTAAGTTGTAACATTTCAAAAGTCCAACTTTCTTAAAATTTTTTTCCAACCCCGCGCAAATTTTGTTCACAAAAAAAGGCAGTTTGTAAGATATGTAAGTTGTATTTGTCAGTAATCAGATAAGAAAATTATTCTGAAATTATGCTCTGTTGTAAAACATACACCATTCTGTACTTGTAAACTATTCTTGTCCAGCTGAGACGAGATTATCAGCACACTTTTTGATTTCAATGCTTCTCGTTTCGGCCACATACCGTTCTTCGTAGTATTGAAACGAACATTTTGTTATAAATCTATGATTGACACTCTGGATTTCTCCTACAATCTTAACGAAAAGTCGTCGAAAAACCCTTGAAAAAGCCCTCTCTACTATTGTTTGCACTTTAGCTCTAAGAGTAGAATGACGCTTAAGACATCAATTTTTCTCTGAATAATGAAACAGGCACCGCTAATAAGAGACGGCCAAAGAAAACTGATCTGTAGAGTTAAGCGACAGCTAGTGAACTGCAGCCCAACACTCTATGTTCGGACGATTTGTTCTAATGAGAGTGAACGGGAATGCATGAGTTCAAATGCATAGCTTGTAAAGCGTTCGATAATGAATATGTTGGCGGAATCAAGGATTACTTCTTTCCGAATAAAAGATAACCTTGATGGGAAGCTTCAAATCCAACAAAATATTCCTGGGAGAATAGAGTGATAAGCAAGAAACGTGACCTCAGATAGGAGTGAACCCGCGTTTCATCCATGCACGGGACGCGTGCTACTACTGCACCATAGAGGCCGACGCTTACTCACCGCTCATTCTTCAATGCCTTTCTATCATAGCTATCAACCACTAACCATTAACGGGTTTGGTTGTGTAAGCAATATCGCTTTATAGGCCCAGTTAGGCTGACAGCCATTGTAGTTACATAATTCCAAGATTTCTTATGTTTTCCCGTATTTCGCAATGTTATGGTGTTTCAAAAAGATTAAAAACACAATTTTCGCGTACCACTCAATTCTCCTAGGAATATATGAATCACCATAAAACTGGAAAAAATAGTAAAAATGCAAGAAATCCGGCAAAGTATCCCACTAAATACGTGTGTGATACTGAAACACAGCGGTGATGAGTAATATCGAAAGTCACGATTCTAGGGCTAAAGTCAAAAACATCAGCTGCAAATCTCTTGACTAATTTTGGACGAACTTCAAAAATCCATAGATGACTCGGAAAAACGAATGCCGCGCTATCACCAGTGGCATGGCGCCTCAGTTTTTCTCAGTTTGTTTGGGATTCATTAATCATCCTGTGGAGACAGCATGTAGGAGGTGTCACTCCTTTTCGCTACCATCCGCATTTATTTCGACATATTTGCTGCTGGACATTTCAGACCATCTTAATTTTGATGCACACCATTTCTTCCGGCCCACTTTACCATACGGAGCATTTTTACCAGATTTTTTGTAGTTATTCGATAGTTTATCAAATCCAGATTTGATTCCAGGGCCAGCCCCTGGATTGATCTTCTGTATATGCTACGACTTTACCTTTATTTGATCTATCTTCACAGTTGTTATTCCACTGTGCAGATCCAATTACTTCTAACGTTAAAGTCATTTTTCGTCTTCTTCTTGAACGTAGCAGAGTACTGGTTGAGCACGTCTCCTTGCAATCTTGGCGATGTTTGGTTGTGGCGTTCCGAAGAGCGTTCGTCATTGACTGCCGGAAAGTATTGGGTGCTGGGGTTCGGCCCTGTGTGCACCGCGGCGAACATCGCAATCACTTGGCCACGGTGCCCCCAAGTAGTGCTAATCCTGTAAAAAAAGGTTTTTAGACTGTCACATAGATTTGGTGGATATAAGAAACATGAAAGAGACACAGAAACCCACTTCAACAATCGCGCAAAGCTATATGAAGAGCTGGTGAAAACCGTGGTAAGATAATGGACGAATTTTTTCCATCACGAACAATGATTCGATCACACAAAACAAGTGTCCGAGAAAGTGGGAACATGAGTAGAAGAACGTAGCAGCTTTGTAGAAACCATAGAGACACGAAGTGAGGGAATCTGATATTTGAGCGGTGACCTCAAGAAACCGATGTGTTGTGCCTTTTGTGCGGGCTCACAGATCGTGCATTGATTTCAATGCGCATTCAGAATGCGTCCAAATGGCACGCGGTCCCATGGGGTTAGCACGCGAAAATGACCATTGTCGTTTAGAGGTAAACAGCGTCAAAAGGCCTAAACGAAACGTAGGCAACAGGCAAACAATAAGTACTATTTACAAACTATATTTTGCATTTATGTATTTGAAGACTATTTACTGAAGCTTTCAAAAATTAACATATCAACTCAACAACCTCATGTAAACTCATCTAGGCCGATTCATAAGAGCAGAGTTATTTGTTCGTCAATGTCAAGATTATTTGGGAATTGGTGTCTTGAGTTCTTGCGACGCATCCATCATTATCAGGAAATCGGAATGCGTGGTATTGGTACCGTTATTACTTTATTTTCTATGGTGAGACAATTACTTTTCAAATGCAGTGTATGCAGTCACTTTCACCTATCGTCCCTTTAATTGTAGAGAGACTTGAGCTGGCGCCAGTAAAACTTCATTATTTTTGCCATGCGCGCATAGAAGCGTACTGGGTTGTGTTTGCCCTAGGGACTCTTTTAGCGTCATACGTTCCTTCTAGGGTTTACAAGAAGAAGCGTGACTATCGAGTTAGTGAGCTTTATGCTGTGCGTTTGGCATCTCAGTAATCCGTACCCGCTAACGGCTCCTGTCCACGTTTTATCGTTCAGACGCATTACGTGTTGAAACTTGTCTGCTCTTCATTGTATGGACGATAACGCTGACTGATCTTCAATCCTGCTTAAGTAGCGATCAGTTTTCCAGAAATTAGGCAGCAGGAGTCATGGAGTTGAAAGGGTCGGCACGGAGTCCTGTTTTTCAACTTCTCTTTACTAAATCCTCGATTCTCTTGAGAGATTCCCAAACCGCTCACTTTACCCTACTCAGCTCTGGCGCGAAGTTGTATCTTATATGAGCTCCTTTCTCTATCCTCTTACATCTCTTTAGGAGTCTACGGTCTAAATAGACGTAACTTGTGAGAGAGAGGCAGTCACATGTTAACTGGAGAATTCGAAGATATACATTCCTCTCAACGATGGTGCATGCGAAGCAAATCCGTTCCTCATAAATTTCGTTTCTGTAAGATTCACTTGAAAACCAATCATCTCCAAGCGATGCTGAGATCGATCAACATCTACCTAATAGACCTTGGTGTAGTAAGAACGATGTCACCAGCAAGCCGAGGATGGTGCAATTGTCGACCATCGCTTTTAATCCCATGTTATCCTATTCTAATGTCCGAATGACGTTCTGGAGAGTGGGAATCTTTTAGCGAAATGATATCGCCTTCTCAGACCCCTTTCTTTACGTTGATGTTGATATCTCTGTGTTATTTTGGTTGTGAAACTTCTTTGTTGCTCATGAAGAATTTTTCTGAGCAGAGGCGTCCTTATGGCAGAGCTTCCGTGACTGCTTTTGCCTCAACTTAGTCGTAAATTTTCTCTAAATCGCAAAAGTAAGATGCAGCGGTTTCTTATGCTCTCTTGAGACATCAGTGAGTCTTGTTAATGTGTTGATATGTTCTGTAGTACTGAATTTCTTTCAGAACCGTACTTTTTCACGTTGCTGTCCATCGTCCCTTGTGAGTCTTGTTGAGGATGACTTGAGTGAAGATTCTATGGACGACAGACAAACACGTTGAGCCATAGTTACCGATGTCTCGTTTTATAATAAAACGGTTTGCTAATCTCCTGAATAGTAGAAACCTTGAATTATGACATAATCCGTGAAGAATCAATCCATTGTATGGATGAGAAATGACGGACGGTTCTTCAGGCGATCAGGTCTCAGTCAGAGGGCCAACATGTTATTCGATAATTCACCGGCGAAATGGCATGTTGAATTTTAGATTGGAAACTGGTAGGACGTCGCACGTATCATCCATTGTGCGTGATAGTTATTTTCAAGCCATGCACGTGGTTTGTTAGGGGCACTTATGCAGTAAAGATACATGTGTTTCCGCCTTGTTGCCTCGTCAGTTGCACGGTGCCTTTTCGTTCAGTCAATTCCTTGGGGATCTACCCGTACTAGAGGAGTCGACGATAAACATTTTACACGCGCCGATAAGTGATAAAATCACCGAACGGGCAGTGTTGTACACTCGGTTGCTTTTGGCTGGAGTCGTGAAATGTAATACCTTTCGTTTCGAGTGTTTCGTGAGACCGCGTTCAAATTTCACTATGCCTAATAGTTATTTTTTAGCCATGCGTATGGTCTGTTATAGGCTTATCAGCGCTTATAAAACGTTGGTCGTCGACTCCTCTATGTAAGAGGTAGATCTCCAAGGAAATGACCGAACGAAAATGACGAGGCTGCAAGGCCCAAGCACGTGTACTGCATTGTATAAGTGCCCATAACACGCCACATGCATGGCTCGAAAATAATTATAAGGCATACTGAAATTTGAGTGGTCTTAAGAAGCACTCAAAACGAAAAGTATCCTCTTTCATCCATATAGATGTGGGAGGATCAGACTACTGAAGAGGTTCGAGTAGTGTTCATGGATAATTTTCTGCATTGCCTTTCTGGAAGGTACAAATGTTCCATCTGAGCGCCGCAGAGCAATTACCTTGACTCTGTAACTGGCGAAGCCAGCGGGCTTCGCAAATGCTCTTCACAGCTTTTGCAGCTTCAGCTACAATTGCTGCTCTTTCCTTCCCGAGCTTCGGCCACAATTGCTGCTCTTTCCTTTCTTAAGTTTTTTTTCTCAATTTTTCCGAATAATGGAGTGCTGTGCAAAGGAGTCGATGCACTCATCTCGTGTAAAATTGTGGATCAACAACATCTTAAAAGCAGAACCTTCGATCTACTAACATGTGATCGACTCGTAACGTTACTCTCCAGTGAGAAACACCCATAGTTGAGAGTGGTGTTTCCAAAACGATATTTTAGCATGAGTGTTCGGGGTTGTCATTATAAACTCAAGCAGGCACCCACTCTACTGGCTCCTTCTTGAGTCGCGATATCTAGTATGACGTTTCTTAGGTGTTGCTCCGAATTCGTAGTTTGTATTTCAGTCTCGAATGTTGACTTAAAGAATGCTCCGTGTAACAAGAACGTTGAACATATTTCCTGAAACCACTTGCGCTTAGGTTAGCGCAAGGTCGTCCGTGGTGTGCTTTACACTCTTTTTTACCAGCCACCTGGGAATGAGTTAGTTATTCTCCCTCCTTGAAACTCGTGATTGAGGGAGATCCGTTAGACGCACGGATTAACCGTCAGGAAGTTCACCAATTTCACTAAATCATTTCCGAATCATAAATTTGCATAGGGTAAGCGATATGAGAGCTTTTCAGGGTTGGGATTGTTTGGCATTCATAATTTGGCCGTATTTTTCAAATTTTGGTACAACCTTCTCATTTTGCGGTGCAGCTGTTTCCTATCTCGAAGCATCAGCATGATGAATGATTCCGACACAGGAGAATTAGGGTCTACTCATAAGCACACTTAACTGGAATTGTGTTATTGTTTCTCTTATAAACGTAAATCTCGAAAAACTGATAGATCGAAACGATGAATCGCGACTTTACAAGCGCCTGCATAATTCACTCGGACCCACCTGGGGTTTCGTACATGTCAAACCACGTTTTACAACGGAGATTAATCTTTGGCTATGTGAGCGAAAGCGTCAATGAGTTAAGAATTCACCTTTGAAACTCAGCAAAAAATGAAGCTTTGCCACTGTAAAGCCTCGCGAGCTCTAATTGGTAACTTGTATCACTCGTACAGAGAAAACTCCCTTCCATTAATTCCGACTACAAATGTGCTGCCAAGTGTCATTCAAAGGTCTTGTGGCAAGAAAAACAGCTCTTCAGACTTTACAAAGTTTACAAAATTAAAAGATTTTTTTTGGGGTTAGGTAATTCGCTTCCTCGTGTGCAAAGGCGATTTCAGCGCCTGCTGTACAACATATCTAGTAGTAAAAAGACTCTTTAATCTGTTTAATGCTGCAAAACCTTTACACATTCTTGCGACGAAATCATCTCAGAGGAGTCACATGTTAGAAATGTGATTTTTTGCTGCTCCATGTACTACTATGATCTACAAATGTTTCTCTGGAGATTAGACGCTCTTCTGTTTACTAAGAGAGCTGATTCTATGGAGGAGAGGGGTCTTGGTTTACGTCGCTTCCATTTCATTTTTTAGAGCTCATTATTTGAACACTAAAGCAGCCGAAGAATCAATTATGTCTGCAACAGCCGCTTTTTCGTTGGAAAACGCAAATTTCGTTGTCATTTCTATTGGAGATTTGAATTCTAAACATGTTTGAATTTGAGACATCATGTAGAAAAGATATGTGTGAACAGTGCGATAGAGCGAAGTCTTTTCTATAAACCATAAGGATGTGAACTCGTTCTGACGTCGTTCCATAACGCTGGTGACATCCTTTTCATAATACCAAACATCTCAGGTAGAACGAGGTATTCTGACTTGGACAGTGCTTGTGGACATATTGGTCTCCTACTGAATCTGGCGAAAATGATGTTACTGAAGAATGGATGGGTAGTGAATGCCCAATTCACGCCCAACGAAACTAAAATCTCCTATTGCTCTGGTTACGTTTATTTAGGTCGCGAACTCAGCATAATGAATGACCTAACTCCTGAGTTGAGCAGGAGGAAACGAGCGTCTTGGGGAACGTTTAAGAGCATCTAGGACGTAGTGAAGAGGACGAAGAACATCCGATTCTGTGCCCACCTCTTCGACTCTTATCCCTGTCCTAAGGTATGCAGCAGAAACCTGGTCGCTACGCAAGCAGGATAAAAGATCGCTTGCCGTTGTGAACGCTCAATGGGAAGGTCAACGAACTATATAGACGTGGATGCTGAGTGGTATACAAGACTTTTGAGTTTGAACAGGATTTGAACCCGCGTTTTTCACATAACATACCATATTATTGATAGCTAATGTATTATATAAGAGAAAAAGGAGCAGCAAAGGGGTGGCCTTGATGTTGTAGTGGTAGGACGTGCGCCTTGTATGTGTGATACGCGGGTTCAACTCCTGTTTAGGGTCGAAATTTCTGTACATTATTTAGCATTCACGAATATTCAGCTATAAATATCGAAAGACGACGGATTTTGCCCGACTGACGAGCTGTAAGGACGAAACACGTTTATTGAGCTGTACAAGAGCCCTTACCAGACCACATGACAAGTTGGCTCAAATAATAATGAAACGATCTATTGAAATTTGAGCGTGGTCTTAATAAAGCACTCGAAATAAAGGTATTCAGCTATAACATTATGATGGTGCCATAATATTATAAAAAAATATGTAAATGCCAGAACCATCTTTTATCTCGCAAGTGAACGAAGGGATCTGAAGTTCCGGTTCAACGATCAAAAATCAGAGACCAGTTTTACTCACCAAGTTATCAAAGATCAGGTGGGCTGGTCACATAGTGCGTCTCAACGCGAATCGATGGACAAGAATGGCGCCTGCTCGAGTCACTTGACTATTAGCCAAACATGTGATAGAGGTGTATAATGTTGGGAGCGAACCGAACGACCAACCTATCTCTCATAGATCTCTCAAGTCTTTTAGTCCTCATCTGCTATAGTTACTAGTAGATCGTAAGGGATCGTAAGGAGTTGTCGAAGAGACAGCGCTGTCACGGCTGAGTCAAGTGTCAAGTTGAAGATGTGGTCATATGCGTGCTTGTTTCCGTTCGCGATGTTGAGAGAATGACTAATTCGCTTTAATGCCTTTTAATCGATTATTTTTTGAAAACCTCGCTATAAAGATTGGATAAAGTCTGAAAAAATGTTGAGCATCATCAACATGATCAGTACTGAATAACAGTCCCAAGTTATGGACTGAAAAAAGGATTCAAACAAGATTTCACTTTGTGTGGTCCTATCACGCTGTGTCTCCCGTTCCTTTACTATCAGCAAGGGGTGACTAGTGCGACGTGTGGCTCTGATGAGGCAGGCGGGCAAGAACACCAGAACGTTTGCATGTCACTGAGTCGAACAGGCTTACAACATTCTCTCAGAATATATGGAGGTCCTTAGGATACTAATATGCAGGAGTGGCCAATTAGCTGCTTGATATCGCAGTATACCCTCACTTAAGTGGTTATTTTTTTCTATAGACAACTTGTCATCACAATTCCCTGAGCTGAGATAGCGGCATTTTTTGCGTTAGATCCATTTCCTTGCATTCACCCTCCACAAAAGTCTTCGAACATTGCGCGTGTTCCTTCGGTTACAGGATTTTTTCTGCTTATTATGAATGTCGTCGACTAATGGTCGGAATGACTCTTCTTGCAATTTCGATGGTGCCTAAGCTAAGGCTTTCCCTAAAAACTTTCGTTGATTGCTTGCAAAAGTATATTCGGTAAGGGATTGAACCAAGGCATTGTTTATCACCGTGATTTTTGAAGCATCACTGACCCCTCGCGGCAGGCACCCCGCCCTTTTGCTGTAATCTTGAGGGCAGCAGAGCTGAAGCCATCCCACTCGATTGATTTCAAGAGAATGTTGGGGCAAGGGGTCGAACCAGCGCCGTAGTTATCACCTTCTTTCCTACACACCACATCGCTAACCGCTATACTGAATGGTTTTTTTTTTTCAAACATACACGCTAATACATCTCTTTTTTACCCGCGAAGTTAGTTATTTTCGTCATAAATGTGTCTAATTTGAGACTTATCGTGTCTCTTCGATCGTATCATTTCAATCAATTTGATTCGTGCTCATTATTCTCCAACATTTTTCAGGTGTTTGGCCGCGACACGGGTTTTTACCTAATCACAGTTGATAGTGACGATGGCAAGTGAATTGCCAAGTGAGGAGAAGGTCTCCATGGAGAACTTCGCCTTACTACGGGTGCTTGGCAAAGGGGGTGAGTACTGAGCGGAGTTCCCCAGCTCTTCCTTTTTTCCTACACACACAACATGTATAGGGGAATTGATGCCGCCATAGTTTCATGCTGTCCGTCCTTTTGATTCTCGTCACAAACTAGCACACGAAGTCATGGATTAATCCCATCCAAAAAAAAACAGCTGAATGCGGTGAAGGAGATGCCTTTTAATGGATATGAGGAGATTGAGGGATTAGTGTGAATGTCAACTATGATGCATAAGCGCATGTTCTTGATCCAATAGAAAAACACTAAGTGGTTTTGGATTTACGAATCGTATGTGCTCCAAAAAAGTTTTTCAGCCTATGGGAAAGTTTTCCTTGTAAGGAAAGTCGGAGGCAGGGACCATGGCCAGATCTATGCGATGAAAGTGCTCAGAAAAATAAGGGTTTGTCACTTTCTCTGCTTGATCTAAATTTTCTCGAGTGGGTTAGAGACATTAGTTTGAAGCTCTGCTCATAAAATAACTGCGCGAAAATTCCATAGAATAGAGCAGTCTAATTTTTTTTTTTGTAAAAGAAAAACGGACAAACACGTGTGCTTCTTGGTAATGAAGTAATGGTTCAAGTTCTTTTATAAAACCTTTTTCGGAATAAGAATCAAAGAATTAACTAGAGTTACTACTTAGTATTATTTCCCAACATAAACCGCTCTTATCTGATGGAAGTTTAGGGTATTTTATCTACGGAATTTTAGGGTATTTTGTTTGCACGCGTGCAAGATCTTTTGTTCGTGAGTGTAATCAAATCCATTGAGGACGACGTGCATTCATTTGAATGCACGCGCATCTCTTTTGATTTCTCTCCATACAGCTTTTCCATCGTTGTTGATCATTTGATACTTTTAAAAATGACGGTTTCGTGAATGTACTTGGTTTCTGGAGAGGCATTTTCAGTACGCTGTAGCACGAGAATAAGACTATGTTTCACACTTGGCATGCATTTTCTGCTCAATCTCGATTTCGTCATTGGCTTTTCATTAGGCTTTTGTAGTCATTAGACAATATGATTCTCATCTATTTCAAAATCGAGTTAATTTCTGGAAAGGTTTCCGTAGAGCGTTCTAGGAGCGGCAAGAAGATCACGCTTCACACATGAACTAGTTAACCCGCCGCTTGAACTTCAAGCGGATTTATTCGGCAATATGGAATGAGAATAAGAGGTTTTTATTGAGCGATCGAACAAAGTCTTTTGTACAATTCTAGCGTAAGAATTTCGAAATTCTCTTGGAACGGAGAGGAAATCTCCAATTAATGTTGGAACTCGCGCTCTTTCGATGCCCCAGTTGAAATCGTTGCGTGCAGCGCTACTCCAAAGGCGCCCAGTGTTCTTGTTTATCTAAATTTTTTTCCTCCGTTTTCTAGAAAGTCTTAGATTTTTCGTGATCCGCTGTTATATCACGGTTCTCTCTACACGTTTATGTGCTTTTGAGACCACAGTCGTGCAAACAGGATAAATTAAGTGTAAAACATGATATTATTTTCGATGCTACATCATAATAAGGGAAGCTTTTCAGTAGTCAAACATATTATTGAAATCGTCGAAATTCAAGGTTTAAAATAGTTACTAAGGGTCTGAAGAAGAGTTTTTTCTTGGCGAGAGAGACGTCAAGAAAGCTGTGTATCCTTTTGGATACACGCCGTCTTGAAAAGGGTTAACAGCAATGTGCACCAAAAGATTCGTTCCACCTATCAGGTACAGTGAGACTATGGGGTTTGGCTTTTTTTTTCGAGATGTTCGCCTAAGTGTAAGACTGAATTACGGTCGAGAGTACTCTTGGTTACCTTCTCGCCAAAAGCAATCAAATGAACAGTCTTTTGAAACATTCCGATGTGTATTTCTTCGTCAAGTGAAGCCCTAGTGGGCAGCTCTGGCGTCCGTCAGGAACGAATAAGAATTTTAGCGGTGCATCCTTTAGTTTCAGGACGATTTATGTATAATAGGTGATGCAAGTGGATAAATTATGGAATAGCGAAGGTTTCGAAGATGGTTATCTCTCTCATCGCAAGTGTTTTAGGTTCTCTCAAAGCCTAAGTCGGTCGAACATACAATGGCAGAGCGACAGGTTTTGGAGCGATTACGGGGCGTCCCGTTCTTCGTCAATCTCTACTACGCTTTCCAGACCGACACTAAACTACATATCGTCATGGGTTCGTGCGTCGATTGATTTCCTCACATCCTTATCTCTCCCTTTTTCCTTATTCATTCTGTCATTTCTAGACGATTTCCAGTCACCACTTTAGCCTGGGGAATATTTAGAGCGGATTCGAGGTTGATACATCAGTTCTATACGTACGTATCGGCGGTATCGCCCGCTTCATCAGCCCCACAGTGAACCCTGCTTTGTAGCAGGGATGGGGAGACGTTATGGTGATGATAGCATATAGGGTTAAATGTGGGGCGTGTGCCTTTGATGAAATGGGCGATACCGCCGATGCGTACGCGTGGCGCTGAAATACTAACCCCGAGAATGCTCCAAACATTCTCACAAAATAAGTATGGAATGTATAAAACGTGATTTAAAAACCATTCGATGAGATGAATTTCAATTTCGGTTTTTTTAGAATACGTCCGGGGTGGTGAACTATTCACACATTTATGTAGCCATGGTTCGTTTGATGTGCAGAGCGCCAGGTTTATCATAGCCGAACTAATAGTTGCCATCGATAGCCTCCACAAGGTAAGGAGACTTATCTGACTGCAGAGCGTCTCTTGCTTTCCACAGGTTTTTTGAGAATCCATTTCCAAAATTTTCTTCTCCTTCTTTTCCGTTTTAAAGTTGGAGTATTTCCTATACGAGAGTTCTCGGCGTGGCTGATCTTGAGACTTTATGGCGCATTGCAAGGCAAAACTTAGACGCGAATCCAAAGAAGTCATTTATGTACAGTGAGGCAGACCAGGGACAACTTTCTAGTGCTGTGTCGGATTAGATCTATCTTTCTTTGTGCACCAAAAATGTTCGCCCCAACTATGTTAGCGTGTGTGGCACAGTAGTTAGACATGTTGTAAGACACACAATTGGTCAATGGTTTATTCCCGCTCTTAAGGCTCACGAAGCCTTCCATCCCTCCAGGGTTAACCAATTGATATCAGACTCGTCCGGGACGATATCGGCAATTACATGGTACATCGGTAGACCATAGCGAACCACTGCAAAGGCCATGTATGCATTCATTCATTTCTGACGATGCCTAATGAAGATGGATCTATGACGCCTTCCTCAGGGATCGATCACTCCAAGAACTTTTTTAACTTTTTTATTTGATCATCGGACCTACTTGTTTCTAGACGGCCCCATTTTATGTGTCCTTAAGATCAAAAACTCATCAAGTGAATATCAAGTGATATGGAAACGGTTTGGATCGCCTTAAACTTTAATTCCTGCCCATCGGCGAGCTCGGAAAGTTACCTATAGAACTTGTTTGCTAATTGTAGTGGAAGCGAAAAAGCTTTCACGAAATAATTAGGCGCTTTTCGTTTGTTTCGCCCGAGTAAGATCCACAGAGCAGCTAAAATGGCAATAAGGACGAACTGAAGTTTATTCATCTTCACACAAGTCGCTCAGGAGCAAAAGAATCACGGGAAATTGTTATTTCCATGTTGCAAAATTTTTCAAGTCTTGCCACTCATACCTCCAACAAACGCTCAAATCTCTAGCTGTTCAATTCAGCGCTGTCCAATACCAAGTAGGAATTCGATCTTCTAGAATTCCTGTAAAATGGGTGATGTGATCTTCTCTTGATGCGAAATCTCCGTACAGAGCATATCGAATGCTAGAAGAACTGAGTTCCCCAAAATAAAATGTGAAGACGGGATATGTAAAGATAATGATGAGGAAACAGTAGTATTTCATCGAAATGGCGTCATTTGAATAGTTTTTTTTGCAGCGCAGGGTGATCTACCGTGACTTGAAGCTGGAGAACATCTTGTTGGACGAAGAAGGTCATGTGAAACTGACTGACTTTGGACTTAGTAAGCTCTTGGTCTCTGAAGAACTTGAACGGGCCAATTCCTATTGTGGAACCATTGAATACATGTCAGTCAAGTTAGAGATAGTCAGAGATCATACATAATGTCCAGAACTGAGGAAATGGATGGACGTTTTGAATACCTTTACCGATTTCAGGTCACCTGAAGTAATTAATCGGCCAGAGGGTGGATATTCAGACATTGTCGACTGGTGGTCTATGGGTGTAATCTCTTTCGAGCTTATGACGGGTTGCAGCCCTTTCACCGTCGATGGTGGAGGGAATTCTAGCAAAGAGATCGCCAAGTACGCCCTTGTTTCTGTTTAATTCTGGCCGTCTGCTCAAAAAAGGCAGTTCTCGTATTCCAAAGCCTTTATCGTCTTTTCAGGAGAATCTTAAATAAGAAAGTACCCTTCCCGAGAAATATGGATCCTCTGGCACGAGATTTCATCGGGTCACTTTTAGAAAAGAATGTGGAGAAGCGTTTGGGATACAATGGTGTTGAAGAGATCAAAAAGTAAGGTTGATATTTTTGCTGCCAAGTTTGGTAAGCTTTTCTAAGTTCGTTTTTTTAGCCATAAATTCCTTCAAGGTATTGATTGGAACATGGTTGCTAATCGACAATTGAAACCATTCATTGTGCCAAATGTTACCCACGAGGTAAGCTTTCAATTGTTGAGCTCGTTCGCTCAAAGAAGTAGGGAAGGAATACTGCGACATTGATGATTATGCATCTAAGAGTGCTGAGTGGAATGCAGAACATTCGACTCTCGGTTATGAATTAAACCCTCAATTCACCCAAACCAGTGGCCTCGGTGGTGTGAAGATAGCCTGCGCCGTAGTTTGAGTGAATGAGAGTTGAACTCCCGTCTTGGGTCGAATGCTTTACACATAGTAATTATTCTGGCATGTATATTTATAACATAATAACGCTGCTAAAAAGCAGTAAAACTAACGGGTTCAAATAGATCACTGATGATAAGTAGTGCGATAAATCGACGTTCTCTTTTCAGCTTGATGTCCAAAATTTCGCCAAAGAATTCACTAACCAACAACCACTGTACTCACCGGCCGAGTCTCCAGTAAACGGCAACACTCTTTTCAGGGTAGTTATCGATTCTATCCAAATTCAGTATTTCCTATTCAGTGAACAAACTATCATTTGTACAATAAGGATCGGTATCTCTGAACATTACTTACTGTTAGCGTCTACGGCTAAAACAAATCGTCTGAACAGTTATGATCTGAAACAATACATTTAAGATTCCTTCATATTCGACTGTTTTTGGAGACCTCGTTTAAAATTTAATACATCCTCAAAGCACACTTCATGTCTTCCATAAGGTCTGTCATGACTTTTGTAGTGTTAAACGTACGTTTCGGCCTTCTGGCCCCACCAGTTGCACGGTACCTTTCGATTCACTCAATCCCCTGTAAGAGCAGAATCCTTACACATAAGGAATCGACGTCGAATTTGTTACGTAGCGACGTTTTAGAAAACACCCGAATATGAAGGGTTTATTCAATTTTCCGGGCATGAGCAATCGACTGCTAATCATTGCAAGGTCAAGTGGTTTTATCACTTGACATGTTCTGATTTGTTATCACTGCAGTGTAGGGTGATCCTTCTGCTTTACAGACAGTGTAACTGATTCAGCGTCGTTTCGCTTATGTGTAGGAGTACTTTCCTTCATATGCACGGTATATTCCCTCACAAGAGATTGGCTGAAACGAAATGCTCTGACACTGATCAGTCCTGAAGGCCAAGAATTACGTCTAGCACTAAAAGTGTCTTAAAGACATCTAATACTCTTAAGTGGTATACAAAACATCCCTCCGCGGACGAGAGTTGAACCTGCGTTTCACTTATAGCGAGGCCACTCCTTTGCCTCCCCTTTTCTTCGAAATAAGTTATCGAAACGGTGAGCAATCAACCTCAAACGGTTTCGCTCTGGCAAGCACATATCGGTATCAAACCCAGCTACGCTGGAAGCTGTTGAATATGTTTGGGCTATAGAATTCTATGATTATATAACGATTTGAGTACCGCACAGTATAACCACCGAAGAGACAGATTCTGTATGCTTTGTAATCCAAGTCATCCTTGTTGATTACTTAGTGTTTATGAGTAGTTCCACTATGTAAACTGCGTGCCAAAGCTTGATCATGATTGAATCTGGCCAAATAATCTGACATGATGAGCGCTGGTATGAAAATAGATACTTTTCATATCTTTCAAAAGTTCTTTTGGGACCGTGGACCCACGGCTTCTGCATCTTTAACTCCCCACGTGGGACTCACTGTTTGTCTCACTCCTCTCTGCCACTCGGCACCCCGTCCATCGAGAAGAAGGTTGCTGGTTCGATCCCTTACCACGACGCCTTGCTATAGCTTTTTTTGGTGTTATCTCTGTGATGTCCATTAGTATTTAGAATTATACTGCAACGTATTTATTATAGCAAAAAACGCTCAGTTGTCTAATATTTGACTACTTTTTGATCCAAAGCGTAAATTCATAGTGTAACAACGCATATCCAACTTTTTTCTTTCTGAATGACATTGTGATAGTTTTCAATGTACTTTAGTTCACAATGTGGATTGAAGTTCATATGATCTACTCATTTGTTTTTTTGAAGTGAAAACCAAAAGATAACACCAAAAACTTCAGTGTGGCCTTGTGGTAAGGAATCGAACCAACAGCCTTCTTCTTGATGCACGGGGTGCCGAGAGGCAGAGTTTCTAGTTTGAGACAGACAGTGATCCCTACGCTGGGGCTTAGAGATGGCGAAAACGTGGGTCCATGATCTCGAAAGGGTTAAGGCTACTGGGGAGTTTAACAATCAACTCTTTAGGGACGTAAATCAAAAGATCGACTGTTTTTGAAACCCCGCAAAAAACATTCAAAATAATTCCAAATTTCATTACTAATATTAAATTTCAATATTAATATTAATATTTTAATATTCAATATTTCAATATAATGGGGGCGAGGGGTCACTGACGAGGAGGACGAACCTCCGAAACACCGGTGTATGACCCTGGCGTAACAACCTCGTTTTTGAGCTTAAATCATTCTTTTTTGGAATTATCTTTAGGGACGACAGTTGATCGCGTACTCGGTGCGATTTCCCTTATTGTAATAGGTTTAATATTCGTCTTGAAAAAAATCTGCTAGGTTTTCCGTGTTATTTGCTTATTTTGCATGTTCCACCATGCTTTTGTTGAATATATGACTCATATGCAAATACAGCTTGAGTGTGAAACGTAATCTTCTCTTCGTCCTTACAACTCATTACGAAGGTTTTCTGAGAAAACAAACTTAGTGTTAGGATTATCGTTTTTAGAACTATACAATGGCTATTGAAAGTCTAGTGAGAAGGCGTTGTCCACCGTAAAAGGCCTGTGACAAATCTTATATGAAATAGGGCGCACGCCGTACCTGAAGTGTTGTAGGGATTAGAGAGTATGAAAGCTATTAGTTCTCCATTTGATTTCTATCTTTAAGGGTTACTCTTACATCTCACCATCCGTGATTTTCTCAAACAACAATGTTATCGGAGAAGAGCTAATGCAAGAAGATATCCAGGCAATACCTTCCACATTTTTCTGTTGTTCTTTTTCATTGAGAAATGCTATCAATTAGCTGTTCATTGCAGGCATTGTTAGTGAATTCATCATTTTTTGGAAAATATAAACTGGACACGACGGAAAAAGGCTATCTCGGGAGAGGATCGTTTTCTGTGGTAAGGTGAGTTCGTTTCCATCCGATGACTCGTATGTGCAATCATTTCATCATTCATTTCCAAGCAGGCGTTGTGAGCGTATAGAGGATGGTGCTGTGTTTGCTGTAAAGATTGTTTCTCAACGGTTCGCTACTCAAGCTCAACGAGAGTCTAGGATTCTGGAAATTGTCAAAGGTCGGGTTTCTCAAACACTGACCATTCGATTTCGTCGATGAGCTTCAATCCCAGCTCATACTGAGTGTTTTATTTTATAAGAATTTCTCTTTGATACAGGTCACGTCAATATAGTGCGACTCTTTGATGTGCACTCTGATCCCTTGCACTACTACATTGTTATGGAATTACTTACGGGGCAGGAGTTATTGGCACGATTGAGGAAATTTGAGAAGTTCACCGAGGCAACACATTTGTTTGCTACCGCTGAAAATTGGCTTGAAGACAACTCTGCAGGTGTCCATTATTTTTTTCTAGGCTGAAGCCGCAAACATAATGCGTCAGCTGGTGTCAGCCGTAGGCTATTTGCATTCAAAGCGGATCGTTCACCGAGATCTGAAGCCTGAGGTTCGTTTACGTCAAAGTCGGCTTATTATGAGTTTTTGGGTCATTAAAATATAGCAGAATGTTTCACCGCATCGGTCCTGAATAAGCACACAAGTGGCAAATCGCCTCTTTGGTGAATTCAGAGAATCATCTACTCTTTTATTGCTCAAAAAATACTATAATTCTACAATAAACCCCACAATGCTCAACCATTCTCTGTGGGTCCGTGCCTACCTCAGTTTAATCGAGATTCTACGTAAACGTGATAATTGAGCATCACTTTAGAAAGCGAACACTGATTTATTTGATAGCTCCATGGAATAAAAAAAAATGTTGAGCGATTTGCAAAACTTTGAACATCGGGCGGAAGTTAACCTTGGGTATCACCTTTTCAACGGGTGCGTACTAGTCACTGCACTACTAAGATTCCTGTTCTGTTCTCTTTTATCGTAGGAAGAGTTATCGGAGAGCAGGAGCCTCGGTAGTGCAGTAATTAGCCTCCACGGAAGGGGCAAAACGCGGGGCTCAACTGCTGTCCGAGGTTCAAAGTTCTGCATATCACCCAACACGATTGAATACGTAATTATAGCATTATGTCGCCCTTGAAGAAGACCTTGAAGAAGAGAAAATCTTCTTGATCATATGCGGCATTACATAATTCCTAATGAAGTGATTTCATGGCGATTTGTCGGCGTATTTTCCTTTCTTTCTTTCTTTCAGAACATCCTATTTGAGAGCGACGATCCGAACGCACAGCTTCGACTGGTTGATTTCGGTTTTGCTCGTTTATTACCGGCTTGTGTTGAGCAGCAGATGAAGTCAGTCTATCGGAAAATGTATGCGAAGCCAGCCCACCCACTCGCTACGACATGCTCGTTTTGTAATCATATCGCGTCGTCTTAACACACGTTCTGTGCTCCGTCCACGCATCGTAACCAAATTTTTTGTTTGTTTTGTTGTTGCTTTGCTTAGCACTCTCCCCCTCTCTAAGTCCTTCATCATCAGCGCTAAAACATACCATCTTGTGGAGATGAGCTCTGTAGTAGAATGATGGGGTCAAAATCGTCTTAATTAGGGATGTAAAAAGTAGAGTCATGGCCTTTTCGAGTATACCGTTCATCCTAAGTCTTTCTACAGTTTTCTGCCACTCTGAATCTTTCCAATATCTCACCTTTTGTGTTTGCAGCAGCTCAAAATATACTAATAAACAAGCATTCTCTTCGAACGAGATCCTTTCAGAAACGATTTTTTCGATGTTCTCACGTGTTTGACTCTCGAAACAAAAGATCGTGTGGTACACAAAAATCGACTTCAGGCGCGAATTGAGCCCGCTTTTTATCCTTAATGGGGTTAGGTGATTTCTGGCAGATTCGATAGCTCTTATCGAAGAAGGAGTGGTCGCAAAGTGGTGGCTTTGATGGTGAAGTGGTAGCACGCGCCTCCTCTAGAGGGCGGGTGAAGCAGGGGTTCAACTTCCGCTTGAGGTGGACTTTTGTACATCCCTAAATTTTCTTAGAAGAATGTTTGAGCATCACATTACTGCCTGAAAGCGGTGAAATAAAAGAAATATAGATTATAGATCTCATAATAGTGTTCAACATCTTCTAACACTTTTACGATACACCCACTTTTCGTGGCTTGTCAATAGGTTGAATTTTATTTTAATTTATTGAGAAAATTTAGGGTTTTTTTGACAGAAAACAATAGTTTTTGGCGAATAAAGAATTTGAGGGGTTGCGAACATGATGGAATTTTGGAAGAGACTTTACCCTTTCGGTACAATTTATTAGATGTTACAGTGGTTCATCATGAAATCACAACACTCTTGAATTTTGAAAATGTTTTGCAACTCAAGCGTCTGTATTTCAATTTTTTTTATAAACATACATTCATCAAAATAACTGCAATTTACTATAAAATCTAAAATGGTGATGGGCAGTTGAAACGCACATTTTTGATCTGTGAACGCGTTTAAAAAACGGTCTTTAGAAAATTTGTAACACCTGCACAATAGAGGTTTTGTCGGCCAGAACGGTGCCAAACGCAACATCTCTATTCTATTGATTCATATCAGAAGCGTTCACAGATCAAAAAGAGTATAGAGTAGAAAGAGCGATGTGCAAAATGGGCGTCAGTAATGTAACGGATAGAGCACGCAGTTCCGGAAAGAGTGAGGTGCAGGTTCTGGTCCGCCAGACGCGAAAGCTTTGCACATCACTCTACATCAATGATTCATATCTATCAAGCTATTGATTCATTACGGTGAGTATGAGAGAAAATTTCTGTGCACTGAAATAAATCTTACGGAAGAAAATGGCCTCTATAGAGATTGTGCTTTGCGACTGTGTCAACCCTTTGGGGACCGCCGTTGATAGCAGACGGCGTCGCGCTGGTCGCCCGCGCGGCAGTCACAGGAAGGCAGCATCTCCAGGCGCGATTGATCAGCAAATGTTCCTCTATCGCAATAGTTGAGTCAGATGCAATGTCACGCGACGTGCTGCATTTCATCGCACGTGTTCCTCAAAGGGTTCACAGAGCATTTTCTTGGCCGTAAGAAATTTCAAAACCTCAAAATTCTTTGGTGGAATTCTTGCCAGAGGGGTCGTATTGTTCTTAAGTGGTGGGCAGCTAGCACGTCTTATAATCAGTCCACCCACTGTGGATTTGAAGTGATCTCTTCTTGTAAAGCGACGGAGTACCGAACGTGTTCGTCTCTGAGCGTACTCGGCATGATTTCATAGTTTCGGTGTTGTAAAGTAGTGGGTAAAAGGATCGGAGCGGTCTAGCGGAAGACTACAGTCTCGATTTGATTGATGATCGCTTTTCTATTGTAAACCCATCCTGGCGCTATTGGAAAGTTGTGGTCCTAGTGGTCAGTTTTTTCGGAATTTTTTTTGACGAGCAGTTGTGCTCTCGTAAATTCTTTTTTTGAAGAATTCTATCAAAAAATGCTTTGAAAATTGACGAGACCACAACTCTCTACAATGGTCCCCGCTTTTTTTGTTGCTATGTGTTTAGGAAATTGGGCAAAATTTGCGTTGTTTTCGTTCCGTTCTCTCTTTTATGTTACCAAAATGGCCCTCTATGTCGATAATTGTTAGCCTCTAAGTTGTGCTTCAACTGCCGGCATGTGTTAGTTAGTCGGCTTTTGCTTCACGAACATCGTATGTGTTCCACTAACCGCTCTGACACCATGGTTGGTTGCTTTGTTCTATTTTGATTTCTCCTTCTTCTTCTTCTTCTTCGTCTTAGTTTTTGGATTCTATCTTTCCATCCTTTTCTTCTGTGTTGGTCATTTCTATTCCAATATCTCTTCAAATCACCCCTACTACTCAGATAATGATCTTTTGTTTTGTTTCAGGACGCCTTGTTTCACACTTCAGTATGCGGCGCCAGAAGTTCTCGATCTTGGAGACACTCTTCCGGAGTACAATGAACAGTGCGACTTGTGGTCGTTGGGCGTTGTTTTGGTGATTATAAGTTCTTAATAATGATTAATTTGTCGCTTTTGGTGGTATCGTGAATTTCTGGACACATTCATAGATCCTCTCACAAGTTTGTTCTATTTTCTATATTTCAGTTTACAATGCTATCTGGGCAAGTGCCATTTCATGCTCGGTCAAAAACCGAATCGGCGACAGAAATTATGGAGCGAATAAGAAAAGCTCAATTTTCGTTCGATGGCGAGGCTTGGAAAGCAGTATCGGTAGATGCGAAGCAGCTTATCAATGGTAAACTGGACATTTCTCTCTCTCTTTACGGTTAAGAAAGCTATCCTTTTTTTTGTATTAATATATCATAGTGTTCCTATAAAGTGGACTAGAGAATCAATAAGTGGTGGCTTTTGCGGTGGAACAAATTGATAACGCTCTATAGGGTTGCTAACTGTTGACCCGAAGAAACGACTGTCCATGCAAGAGCTCTCTCATCATGTTTGGCTCAACTCAGCTGCATCTTTAGAAACACCACTACACACTCCCAATGTTCTTCCCACGTTTGCTGGTATGCATGAGATTCTTTCTTTAGAACTCTTACCACTTTCTAATTTTGTTTAATTCATTAGTCCTAGATATTTAGTGCTATATTTTCTAGGAGAAACGTTTAACGAGACGTTACAAGCGTTCCTAACAGCGAATCGTGACGGTTTCTACTTAATGGACGTCGATGCTGCACCGTTGATGAAGCGACGGGGCTTAAAGCGACAAAGTGCTGAGAAAGAGGAAAACGACAAAGCCTCGAAAAGGTAGGTTTCTTTGAAGTTTACTGTCCTACCCTGCCTAGTTCGATGTCTGTAATTGCTTACATTCACTTCAGCGATTGGAGTATGTGATGTGTGATGCTCTGAGATTTCTTCCAATTGTCCCATTAGGTCCCCAAGGATCTTCATGTGATGGACCTCGTGTGTGTTAAATCGCAAATCGCCCGTTAGCATCGGATAGTGATTTAGATGCCTAGCAGAACGATGATGTAGTAGCCTTAGGAGACAGGTGCGTTCAGGGGTGATTCATCGGTACTTTTCTGTTATTGCAACGCATTTTTTCAACTTCTCAAGGGCATGACTTTTTCGCTTCTATCATAAATTCTTAGTAATCATTCAATGACTCGAATTCCGACAATTTCACTTCTCTAGTTTTTTTTCTCTTGAAAAGCCTTCTTAGAGCGGTGTAGCGGCAGAAAAATTTAGTTACGTACTCGCCGTGCTTGGTATGCTTTGTTTGCTCGCCTATGGGTTGTAGATGGCTTCTAACACAAATCTCGCTGATTGTATAAGTTTTATTCTTTAAAAGGTCTTCATAGAGCGTTGTGAGAACGAAGAGAAGATTACATTTTACATTCGAAGTTGTCACTTTTTAGAAAATGTTCAATCTTGTGGCTCATTTCACAATTGGCGCGTGAATTCTACGATTTAATTTATGGTTTTTTCTCCATATTGAGAAAAAAGCTTGACGAAGCGTACGATTTTGAATACTGCATGGTTTTCTCTACAAGCTCTTATGATCTTCGTGGCATAGGCTTAGACTTAGTAGCGAGATTATTTGGCAATATGACTCAAAAATTAAAAGCTCATATCCATAGCACGATACAACAAAGGTTCTCCTGTTCGAATAAAACACGAAAACTTAGAAATTTTCATGGAACAGATGAGAATTCTCTAATCAAATAAAAATACGCGTGAGCCAAGTGTGGAAGTCAATTTTATTTTCGCCGCGACAACGCAGTCAAGAGGCCTTTTCAAAATTCAGGCATACATCTGAATTCGCCGAGGTTTAAACTTTCGATTGATTATTCAAAGTATTGTGGAAAAGCTTTAACCTTATCCTCCAAAAAAGGCCTTCGCAAAAAATGCGTTGCTATAGCAGAAAAGTACCGATTCTTCTCTCTGACAGCCATGTAAATCCTCGTTAGAGAGTGATTCGTTCAAGAGATGAGCTTTCCATTTCTGTGCACCAGATTCGCTCAAGTCTGTGGGTGTCAAGTTTGTGGGCAGCTGGTGATTACATTTAGGCGTGCGTGCGTCAATGTTTATAAGGATTATATCGCATTTTGCTACGATCATGTAACCACTTGATAGAGAAGTACTTAACAAGAGGGTGGGGTCATCTTGAACAGCTTCAGAAAGAAACGTCAAGCTGTCTGAGTGTACCTTACTCTATAGTTGAGAGCAGCGAACCAACTACGTATGCATTTCGCTTAGAGTGTTTTCTCAAGACTCCGCTTAAATTTCAATATGCCTGATAATAATTCTTTGAGCCATGCATGTGCATGCAGCCCATCTAGTGATTCATTTCACTTGATGACACGCGTAAATGGTACGCCTGCGCCTTCTCTTTGTAAGCGCTTAGGTTGCGCGGAGAGCATTGGCTAAGACCAAAGGCACTGCTCAACTGACGAGGCTGCCAAGGCTGAAACACTTGTACTGGGCTGTATAAGTGCCCATAGCAGACCACATACATGGCTCAAAAATGATTGTCAGGCAAATATGTGCATCTTACTAGAAACAACGGAAATTAGCTGTTACATGAAAAGATCTGTAAGATCAGCCTACGTAGAATTTGATGCTTTTCTTACGCTTCGGGTAAGCGACACCTCGCTTTGGAGTGCCAAAGAGGAGATTGAAAAGTGTACTGTACGTATGACTGACAAGTTTGCAGATGGAAGTAGTAGTATGAAATTGGAAGGCAAGGAGACGTTCACCAATTGTAACATCAACTAGGGAATTCGATGTTTCGTATGAATTGGCAGAGTGCATGAAGATGATCAAGTTAGCTTTCAACTGTTCAAATTGACCATTTCGTTTTCAAGAGCGGTCGCATTCGATCCCGTCCCTGAAGAGCACGTAATGGTGGAGACTAGTCGTCCAACTTCTTTGAAAATGACTTCACCGGATCTAATGAGCTTTCGTGTTCCGCCCGCGGGAACGATACGTGAGACCCGTGGATCTGATTCGTCGTGATTTTTTTTTTCAACTTTTTTAGAATTCATTTGATATTTTTGCACTTTGTTTTTGATTTTCTGTTGTTGACATTTTCTCCTCAAGTGTTTGAGGATCGCTGTTTTTATTTATTTACTACAGAGAGGTCTGTTTCCCTTTTTTTAGTATTTTAGGATAATTCTCGTGATTGCTACAGATTATATGACATATTTATATAGTTCTCTACATAACAGCGCTTTCGTACCTCTTGCTGTAGGGGCTTCTACTGGAGAGCCAGACATTTAGAGTATTGATTAGGACGGCTAGTGATTCTTCCCAGTTTCTCTCTGTGATACTTTTTACGTTGTTTTTCTAGTCATTCAAAATGTACATATTCTGATGAGAAACATATTGTATTTTTTCGCTGAGTTCAAGCGCAGATCTGTTTTCTTCAGAAGATCATCAGTTAGACGATTAGTTCAAGAAGCATGTTTTTTCTCCTATGCTAATATCATTTATCAATTATTCGCTATTCGCCCCCATTTTATCACCGACTGTTGTTCAAAAGAATATCATCCCTTCTGTTTCTCATATGTTTTAGATCATCACGGAATCTGTTGGCATATCGTCTAATGACTCAATGAGTGTACTACGTTGTAATACAATTTGAAATTAATGTTCTATTTTATGAAGATTCTCTATATTGGAAACTTTGAAATTCCTGTTGAAAGTGGTCTATGTGCCGTCAGTGCGTTTTGTTGAGACGTATTTGAAACTGGAAATTAATATATAGTTATTAAAACGGGCTTACTTTAGAGATTTCATCTATTCAACTGTGACAAATTGTATCTAATTTGAGTCATAATGAGTGTTGAGTCATACGAGTAACGTGGAAAAACAAGCGATTTAGAGAGTTTTATGATATGAGCCGATCTTCTATGGGAGAAAGAGCCATTTTAAGTGCGTACGATCTTAGATAACTTCTCAAGCCATTTACATGCAGTAAAACTTCAACTACGGAATTGTGTTGATCTGCGATCAACCGAGTGTCATTCCCAACAAGATAGGGTTTAACAAGTGATTAGGATGACTTATATATCCAAATGCGAGGATCGACTATCGACTAACGCCGGCTTTGAGCAAATAAGTCCGTTTTTCTTGAGGAACGGACACGAGAGTGCTAACAATAGAACATATTCAGTACAAGAAATACGGAATTTTTATAGGACCTAAAAGATTCCCTTTGACATCAAAGCGCTATGAATTCGATAAATCGGCAGCCCAACAACGTTACTGAAGCATCCGTGCACCGCTCGTACGAACACTGCGCCATATCCCTGGATAGCATAGGAGCCCGCACATCTCCTGAAACTTGGGTGTTCGTACTTTATGTGGAAGAATATGTGAGGACGTTAAGACTCATCTGTTAGTGAATCGATAATCTACAGTGTATTGAGAACGTCATCCATCAACTGACTTAGCGGTCATGTGTAAAGTCCTCGTTTTTCTCATCGCCGCTTCAAAACTACTAGGCGGATCTCAGCTGATCAAAAGGACACAAGGACGCCTCACTTCTGGTACATCTATCTCTTATAACTTTACTTCGCTCGTTGTCTTATCTTTTTTTATTCTCATTAATCTCTTTTCACATTTGTGCTGGTAGTGGTATGCAGCCTGCGAGTGTAGCACATGATTGTTTCACGTGGGGTTCCTGATGGACACGTCAGATCCTTTAGCGTAGAGTGTTCCAGGACGAATCTGAGTATTAATGATGCAAACCATCAGGAAGCAAAGTGCTGGTTCCATTGCCTACTCTCCTGCAATCAATCAACGAACGCCTGAGCTAGGGTTCCTCCAAGATTTCAAAGCGATCTGACCGACCAGCAATCTACATTGTCCACGAAAAAGACGAAATACTCAAGCAGCAGTCAAAACAACTCGTGAAATGTTCGACGACCTTTGTAGAGGATGACTGAGACAAAACGAATCGAATGCAAGAATTGCTGAGATCCACAGCAAAATTTGAAGACGAGTTCGTGTGCAGAAAAGAACGAATCTTCAAGAACAAATCGTATCTCAATATCTTTCGTTTCGAGTGTTTTCTTAAGACAGCTCAAATTTCAATATGCCTGATAATCATTATTTGAGCCACGCATATCAGTGGTCTGTCAATGAGGGCTGACTTATAGAGCCCGACACACGTGTTTCAATTGCGATCTCGTCAGTCGAGCAGTTATCCTTTCTCGTCTTTTGCTAATCTGTGTGGGAGCTCCAGTCCCCACACTAAGAGTTAGCGACGACGTTGGGGAGTTTTTCACTGGACATAGAGTGTAAATCGTACGTCGTCGCTAACTCTTATTGTGGGAACTGGAGCACCCACAGAGATTAGCAAAAGACGAGAAAGGGTAACTGCCCGACTGACGAGATCGCAAGATCGAAACACGTGTATCGGGCTCTATAAGTCAGCCCTCATTGACAGACCACTGACATGCGTGGCTCAAATAATGATTATCAGGCATATTGAAATTTGAGCTGTGATCTTAAGAAAACACTCGAAACGAAAGATATGATATATTGAATATACTAACCACGAGCATTCGAGTGTACAACACTCCGTATTTGGTGAGTTTTTCACTGGACATAGAGTGTAAATCGTACGTCGTCGCCTGGTAAACTGGTACTCACAGAGGTTCACCGCTCTCAACGTACTGCTTGATTATTCGGTCTGAATAATCTCCGAATTCTACTCGCGTTTCCTCACTAAATACCTCTTCATCACCGTTAGCAAAGGCCATGGCCACACCGGAATAGACAGTATGTTGTCGTCCACGAAACCTGAAATGCTGAGAATTCATGACTTTAGCGATCTGATAAGACTTTTAAGGTAATGCAGCCCTCACCTTTTCAATGTGACAAAGGCGTCTTCCGCATCCACCGGCTTACCAATAATTTCCCCGTCGAAATAAATGACTGTATCACAAGCTACTATGATATCAAAGTGTTCCTAGAAGAAAAACTAGATATCTTGGCTTATAACAAATCGGCTATTACCTTAATTACCTTATTCCGTTCCATCTCTGCATAAACTGCATGCAGTTTGCCAACAGCGGTTTGTTCAACAAACTCCCGAACAGGAAGGCTTTTTGGGAGGTTTTCCTCGAAATCCGGTACTTTGACGACCAGATTTTTGATACCCTAAGTCGTGAATCTTTGTTTTGATTGGATAGATTGAACAAAAAAAAATTATGAGTTGGAAATCTAGTAAAGTTCGTCAGAAAATTATTCACGGATATTTTTGTGTTGTTTTCTCCTCTATCAGGATTATCGGAAAGAAAGGCCCTCGTACATCTTGGCAATTTTTCTATGTCAAGAAATATAGGTAACCTTCCATGTTGCTGTGTCATCTGTGGCACATAGGAAAATATATCAAATTTATGATCATTGAATCTTTTTTTACTGCTGTAGTGTGTAGTGGTAGACACGCCCAAGTGTGTGAGACGTAGGTTCGACTCCTGCCAGGGTCGAATATTTTGCATATCACTCAGTATTCTTCAGTACATCAAAGTTGTACACTAAAATACACTAAAATTTTCAGCCTTTTTCCTAACGGCAGCGGTGCTGGACGCAGTTGTTTTGTGTGATCCACAATCTCGAGATCTTTGAGTACAGGTTAGTTAAAATTGTATAGTTATGTTATTGTGATTTCGTTCAGCTTTAGCCTAACGGAGTTTAGTGCTGACTTATGTTTCTTAAATCAATCCCGCTGATGGGTGAGCTTACAGCTTTTGGAATACCATAGCATAGTTGAAAGAAAGGCAAAATAAGGTCCTGGGTGGCGCAGTGAGTAACCCATGAACCCTGGGAAGGGTAATCGCAGTTACAAAACCTACCCGAGATTCCAAGTTTTGTTCGTATCTCAACATTCTTTAGGTTTTGAGTTTTTTCTGACCCTATTCTTATGCAAGAGCTCTAAGGGATATCTATTGAATTGCGATAGAATAACGTATTATTAAGGTACAACTTACAATCTGGTGCATGAGTTTGAGTCGGTTGGGCGACTGGCTCGCCAGCACAACTATGGCCGGAGTGTTGGGAGCCCGTTCTTCGACAGCCTTCGATGTCGACATACTTCTTCGAAGAGCTCTGATATTCAGTAAACTTTTCACGAAAAATTGGGGCCATCCGGAGACGTTCAGAGAGTGGGTGAACATATATTGCACAGGCATGAAAGCATAGAATACATGAATAGATTATCTGTTAGGATTTATGGACAAATTGTAAGGAGTATCTGATCACTTCACTTAGTTCCACTCTTTTAATTCATTTTTCATTTGATGTGAACGTAGGTGCTGCAAAGAAGGCCAACTGAGCCAACAGATTTCTATTCTCCTAGTCTTTACGGGACCGTGGACCCATCTTCTTCAGAACTCTGACCACCACCGTGGCAACGGTGGAGGGTCTGCCCCACCTCTTCTGCATCTCTAACCCCCAGTGTGGGAACGCATTGAATGTATTATTATATCATTTCAGTCGTATCACTGTTGTTAATTTCCTACTTATAATAACATAATATATTAACATATGACATAACCTGGGGAAACTAACATGGATAATACAATTGAAATAATGAAATAATACATCCAATGCGTTTCCACGCTGGGAGTTAGAGATGCAGAGGAGGTGGGTCTGCGGTCTCGAAAGGCTTAGATGAAATGGTAAGTAGTATGCTTTTTCAAGTCTACAATGGTCTTTTATATTTAGACTGATGAAGCATAAACGAGATGTAATGTCTCAACGTCGCATAGAACAATGTATCAAGTCGATGAAAGTGGACATGATCATAGAGAAGGTTAGTCTACTTTACTGACGAAAGAGAATCCTCAGTACTTGGTAAATGACTCTCTTAGGAGGAAAAATTAATCACAAATTGCCGTCCATTGGTAGATGATCTAATTTCGGACGTATGCTAACAAATCGGCTAAATTTTGGGATTAAAACATTTTTCATTTGACGGATATTTGATCAGATCTCTTGCATTTTCAATAGAGTCTTACACACTGAAATCTCCAAAGCGTACCAGGATCAAGTTACGTATGATTATCCATTTGTCTTCTACGTTAAGAGCTCATGTAGTGCAGAGGTTAGAGGTACTCTGTGACACAGATGCACTCGATTAATCCGATGGTCAATTGTTCAATTCGCGTTCTAGGTTCACCAAGCCTTCCATCTCTTCGGAGGTCGGTGAATCGGTACCATAGTCGAGTGGGAGGATAACAGCACTGACTTGATTCTTCGGTAGACTACCACGAGTCTTAGTATAGCCCAGATGTGGATTAATTCACCTCAAATAAAGCTACATGAAAATGAACTCATGGCCCATTTCTCAGGGATTGATTAGTGCCGACAGCTTTATCTTTTTGTCCTTCTATGTTGGTTTACAGTAGACTGTTAACCATATTGATGAATAATATTACACGGATTCCCCCTCTCAGGAATCTCGAGCCGATTGCTAGCGCGGCTATGTTGTACTTCCTGGTGGACCTAGAAGTACTAAGCGCAGATTGCTGGTCATAACTAGGTACTTATCCTGAAACGCAGTGGATGGGATTTTTGTGTGCACCGGAGTCAAATCCAAGCTTTTCAAGCATGGATGTATGCGTTTGTGTGTCGTGACTTGAACGTCGTCGATTCTGCCAAAGCTGGGAAATACGCAAGAGGCAATTTGCTACGGCGTTCATTACGTCCATCGCTGTACTACCAGAAGGAGCAGAAGGAAAAGAACTTGTATAGGAAACTTAGCTGAACTAAGGGTGCTGATGGGTTTTGTATCTTTTAGCGGATATGGACACACAACGGGGCTAATAGGAGTCTAAACCAGAGTGAAATGTGCACAGACGGTGTACCATTACAGATAGTTTGGTATTTCTAGGAACATATCTCACACGGTGTACGAATGCTCGATGGCCGATTTCGAAGTCCTCATGCGATAATGTTCCCGAACCAGTTGCCCGGTTGTCTTCAGTGGGCTCGCTGGCGGGCATATTTGCCAACCAGTGGACAGAAAGGAGTGTGCATTCATTTAGCGGGTACTGGTGATCACTCTTATGTCAGGTACGAGTAGTATTGGTTCATATCAAGTTATTCATTGCTAGTTTGATAGTTTCAATACAGCGTTTGCCTACTAAAAGCGACCGTAGCTGTTTTCAACTACGTTGGACCACCTAAGTGCCTAGTTTAGATGAGCCATTGCAATGAATTGAGATAATTATTGCGGATTGCGATTGTTAACTAATCGATACAATTATATATTAATCATTATTCATTAGTATAGTCTAAAGGAATTAGAGACATATCACAGAGATACACATGAATTGGAATACGTAGCACAAATTTGCAGGCGTGAGATTGGATTCGTGAAAGGACTACTGGAAGCGGGTGTCGGGTCAATTCTCATCCAAAATCCTTTTTACGCTAATCGGAAACCGACGTCGCAGTTTCGATCGTCATTAGAAAATGTATCAGATTTGTTCGTTATGGGAGCGGCACTCATCGCTGAATGTAATTATCTCATAAGTTGGGCGACATCCGAAGGTTGTGGACCAATGGCTCTGTCTGGAGTAAGTCATTTGTCACCTAAGCGGATTATATCAAATTTGAGAGTGATTCTTCTACAATTTAGGTCTCAATGGGTGGCTTTATGGCATCGCTAGCTGCGACAAATGTTTCTGCGCCGATAGCTGTTGTTCCGTGCATGTCATGGACAACTGCTGCACCAGCATTTACAGAAGGTTTTCGTGTATTTCGACTGTTTCATTGGTTGAAAACGTATTGATATACTTTATTTCGTAGCTTCTTGTATTGTAGGAGCCCTACGAGATGCGATTAACTATGAAGAACTCCAGCGACAACTCGAAGATCGATCCTATCTGGATAAACTACGTAGCATACCGAACGTGAACTGGGTTGATGAGATGGTAATGATGTTCTTGTAGTTTAACGTCACGTAGATCCCTATGGACGGATTTCAGTACGAGCGAAACAAAGTGAATGGTCTTGGGCTAGCTCACAATATGATGTGCATTTTGATGAACGAGTTCACGTGCCTTGCCAACTATCCTGTTCCGATTGATACCTCGTTATGCACGGCTATCGTCGCTGAACAAGATGCATACATAGTACGACCGCCTGGAGCTCCTGACTTTAGAGTAAGTGTTGCAGAGCTTCTTCAAAGGGAAAATGCTCTCACGATCAAATGTTCTCTAGTTGTCCGTACGAATTTATAATCGAAAGAAAGTTGTTATTACAGCAAATCTGGCCAGGAATGCGTGTTATTGAGATGGAACGAATGGGACACGTGACAGCCTACCTAAATGGGCATCGCCTATTCCGTAAGACAATTGCGCAAATGCTGCACCGCATGAGAACTTCTTCGGAAAGTGAACAATGATAATGCTTCGTCAAAGTCTTATTTTGCATGGTCTTAGTATCATAGACTACTTGAAGCAACTTATAAGTTTGAGAATTGAGAGTAACTCGGATTAACTAATTACTTCTATTCAATAAGGGTCTATATTGGTCTACATATTCGTTCACACGGTGGGATATGGGTAAGAAAAATTCTACACTCCACATTTGGTACCGCTAAAAATCCATTGCTACAGGTGAAACTTTTCCAAACTTTCGAAAAGAAATTTAACAACTACTAGTCAAACTCGTGTCAGCCATTTAATCGCTTGTCAGGCGAAATAATTTGATCGACTCAGTATCCAGAATTCGCGCCCCTTATTCATTGTGCACATTTTGTCTAAAATCCTTTGCTTTCTTTACTCTGCCTGTACAAGCACGGGTTCTACAATTCAAGTCCCAAATAGGATTGCGTGCTGTAGAACACGAATTTTCCAGAATTTAGTAATTGTAGAACTCCTTCAAAAACTGTTTTATCCAACCTAGTTTTATAACACTTTGATGATGGATTGCAATAAAGATCCTAGATAGCGAAGTCGTAAAGATTCTCTGACAAAACAAGAACGATCAGCCAGACATCCTAGGAATCGCGATACACAACAGAAAATGTGCACGGATTTTGAACATACTTATAAGAATGTGAAATTATTATCGACACTAATCTTATTTGGCAATGTTGAGCATGAGTTGGAGCTCAAGAATTTGTCGGAGGCTCTCGTCCTTTAACTGTTGTCCAAAGGAACTTTTGAGACTTCTTGAATGTCCAGACATATCGCTTGCCGTATATCAGGACGGCTGCCACAAATGGAGATAGTGCAAGGATCTAAATTCATCAACAAATAATCCATACGAGTTAAGCACGTACAGAAACATTATAAGAGTGTAGGCCTTGTGTATGATTATCATCAATGGTAATAATTACGAATTCATTCAGCACATTTCACAAAGCACATTCTGTTAGTACGCAAATCAGCTAACTGAAATTCTGTACGTGACAACTTCTATGCAACGTTCATACTACAAGGTGAAGGAAAAAGTTTATTAATACTCGCGAGAAATTGAAATCTCATGTTTGTTTCACACAGTATCGGTTATAAATTCATGGGAATATCTAAGGAATATTTACATACGAATTACATACGAAATTCCCACGGAAACGCTGGTTATAGTGCATCAAATTTTAACTTACTCTTCGGCGAACAAATGATAACAATGGGCAAAATTGAGCTCCGAGTTTTGATATGATATTACTGAAAGCTATTCGATTCTTAGCTGCGAAGAAGATTTGTGGTACGGAAGGGGAAGGATTGGAGACCATGTAACCAATGAAAAGTTGACTACTGCGAGCAGCTGGACCGAGTCTACGAAATAAAAGTACCCGACATCACACCGCAAAGAAGACTAAGGAAAAGTTTGGTGAAATGGAGGGTCGCACCCAGCCTACAATCCAGATGATGCGCCGTCCGATTACGGTCTCTTCCGTTCAATGAAACATAGCCTGCGTGGACACCGATTCGCGGCATCTGATCAGTTGAACAGACATGTCAGGAATTTTTCGATTCAAAGCCGGAGGATTGGCGATTTTGAGCAAATCCGGAAGCCTGCAGATCGTTGTCGTCAGGATAATGATGGTCCTTATTTTGAAGAACAATCACTATTGTTTTTGATTAATCTATGTAAAAACTTTGAATTTGTCTGATGGTTTTTTTTACGATCTACATGTGGTTTGTTATAGGCACTCGTACGATGGAATAAAGTGTTTCGGCCTCCCAGCCTCATCAGTTGCACGGTGCCCACTTGGTGATTTTTATCACTTAACGAAGCGTGTAGATACTACGTCTGCGGTTCCTTTGCGTAAGGGGGTTCTCCCCAAGAGGGACTGGCTCGAAGGAAAGGCACCGAGCAACTGACGAGGTTGCAAGGCCGAATCAGGTATATTGCATTGTAAAGCTCAAAAATAAATACCAGGCATATTGAAATTGAGCGTGGTCTTAAGAAAACACAAAATGAATGGTATGATAAACCCGAACAGTTCCTTTATACTCTTCGGCTCAATCACTATTCGGGAGATGATCTTCTTGTGTATAGGCCGCGATGTGTGACGCATTAAAATTCTCATGTGTGCTGACATGTTGACGCATATAATTTTATATGGGTCTGTGTGTGAAGAAAACATGAAGTCAGTTTAGGCTGACATTCAGCGAAAACTACCACGGCATCAGTGGACGGTTATCTTTCAACGGAAACGGTAAGAATATGGAGCCTCACCGCCCTGAAAATCAGAGTGGCCACCTTTTTTATTTTCTATTTAAACATCGTAGAAGTGTGAACATTAATTGAACAGGACGAATTTGCAATGAGAATTATCTCGAGGTCTATGAAGAATTATCGGTGTAAATAACTCATGTCACACAAGTCGGAGACAGAAAGATGTCTGATCTATATTGCTGTAAAAACAACTATCCCATAATTCAAGACGCCATGAATCAGTTGAGTTGTTCCTCACCATACAGCAGCAAGACCACAAACGGGCCCTATGATTTGACTTCTCTACAAAATTGTGATGAGTGTAATGATTTCAGTGTGCTCTTCTGGCAAGTACAACTTTACATTAGAGACTAGAAAACTGTAGAGAGATTGCTGGATCCGCTCGAATACGAGAGGACGGAGTTTGGAGGTAGAAAAAGGGAAGCATTCAGTATAAGCGTTGTAAGCACACACACAAACAAATCGAACACAAGCTATTCTCTTTAATTTTTACGTATCACCATTTCCTGTGCTAACCCAACTAGAAGATGGCGCTTGTTTCTAGAAGTCGAGGGTATGTATGGACTTGTAAAAAAAGAACATCACCGGCATACAAAATTACAATGGAAAAAGTGAAATTATTGCAGTAAGTCGAGACGAATGTCGAAAAAGTTCGAATATTCTCCAATTTAAATTCCAAGACTATGAAAATCCAAAAAAAAAGAAACAGAATAAGTTCGCACTCACCTTTAACGCCCATCGTTTTCTAGTATCGTGGTACGGTTCTGCACACCAGTGCATGAACGTTGCAACGTCTTTTGCCTGTTGTGATTGGGTGGCCGGTGTCCCATCCTTCAATAGTTAGCGATGATTCAGTAAAAACAGTAATGTAGCAGTTCATTATTTTGGATGTAGAACTAGAGCAAGCTGGTGAAAGAAGCAAAAAACGTGGAGCCACTACAATAATCAGTGGAAATCTGCGTTAAGCGTTGCCCACTTATACAATATACAAGTCGACGTGGGCAGTCCACGCTTAGTGTTACTTTGAGTTTTCTTTTCAAAATCAATCCTTTTCTTCAAAACAACCTATGGTCGTTTTCATTTACGTAATTACACATAATGTTCACGGAGAAGGATAAGACTACTTAGTCCTGTTTGGGTTTAGTTGAAAAAGGAGCTAGCGAATGTAAGAATATTCAATAATACAACCATTATCAGAGGATTTCACAACTACAGCATAGCTGAGCTCACTTTGTACTCGATTCCTTCGTCGTAAAGTTGCTGAGGCATCGAAATTACTCCACCAGGGAAGTATGGATTGTATGCTTTACCTTCATCAATCTAAACTTGAAATAAAGTCACATTAGAATTCCAAGCTTAAAAGTAATAAGTGTAGAGGCCACACCTTAATGCCCGCTGGAGCTTCAAAGTAACCTGTCAATAACGCGAAAATGTAATCGTCACCTCCGTGCCTAGCAAGCGCCATCAGCGATAAATCAGGTGGTGCAGCTCCTGAGAGTATGGAATTTATCGAGTGAAAATAGCAGTTTACATCCTACAAAGCAATTCTAAATATCCTCGGATCTCCCTCATGCAAGGTATTTTGAACCCACAACTTGTGAAGTTACGTCGCACGTTCACAGATGTAGCGAGAGGAGTTACCATAAAATTCCATAGATAAAAATGGTCTGTGCTGCGAATTAGGCGCGAGCGTACACTTTTTCCCGAAATTTTGTTCTACTTATTTTTCCTTACTTTTGAGTTAGGTACTATTTCCTTCAGGAATTATGAAAGAGAATTTCGCTACCGAAAAGTGCGCCGCAAGAATTGAACCGCTATTATCTATAGAATTTCAGGGTAAATGACCTAACGCAAGCCCTCATCTATACCTTAGGTAGACTAGACAACCTCTCTTTCTTTATATTTACAGAGTGAATTTTGCCTTCCATATGGACTCATAATTCCTTACGAATATAGCATTGGTGTATTTAAAGATTGGATCTGTGCAGTACTCCAGTCAAGATGCTGAACACAGCGACAAACAGTACAAGAACGGTGATATAGGGTCACCTCCTAAAACGCCTCACTACTCGATGGCTAACATTTCGGAGGCAACGCTTAGAACACATAGCTGGGAAAGACAACAACAAAACAAGTAATCTCTTAGGGGCACACACAGTGGAAAAACATTGCAATACGGACTGTGATGTGGTAGTGAAAATCCTGGGACAAGAATCAAAAACATCAGCGCGAAAAAACCCTCATGGCTTTTTGGATAAACCGCAACGACTCGAAATGAATGGAGGGGGGAATAGCTAAACATAACAAGTGATATGGCACCTCATCTCAGATTCGTGCTCTAATTTGAGTGTGGTTTATTTTCTAAATAGTGTCACACTAGGCCGGTCTTAAAAACAAGGAAAGGTGGGGTTCTTCAGAATGACTAGGGTGTTGATCTATTTTCTATTAGATTTTGATGCATGCGAAATATTAACCGAGTAATCAAATATAGTATGATTTATACGTCTAGGCTCTGACGGAGGGGTTGCCGCCAAAATGTTAGCCATCGAGTTTTGAGAAAAAGAAGAAACTACCAACCTCATGCCTCACTAGTTGATATGTCTAGTACTCATTATAATTGATACAAGAACTCTAACTGTTTACCATTGTTGGCAGCAGCAGCAGCTTTCTTGTTAGGATATGGACTAGGCAACTTGTCAGTGAGGATTCCAGGTCGCATAATCGGTGCTCCTTTGTCGTCAACATCTGGAATTAACGCGTCCGCAGCTTCAGCTTTCGCCTCCTCCTAAAAAAAAAAACAACAATCTCAATATGGTAAAAGGAAATGGCGTGAGAAATGCGAACAAATTTGATTGAATCAACAGATGTGCTGTGGTTATTTATGTATATCACTATTCTCATTAACACTTTTCAGAGGGGGCACATGACAGTGGCACCTGTAATTCTGCTGAATGTCGCTTGATACAAGCGAACATCAGTAAAGTACCCTCTGATCATCTCACGCGCGCACCAGAGCTGCCCCGGTAAGTTTTGCTTGTTCAAGGACACGGAACTTCCAGCACTTGTTGTGTGGGACATCATTTTCTTTCATATAACTTTCATTGATTCAAAGGAGAAGTAAGCCACAGCAGGTTCGCTAAGAAGCCTTGTCTTTGAAAACATGTATAGCCGGATCTGCACAGCTTCCGAACATTTCTTTTCTCTGCTCTGGAGCTCTGCGCAACTCGATGCTGCGGATAAAAAAGGTAAGACAAAACAAGAGAAACTTGAAGGAAAAGTAACAAAGACAAAACCTTTAAAAGTGTATTAAGAGGCGAATATGCGTGGGAACGTTGCTTATATAATTTACTACTCTTACAAACTCACTTCCGTCATAATAGTATCGACAAAATGCCTGTAATAAATGTACTTCATTGAATGACAGGCTGCGCATACTTGCTTATAAACCTCGTATCCTCGCCGAACCCTAAAACTATAGTACTGTATTTGTAAAATTATGAATAAAATGTATTGGGAGAAAAATGCCAGAACTCTCTGTTAAGGTACCGTCAATTTTTTCAGTGAGTAATTTGTCGTACTAGGTAAAAAACAGTCCAGATTGACGAGATACATAAAATTTGTGAATTTGATACGAATATAAAATTTAAAAAGGAAAACATACGAAGCAATATCGAACGAAGAAAAGTTTCCACGATGAGGCCACGGTAAATCGTGTGGATGGACAGCGTCGTTGCTAGCATGTACAGAATTTTCCAGCGCATAGATCAAGCCTCCTCCGGCGACAGTGAGACCCGTAGTAAGCGCGCCAAAGCGCTTAAACAAAACGATAAATATAAATAGGAAATTCTGATTACAGCTCCTTGAAGTGACATTTCGTATCTTTAGTTAGATGACCCGTCATCACACTTTACTGTGCAGATGTCGGCAATTCTGGCACTAGATTCGCTTCTTAGGGTTCATCCTCCACAGAAGTCCTCGAGGCCTTTACGAGTTGCTTCGACTGCTGCTTGAGGACTCATCTTCTTCATAAATGACGTAAATTGTTGGTCGGACAAATCTCTTTGCAACCTCGTAGGAACCCGAGCTAAGGTGTTACATAGGGTGCACGATGGTTGATTGTAAGAGAGTGCTGGAGAAGGAGTTGAATCAGCATCTTGTTTCCTATGATCTTGCATCGCCACTAGGACACAGTTCCCTCAAGTGATAACAAATGAATATGATAACACTTCTTAATGATGGTTAAGAAAGACTAATTAATCATACCGCTGTAAAACAGGGATGTATGAACGAAACGAACGACTTCGGTTGTATTAAGCAGCAACACAACACGGCATAAGACTAAGTGTTTCTACACAAAAAGTCCCATAGCAATCAATCAATGGCTAGCGGTACAGCTCAGCTTACTGACGGAAAGAAAATTAGAAAGACAGCAAACAGAAAAGTATCAATAGCAACGGACCGCAGAGAAACTTCCGCTTCTGACAAATTCCGTGCCCATGGAAGAAGCAACAACCGAAGGACTACTTCAAGTGCAGATCTTAAAATCATTTGCGCTCGGACGCGAGGCTCAAGGAACTTCACAAGCCCGATTCGTTTGACCTCGGCGTTCTTCAATAATGTACATTTCTCTCTTCTCATAAAAACACAGAAAAAGTGTGGAACTCCAAGGAATTGTTGTGCTGAGTAAAAAGATAACAGATGGCGCTAATGCAGAAGAGACTATTACCAATGCATCAGATGCTTCAATCTACAGATCATTGCATAAATGATTCTTCAAAGTACTGATGAATTAATCAGTCAGAACTTTGACTTTGCAAAATATGGATCTCACTCGCATCGAAAGGAGTCTGGAAGAGAACCTAGTTGAAATGTATAAGGAAGAGAAAATCATTTCTCGACATGGCATTTCAACTCGTATCCGTCCGCACTGTCACTTCTTCTCGTCTTACAGTGATTAAATATATAAACGTCATTCTGTTTCTGCAATATCTCATTAACATCAAAATTTCCAAAGTACCTCTATATTTAATTGCTTTTTAAAGACCTCGCTAAATTTTGATACATTCTCACGGCATATTTTAAGCCTTTCATAAGGTCTGTCATGGCACTAATAGTGCTGGATGTACGTGTCGCGCCTTCTGGTCTAATCGGTAGCACGGTAAATTTGGAATCAGCTAATCCTCTTCAAAAGGTTATTCCCCCTATATGAGGGAATCAACGCCGAATTAGTTAAGCTGCCAGACGCATCAAATTTCAAGTAAGATCCTAAAGAGTAGTCGAATAAAAAGGCATTATTCAATATACCGGTCATGAGCAATCGACTGTTAATCACTGCAATGTCCGATGATCTTATCATATGTCATGGGATGACTTGTTGTCACTGGCGTCGATCTCCTTACATGTAGAAGTATATTCCCTCACGACGGAGGATTGACTGAATCGAAAGACACCGTGCTACTGATAAGGTCAGAAGGCCGAAACGTACGTCTATAACTGAAAAAGCCATAACATACCTCATTAAAGGCTCAAAAATAAGCTTTCAAAATGTATTTCCATAGTAGCTACATGCATCAGAGTTCAAGATGTGCTGGACAGTTCAAAAACGATCTACTGAAATAAAAAATTAGTCCAAATATGAACTAACTAAAAAGCATTGCACTACAGGAGTACCGAGGGAAGATCTTATGTGAAAAAATAAAAAGAAAGATGTAATAAAGCACTGAAGTCCGAGATTTGCAGCACCGTGATCCTCGGAGGAGGAAGCTAACATAATGATAGTAAGCAGCGGAAACAGAAAAATTACTCTACTCGACGATCTACTCGTCCGTCAAGGTAGTCCAGCTCAAAATAGATCGGACTTCGTCACTGATGTAGGCTAAGGTACGGCACAATCCGAACCCGAACCTACTGAAGAAGAGCGACACAAGATCAGATGTCAAAGAGGGTAGGTCAGGTTGGAGATCGATAGACGAGGTATAAAATTGACATGCTGTAATCATAGCCGTTAAATCTCACGGACGGAGAACTGTACTGTAGCACGATGGACTAGAAAGGACGATATGCTACATCTGATTCCAGTGATGATTCTGTTCATGAAACAACAGAAGCTGACGCTAGGAAACGAATCCAGTGCAAGAAGTGTTGCCATTCGCACAATGGAATGGTGATTACTGGTCCAGTAAAATAAAGTAAGCAATAAAATAAGAGCTGATAGTCCATAGGGAAGGGGGCGTGGCCGAGCGGTTCTGTTGTTCGGCGTGACTCGACCCGGATTTGATCCCACAGCTTTCCAACACTCTCCAGCAGTCAATAACAAACGCCTTACGGAACGCCGCAGCCTGGCTATCTTCGAGATTGTAAGGAGAGGTGTTCGACCAGTATACCACGACATTCATCAAGAGGGCGAAGAAACGAATTTAACTGGGATCCGCCCAGAGAGAAAAAAACACACTGTGAAGACGGATCAAAAGAAGTGTTCAAAAAAGTCTATAAAATCAGAGAAATCAAAAAGAGAGAGAGAGAGAGAGAGAGAGAGAAAAGAAATAGAATAACTCACTGAAACTCCTTTACCAACGGCGCGCTGCATTACCTAAACTAATCCGGATCAGACCAGTTTCGCGCTGAAAAATATTTTACATACCGAAGATTATCATAGAAAATAGAAGGAATCAGGGATACGACGGTCTAGAGCTCTCTTCAAAAAAATAAATAGGGAGACAGTGGCGCAAAGTCTCCTTGCGAAAGAAAAAAGGATACAGTAGGGCTGATAATTTACATAGAAAAAAACGAAAAAAAAGGAACGGCTCCAATTCTCTCCTCCCTCACAGGAGATCAGGATATGACGGCGTTAATTCTCTCTTTAAACTAGGAAAAACTTGAGGGTGCAATATCTGAATCCTCTTCAAAATAAAAAACCCGGATACACAGTCAATTTTCTTCTCAAACGGGGAAAAAAATCAGGATACGGAGGTCTACTTCTCTCTTCAAAAAAAAGAGAACTCAGTGCATTGATTACGAATATTAGAAGAATACGAAAGAGAATGAATAATGGGTATACAGCGGATCTGATTCCCTCTTCAAAGAGAAGAAAAATCGGGATACAGTGGCGCTGATTCTCTCTCTTCAAACTGGGGAAAAATACGGGTGAAAGAGTCGTCGCCATTTCGTCCTCGAGGATCCGGAACATTCCTGCCAGCATTGAAATCATGAGTATCGGATTACAGCAGAATTCGCCCCAGAGACGATTTTGAGAGGCTAACTTTGCAGAATCCGTCTGAACATCGAAGCGACCGAAGACTAGCGATGAAACAGGCCCGATCTCGCGACTCTCCCGCCACAGAACAATCCGATTTGATCTCCAAGACAACCCCATCCCTATCCCCTCAGGCAAGATGACGTCGCCTCTCCGGAAAGCAAGAAACCTCTCCAAAATGATAGAAAAAACAAGACAAAATGGCACACACAACACGCGCAAACTCACCGATGTGACGCCAGTGGCTGATTGGCGCACAACTGGTTGCTGGCTAAATGGCTCATGTTTGAACAGATGCCGTCGTGTTACAACGTCGTATTGCTGAAGCCATGCTTACCAGCTCTGTCTGCGCGATGAAGCTTGAAGGCCGGGTGTAGCGCAGTGGTTGGAGGCGCCCTCGACACACATGAAGCCGGTGGTTCGATTCCGAGCTCAAGCCTTTCACCACTCCGGGATGAGCGAATCGGTGCCAGACTTGTGGGCCATCGCGAGTCACTGTGAAGGTTACGTGCCTTCAGTTGTCTCAAACGATTCTCGATGAAGTCGAACGCATGGCGCATCCCCCAGGGGATCACCAGCGCGAGAGTTATCATCCCTTATAGTGCTTGGTGTTCTTCTATCGGCGGTGTCCATTGGTTTTGTCGACGACAGATACTGAGCACTCAGAATATTTAAAACGTCATTTCTGCTTATGATTTTGAGAATGGTTTTCTCCCACGGTGATATCCTGGCTTTGAAGTTGGCCCGTTGGTTATCACGGATCGTTTGAGGTGGAGTGGTGAAGGAAGCGAAGAGACTAGCGATGCAGTCCATTAGGAATCGCTATGTGAGTCGTCTCGGTCAGCGTTTTGCGACATTTATGGAGGAGACGAATCCCATAAGCAGCAAGCGAATTCGCATGCAAAAATCTCGAAGGTTTTCGTGGAGGATGGATGTGACGAGACGAATCGAATGCAAGAAATGCTTGAATCTCCACAAAGTAATTAATTGCTCTTTCCATAGATTTTGGCACCTCATCAGTGGAACCAAATTTATTTTTCCAGAAGCTATTAAAACTGCATGATATCGGTACCATTCAGTTGCGCAATTTCTTATGAACACCTTGGTATAGAACTTGCCCCTACTCGCTCTAGGATGGAGTTGTCTTGGGAAGAAAATCGCTTCCTATTCATGCCCGCATGTCGCCTAGGGGAAAATGCCAGTGAAGTAGCGCGCAAGATTAGTGGAGTTTTTGTGAACTGCCCGAGCCACGACTGATCCTACAAACTGTTCTCTATGGCTTTAAACTTCACGAGCCACTGCTTGACCGTCCTTTCTGCAACCGTATCATCGCCCTAAGCTCCAGTAATGTTGTGCACCGCTTCAATAACATTTCCCTCTACGCGCTATTGGTGCTTGAATAACAGGCGAACTTGTTCCATGATAGCTCCTCTCTTCAAACAGGTATAGGCAAGTTGAATACCAAAATGGTCACAAGAAAATGTGTGACTGAATGGTACTAAATTGATACAATCTTACTTACTTCTAATATACCCAGTAATGTAGAGTGCTGTGCAAAAACATTTGCGTCAGCCGGGATTCGAACCCAGATTTCATTCTTTCCGGTAGTGCAACAATTAGCATACGCTCCCGGAAAGAGTGAGATCTGGGTTCGAATCCCGGCTGAAGCAAATGTTTTTGCACAGAACTCTACATTATTGGGTATATTATAAGACCATACCATTGCAAGAGACGGTCAAATAAATAAAATCCGATTGATTATTGATACCCAATATCCATCAACAAAAGTGGTTTCAATGCCGATAGCGGTTACCCCGCCAGACCGTCACGGTTGGCTGTTAACAGATAACGCGTTGTGTAAAGCGAGCGTCGGTAGTGCAACGGTTAGCACACGCTCCCGGAAAGAGTGAGATCTGAGTTCAAATCGCGGCTGACGCAAATGGTTTTGCACAACACTACATTATTATATATATTATAAGACCATACCACCGCAGGAGGCGGTCAAATAAATGATATCCGATTCCGATTATTTACTTCTTGTTAATAAATGTGATGTTCATTAATTAATGCCAATACTTGAGTAACGACCTTATATTACAATCGCTAACGTTTTCGGCAGTATCGCCTTCCTCAGAGCTAGGAGAACTCAGATTTTCACATGCAGTCCACTTAGCTAACACCTTAGTAACCAAAGCAAATGAAAATTAGTACGCAAATAGTTAGTTTGTAAACAAACAGACAAACGAACAGCTAGATATTGCATATTAAATTTTGCATGCTTTGGTTATGAAAGGATTTGGCTGGGTGGATTGCATGTCAAAGTTTAGACCTTCCAGGCTCTAAAGAAGGCGATACTGCTTGAACATCAACCACTGTATTAGTAATGTACCAAGTCACAACTGTATTCAATAATAATAATGTCGACTTTTATTCATCCGTTCGCTACCAAGATAGAGTAGTCGAAATCTGTTAGTTCCACTGTACATGTTTCGTATTTTAATTCAACACCAATATTAATAAAACGATTTTTTCAGAAGGCAAAAGCCGAGCTCAGATTGCCTTTGTCGTTGAAGCTTTTTTGTGGTTTTCATATTTTGAACGATCATTCTTGCAGACGGTAGATTTAGACTTGGTTGTCGTAGTTCTGTGCTTGTCATCTCTGATGTAATGAGGCCGAAAACAATTGTCTCGAAACTTGTAAAAAGACCATACACATTTATCTTGCTCAGATAACGCGAAATTAGGTCTAATAGTAGGTATTAATGACAGTAATAGCAAATATAACCCACTGATGTAGAGTGATGTGCAAAACTTTCGCGTCAGGCGGGACTAGTACGCGCACCTCACTCTTTCCTAAATCGTGTGTTCTATGCGCTACACTAGTGACGCCCATTTTGCACACTACTCTTTCTACGCTACAACGTATCTATCTGTCAACCGTCAGCCGTCAACGGTCCGGCCCAGCAGTCGGTCTCGACATTGAACCCAGTCACGCTGACAGATATTGAGTATTGAGGATCAAATGAGATTTTTAAAATTTAACCTCGATCTTTAATACTCGACATCTGTTAGCGTCACTCTAGAAGCGGTTAAATATTAAAAAAAGAATTCATATGATCTTTAGTACACAATATCTGTTAGTGTGAGTGAATTCAATGTCGAAACCGACTTGCCAGGCCGTTGACGGCTGACGGCTGACAAATAGATGCGCTGTAGCGTAAAAAGAGTAGTGTTTAAAATGGGAGTCAGTAGTGTAACGGATAGAGCACACGCTCCCGGAAAGAGTGAGGTGCGGGTACTAGTCCCGTCTGACGCGAAGGTTTTGCACATCACTTTAAATCAATGGCTATATATTTGTAACATCATACCACGCTAGAAGCGGTTAAAAAAAAAGAATATTATTTGATCTTCAACGTAATAGCAGTTCGTAAAAAAGGCGTTACCAAAGTTCATTTGAACTCGGTCTTTGGAAGGCGAAGTTGATAAAAAGTCGGTCTTTAGAAGCCGAGGATCATAAAAGTCTTTCTTTAGAAGGCCAAATATTGTTTCACAGACTGTGGTCTGCTTAAGACGCATATGACTCGTAATAAAGTAACCTAGAAATCACAGTTACAAGCATATATTGACTCATGATGAAATTCCTTATGAAAATCACGACAAAAATCATCAAAGTACATTTTTCATCAGAGTTTTATAAGCCATTTTGTTCTACGACGATGAATTTCTACTTTTCTTAAGCACAATATAATCCTTGCTGTCGAATTTGAGGCGCGATTCAGCCCAGTGGTGACCTCCAAAACGCTAGTGTTCACGGTCTTCGAGCTTGTATTAATATTTTTGGAAAGGTTTCGGAAATTCACAGCATAAAAATATATTCGGGATATTACGCATACCCTCCAGAGGCGTGAGCTGAAATCTATCTAGCAGATGTCCCAAATCCGTGCGTTTGCAAATGCTCTACTGTTAGTGAAGATTTTTTCGACTATTACTGGACTTATAATCAATTAAAGAATATGGCACTTATTCCAAAACGTGCGGCAATAATGTCCGCTTTTTCAAAAATTGAATTTAATTGGAGCAAATTACCCTATAAATTATTCAATCGCTCTCACTTACCACTCTATCCAAAGATAGGACGAGAAGACTAAGGTCCATCGTCTCCAGACCAATGTGTTCTGCGTAAGTTATGCACTTAAACTGACTTTTCGTGAACTATAATCAAATATAATCTGATAAAATGTCCTAAGCCTTTCATAACGTCTAGTAGTATGGCACCTCGAAAGACCAGACGGAAGTTTCGGCTTTCTAGTAAGCCTCATCAGCAGCACATGTCATTCGGTTACTCACCTCCCAACAATAGGGAATCAGCGTCGTCTAAATTACACTCAGTATAAAATGAAATAGTTGCTCGGTGCACTTTCAGAGTGATTGATTGTCTAATGCTGGCTTACATGGCTTTATGTGTGCACATATAACAATACCTATCAATCGAATGTTTGAAAAAAATTTCAGGTGAAGCAGATCCACTGAATTCGTCTTGAACGCGATAAGCAAAAATGGAAGTATTGCTGCTGTCCTCTTGAGTCACTTAACGATCAAAAGGATGCCAGATGACAGCGAATTTTATCTACCAAACACTACAATGTAATACACGTGCTTCGGCCTTGCAGCCTCCTCAGTTGCACAGTGCCTTTTCGCTCAGTTACTTCCGCGGGGACCTAATGCTCACATAGAGGAATCGACGACGAACGTTTCACGTGCGCCTATAAGTGATAAAATTACCAAATACACTCGATTGCTCTTGGCTGATAATCGTGAAATATTACACCTTTTATTTCGATTGTTTCTTGAGACCACGCTCAAACCTCATTATGCCTGGTAGTTAGTTCTGAGCCATGCATGTGGTCTGCTATTGGCAGTTTTACACGTGTTTCGACCTTGCAGCCTCCTCAGTTGTACAGCGCCTTTTCGTTCACACAGTTCTGCGAGGATCTACTTACATAGAGTCTTCGTAACAGACCACATGCATGACTCACAAACAACTATCAAGCTTATTAAAATGTGAATGTGGTCTAATAAACACTCGAAAGGTACGATATATTGGTTTGAGCGAGGTCTCAAAAACAGTCAAAAAGAAAGGTGTAACATTATACGTTTTCCAGCCACGAGCAATCTATTGTACAACACTGCCCGTTAGTGATTTTTCCACCAAGCTACACGTATAGGTATTTCGGTATCGAGTCCTCTATGTGGGGATATCTTCCTGCGGAACTGACTGAAACGGCACCGTGCAACTGACGTGGTTGTAATGGCGAAATACGCATCTTACCTGTTTGGCCGCCAAAACAGAGCTCATGTAAGGCTCAAAATATATTATCAGATAATATTGAATTTCACAGCATATCTCACCACTTACAGCAGACTCTGAAGACAAGCGAATGGTGGTTTACGCAAATCAAATCAAATAGCGAGAAGCCTCAAAAAGTTATTCAAAAACTTTCCCTACTAATTTCCACTTTACAGAGCAACACACAATAAGATGGTAGTGATGCTGTTAATTACAGGCAAAGTGCTGGCTTGACCACTCTCGGGCTGACCAAGCTTTGCGTCCGCGTTATCGAAGCAAATTGATACCAGACCTTAGAATGCATCATCCACGTGGAAACGCCCTAACATGGCATTCCGGAAAATCAAGACGAATCGACTCAGCCATCATTCAAAAACAATTGAATTGAATGATGAAGATTTCCACGGACCTTCCTCTTTGAGGGATCCCGCCCGGTTAGTCGCGAGGGCAAGTGGCGCGTCCTCGGGTGGTGAATAGGGAAATAAACGGGAACCAAAAGCGACAGTGTGCTTCCGAGAGACGCAAGTGCATTCAGGGAATGAAGTCCGTGCTTCTGTAGCGCCGACTTGATAAAACTCTATTTCTATGAGCCAAGTCGGCCAAAAGCCTGCAATCAAGCGGCTGGGAAGTACATGGGAGGCGGTTAGGAGTCGCCTCCAACAAATAAGCTCCTCCCGCTCTTCCGAGGGAGACTGGCAAGCTACTCGTGAGTACCCAGCCCCACGTTTAGAGTTTGGCAAGCTATACGTTAGGAATCAAAATGCCAAAAGCAGTAACAAATATGGGCCTCATTCCCCTGACTCCGAAAGAGCCCCTGGTACGGCAGCGCCAGGTGGAACGAGTACGGAGAGGCTGCTAAAATCTTAGAGCCAAACTAGGCTGCCAGGATCGAAAAGGACTAAAATGACGATCTGTACCTACGATGCAAGAACCACTGCTCACGATTCCGCTGTAGAAGATCTATTGATTCAAGCAAGAAGGATAAAGTACGACGTCATTGGCCTGGCTGAAACGAAAAGACGCCATCCTTTTCACGCTGTTTATGATACCGGAGAAGAACTGTTCATTGAAATATGCGATAGCTGAGGTGTCGGCGACGAAGAAAACGATCGGCTCGTTGAATATCTTCACGTTAGCGCCATGAAAGCCGAGAGTCTTAAGGTCACTAAGAGACGCTTGTCTCCGCAGACACTCGAGCTGGTACGTCAACGTGAAATCGCACGAGCTACAGGCAACCGAAAACACACGTCCGAACTTGCGAAACGCTGCAGAGAAGCGATAAAATAAGACCTAAAGAGAGCCGAGCAGCAGTCATGGCAGAAGCTGCGAAGAGCATTCGCAAAGCCCAGCGAGGCTTCGCCAATTATAAAATAAGGATGATTGCACTCCGATGACCCTGACGGGACACTAGCAGCTTCCAGAAGGGCTATGGAGAAAATCATTCACCAATGCTACTCGGATCTCTTCGCTAGCCATGTCCTCTTACCGTCATATAAATTGGAAGAGATTGAATATGTCGTTCCACCGGTCCTCTCTTCCGAAATCCGACATGCTATATCGTCGGTGAAGAACAAAACAACATCCGGTCCATACAGCATTAGACCAGAACACCTGAAGAACCTGCCGCCAATTCTTATCAACACTCTGGCTCGGCTCTTCACTCGCTACCTGTCAGAATGCAAGGTCCCCGTTCAATAGAAAACCAGCAAGATCGTATTGTTGTTTAAAAAGGGAGACCTTCACGACATAGGAAATTATCGCCCAATCTGCTTGCTCTCCGTTGTCTATGAACTCTTTACTCGAGTCACCCTAAACAGGATTGACAGAACACTGGACGAAGGACAGCCATGTGAACAAGCAGGGTTCTGAAAAGGCTTTGACCACATCCACACAATTACAAGACTCATTGAAGATTCACTAGAGTACAAACAGCCACTCTGCCTCACTTTCATTGATCTGAAGAAAGCCTTTGATTTAGTGGTAAGAGAAGCGGTTATGGAGGTTCTGGGCAACCAGGGACCCCTACTCGGTACATAACGATCCATCGTGAGCGATGTGATGATTTTGCAACTGAAATATTGCCATTCTACTACAACATTGCCATCGACGTGAAAAGAGGAGTTCGACAAGGCGATACAATTTCGCCAAAACTATTCACTCCCTTCCTCTGAAACGTCACGAGAGCATTAGAATGGGATAATACGGGAAAGGAAATTAATGGTAGACAAATAGACCATTCTCCCTTCGCTGATGATATCGTCCTCATAACACCAAGCATCGGCTTTGGATTTCAACTAAATCTAACGAACACGATGTTTACGAGGAACGGATGGGCTTTGAATACTCCATTCGCGCTCAACGAAACGAACATCTCCGAATGCTCCAGTTACGTCTAACTAGGTCATGAAATCAACATAATGAACGACCCAGCTCCAGAGTTGAGCAGGAGGAAACGAGTGGCTTGGGGAACGTTTAAGAGCATCGAAGATGTAGTGAAGAGGACATAAAACATCCGACTTCGTGCCCACCTTTTCGACTCGACAATTATCCATGCCCTAACGTATGCAGCAGAAACCTGATAGCTACGTAAGCAGGATGAAAGGACAGCTAGCGTTATCGAACGCGCAGTGGAAAGGTCGATGCTGGGAGTATCCCGTATCTCGCAAATGAGAGAAAGGATCCAAAGTTCCAACCTACGTCAACGATCGAAAATCAGATACGCCGTTCTGCACGACACGATGTCGAAAATAAGGTGGGTCGGACACGTGATGCGCTTCAACCGCAACCGATGGACGAGAGCCGTTACCAACTTGCTTCCTCGGGACATCAAGCGCTCTACAAGAAGACCACCGTCCGGTTGGTCCGACTTCTTCACGCAAGCTATAGATGAAAGATATGAAGCTCAGATAATCCCTAGAGCGAGGAGAACCCACTGGGTTACCCTTGCAAGCGAAAGGGAAAAATGGAAGTATTGCTGGTACCCACTCGAGTCACTCGCCGATCAACGGGACGTATGCATATATAATATACATATACATATATATGTACTTTCGGTAGTGCAACTGTTCAGCACGCGCCCCCGGATAGGGTGAAATGTGGGTTCCAATACCGCCTGACTAAAATGTTTTGCACATCACTCTCTATCTTTAAATATATGTATTTTCCTAAAGTCAAAACATAATCTTATTGTATTTCTTACATTATCGCACTATTTTTGTGTTATTTTTATTTCTTAAAATACCACCAGATATTTCTTATAAACTAGCGTTCAAAAACACCGTTTATTTAAGGTAGGATAATCTCGAGAATGGAAAGAGTCACTATATGTTATACTTCTATCAACCGGTTTTATATAGACCCGCTAAAAATGATATAATCTGATAAGGATTTGCGTGTTTTGTGCCGATAGGTCTAGTGGTGCAAAGACACCTATTTCGTATATTGGTGCTCAGCAGTGCCACCCTTCCTCGGTTCAGCCAATCCCCTGAGGTTGAGTAATTCTCTATGAGAAATCGACACCGAGTATTAAATCACCTAAGTCAGGTGATGTACTTACCTGAAATTGTGGTGACCAGCAGTGCATAGCTGTTATAATAAAACATTTTTCTATCGGCCGCTTTTTATAGACCCGCTCAAAATGATATAATCTGATAAGGATACGCATGTTTTCAGCTGATAGGTCCAGTGATGTACAGGCGTTTTATATATTTAATACTCGCCGTCAATTCCTTATAAAGATTATTTAACCTTAGGGATTGGCTAAACCGAGGGAGGGTGGCACTGATGAGTCCCGATAGGACGAAACAGGCGCCTATATACCACTAAACCTATCAGCTCAAAACATGCATAACCTTACCATATTATATATATACGTTCACAATACTGCTAATAACAGCATTCATAGATTAGGCTAACATTGGTCGCATAAATTGTTATGCATAGTGACTACAACATGCTAATCAGTTACATTTAATTAGAGTTACGAAAGAACAATCGAGATACATTGCTTGGCTTGTTCGTGGCTGAACAACAACAGCTGCATCCGATCTTTCACCGATCCTTCGAATGGTGACTTGATGTCGACGTTAAAAACACCGTCTGGAAGTGCTGGAATGGTCATTTTTTCGTCCGCTCTTCCTCTTTCCCGCAGTTCTTCTAATTGAATATAGTCAGTTATTTGCTTGTAGACGCGGTCCAAAATACGTATCTTCACTTCTGGTAACATCGTAGGATTGAATCTATAAAATCAAAGCGTTTCAACCAAAGCTCCTTCTGACAACCAAGCTGATTTTTACAATGAGAAAAGTTCGCAGATAGTATTGTGAGCTGTACCCCAAAAGGGTAATTGTGCTTACAAACAATACTAACTGTCAGTGTCAATCCAAATAAGTAATTATTTTTCGCCTCATTGGTGTTGGATGTACTGTTCGAAATGAACGCAGCAAATACTTGGATTAGAAATCCAGAAAGGAATCACTATTTGCGTTAGTAAAAAGTTCCCAACTTTAAGAATTCAGCATAACTTGCTGGTGTCTTCAAGTGCTCCCAAGAACCATGCTATATACCACTCAACATGGTGGCGACTGACAAAATGCTTCCAATAAGGTTTTGTTGTACAGCTTGCAATGTGGTTCCAAATAATTACTGAGGCTCACCTTTGCAAAGCGGCAAGCTGCACAAGAGTAAATATAGACACGTAGTAATTACTCGCTTCACACATATTTTCATAGCGCACATCTTCCAACATTCCAAAAAAGCTGCCCAGCTCTTTTTTGAATGACTCTTCAACAAGATATTTTCGGTATTCATCAACAAACAAAGCTACGACAGCAGACTCGTTATTCAAGCCCAAATCGTCCTGCAAATGCGCTCATAAGCTTGAACTAAATTTGCTAATAAGCAATACCAACCACTTACAGAATTTAGCACTTGTGATATGAGATGTTTGATCAGTAAACATCTCGAGCAGCTCGAGAATTTATGAATAATGTCTAGGCAACTATTCAGAATAGGTACACGGAAGGTATGCTGTTCAAAATCTTCTATCAAATGAAGTAATCGAAGAATGAGATCCTGAAATAGAAAGTATGAAACGCAAAGTAACACTATTGAGCTAATAGAAGAAAACCTACACTGTAGAGAACAATGTCTGAGACGTTTAAGCGTTCTGATATTTTTACAATAACATCCAATGCTGTTACAATCGGCTTCATAAAATGTTTGTCATAACTAAACATTTTTTTAAAAATATTGTGCAGTAAAAGTAGTTCTTCATACATTAGCAATCACTATGTCCGACTATTGCAACTCAAATACGAATAGTCATTATGAATATACAAAAATAAAACCATATTTATGGATTCCGCGTTACTTGTAGTCGTTTTCATTCAGATAGACAATCAGCCCTTCTACAAGTTTTCTGCTTCGAAAATAGTGTGAATACACATTGGGAACCAGTACTGTCGGGTCTTCGACGCCAACTGAAACTCAAATTTTAGCTCAAAAGTCCTCGTAACATTGATAGCATTTCCTCTACAATGGATGAAGTGATCAGAGTAGTGAGTACAATATACAGATTTAGTTAGAATTAAATTGACTATGATCGACGAAGAACCTTCCTTAACCTTTCTTCTCGATTTCTTATAAATTTTCGTGTATTAAATTGTCTTTATAGTCGTGGAGAGTTGAAACTCGCATAAACAATGTGGTAGTGATGAAACAGCTTATATTTCTAAACATCTGGCATATTCTCCGCTTTTCTTAGAGTACGTTGAACCTTTCCCAAAATTCTGACAACATTTGAGTGGAAATATTCACTTCGTTCATGGATTGTTTTTCATAGAATTGCACATGCATTTGAAACGAAGAACCCGGCATGGATTGATTTCAATTCTCAGAACCTGTGACGAAAAACTAGGCGCTCGGAGAGGCTCTGGTAAGAATTAGGCATCAGACCCTAACTGTCACATCTAATGGTGTCGTTCCAGATGCAATCGCAAATTTGAATAGTCATAATGATGAGATACCATCACAACTAGGCGCACATTAGACGCTTATACTTGAACTTTGAAGTAACTGTTTCCAAGAAATTTGACCCGACTGGAAAAGTCAAGATGTTGACGAGTGGCTAAAGCATAACCTCAAGGGCGTGAAAACATGGTAATGCAATTATCAATCTATTAGCAAAGTGTGATAGAAAGATGGAACTTTCTTAGGAAAAGACGCTCTTCAGACGATTTTTCAACTGATTAGTGAGTATAAAATATTGGTTATCTGAACAATTATTATTCTGAATGAAGTGATGCGTATAAACTTCAAATAAACGAACGTAGTTTTGGTGAAAAGGGATGAGTCCTCGAATGGAAAAGTAGCAGTGGGAATGCGCTGGGCAGTTCCGGTTCGGTACTGTTGACGGCAGCTGTGAACACTTTGGACATTCTAAAGAATAACACGTAAACCATTATGCATCACAGTCATGCAATAGATGAGTATTTCGAACGAAGAAAAAAAAAACGCCAAACAACATATCCGATGCGTAATTTCTCTCCCAGTCAATGACTATCTAATGGCTGGGATAACAAAAAGCCTCTTTTCAGGCAGAACCACGTAGGCTCCAAGACAATTCCTATTCAATAGGTTGTATAAAAAGTTTGTGCTGTTCTGAATTTTTAATAGTAAGTCTTCTCAAAAGTATTGGCAACAGAGCAATAAACACCGAATTTATTAAACAAAAGTAATTGAATTTGCTTAACAACACTATTTAAAGTATGCGGCACCACTTGAACATATTTTTACCGTCTCTCAAGAAACAAATCATTACCGCACTCATAGAACTCGTCACCTTTGGATTCAAAGAAAATGTCAATCCTCGATGCAAACAATTGGTTTTTCAGACTTCTTTCTGCTCAGGAAGTGCTCCAGCGACCGGAAAAGGTGATAGTCAAACGGCGACAAGTCAGGACTGTACGATGGATGATTCAGCAACTCCCAGCCCAGTTCGGTCAACATGCTCTTTGTCAATTTGGCATCATACAGCGTTGTGTTGTCTTGAGGCATGATGAGATTGTGGCGACGTCGACGTGACAGAGTCCGATTGTAGTGGCCAAGTGCTCACAGCAGCGCTTAGAGTGGATCATCTTTGAGGCTGACAGCAAGTCCCAGTGATTCCGCCCGGTCCGGTCCCAAAAGATGATGTGCATAGCCCTTCACGCGAATCGACTTTGACGTGGGGTTCCTCGTTGGCCTGGTGACAACCACTGAATCGAATTTTCTTCTTGAATTCTTCGAAATTCCACTTTTTGTCGACGGTGATGACCTTGGCCAGAAGTGGAGCCCCAAGATGGCGATGGAGTAGTTCTGAGAGATGTTCTTGCGTTTGCGCTCTGTCCTTTAGTGAGCTTGTGTGTCCGTGCGATAAAAGCTTCGCTGAGCGGTCATGATGCGGCGAACATGGAGATGTTTGATACCAAAGGCAAACTCAGAAAATTCCGCACATTTTTTTGTTGCCTCAGAAATGGCAGGAATGTGTTCAGGCTGATGGAGCATGTTTTGAAAAGTGTTGCTAAGAACTTTAATTATTTCTAATTGATAAATTTGGTGTTTATTAGTGTCAAAACTTATTAGAAGACTTAATACGACTTTTGCGCTGAATTTGCATGGTTTTGATATCGTTCAATTTAGCATTTTCAAGAACATTTGGTATACAGCTTGCCCAAACTTGCTTTAAGATGGAGCTGTCGTAGGAACAAATTCGCTTGTCACTCATGCACGGATGGCGCGTAGGGAAAAACGCTAATGAAGCGGCGCGCAAGATTAATGAAACTTTTTGAAAACGGCCTGAACGCGACTGGTCCTCAGATTGTTCTCTCCAGCTTTGAACTTCGCAAACCACTTCCTAGCCGTCTTCTCTGCAACTGTATCACCGTTCTGAACTCCAGTAATGTTGCGCGCCGCTTCACTAGCATTTCCCCTACGCGCCAACCGTACATGAATAGCAAGCAATTTGTTCCCAAAGCAGCTCCATCTTCAAGTGAGTGTAGGCAAGTTGTAAACCAAAGTGTTCTCAATGAATGCACAATTGAACGACACCAAAATCATGCTATTTTAATTACTTCTGGTTAAGTGTTCTTTGATCTAGTGCCAAAATTTATGGAACGATCTTATATCAATAATCAAAACGGCACGAACTTTTAACACAACCTACTAACTCAAGACCTGTTTGTTGACAAGATTTTTCTTCCCCGCGACCTCTAGACGGCAGCACCGAGGTTTCACATTGCGCCACTAGCATTGTTAAAACATATGGACAGAAAGCAGTTAACAGAAATCGGGGTGATTTTCGGAAGTACTACACTCATATCTAGGCTTTCGTACGGAAATATCGATCTCTTTCCCAGCGGATATGAACCTGTGTGATTTACAATTCAATATTTAGGAGGAAAAAGGATGAATTTCGATTATGGTCGTACATATACAGTACCAATGTGACTAGTTAATACAAGTTGTCTTCGCTGAAAACGATATGTCACGAGGTTGTTTAGCAACCCGGAAACGCAGATGGGTTTTGAGATGACTTGTCCTTAAGGAATAAACTTATAACTTTTCTTAATCAGGACTATATTTATTCCATACATAATGCGTGGGTACTTTTGTTATCAAAAAAGTTATATCATATCTTTCGTTTCGAGTGTTTTCTCAAGACCACAGCTCAAATTTCAATATCCCTGATAATCATTATTTGAGCCACGCATTTCAGTGGTCTGTCAATGAGGGCTGACTTATAGAGCCCGATACACGTATTTCGATCTTGCGATCTCGTCAAAAAAAGTTATAGGTGATACAATTTTGGCCATATCTATGACTGAAGCTCCAACTTTATTTTCCCGCTTATTTTCAGATACTATCACATGAATATAACCTAACCTCTCAGGTATTACGAATGGAATATCGCCAAATGAATGAAGTATATACGCAACGTCAAGTGCTGTGGGCAGTATATCGGTACTGTGCTCATCGGAAAGCTCTTTTTCCAGTACCACAGGCAAGGAACTACATAGCTCTTGCCATTCAGAAGGACTGAAATAATGATTGTTGACAAGTTATCTAGAGAACAAGAAAAGAAATTGCTCACCATTTGCTTTCAAAACTGTTCTTTCCAGGTTTCTAAGTTGACAAATGAGTATTTCGTTGAGATGTGGTGTGGACCTCCCAGTGATAAAGTTGAAGCATATACGAAACTTCAAGGATTCCGGTTCAATTGCACTAAAAAGGGCGTTTGTAAATGATGTAACGGAATTCCCTGAAATGAAATACACTTGAATAAAACGGGGAAAAACGGAAAAAAACACATTGCTACTACAGATTTTCTAACTCTACGATTATTTGAAAAAATCGACTTACTCAAGTAACGACACGACAAGAGCTCTCAAGTTCTCGTCATTGGAGTCGCGAAACATAGTGACCGCTTCGAAGACAGCGTCAATAGCGAACTTACGAAGGGATTCTAACTAACGAATTGGTCATTACACAACTAACTCTATTGAAAACTCGAGTCATTCAGAAAGAAATACCATCACTATCTGGATGAAAGCTTTGGAAGTACAGGAGTGCTTCCTCATACTTCGCGGCATTGATAAGAGATAAGAGTTCCCTTGAGTGGGACACTACTTCCATCCTGAACAGTAGGCGATAAAAGATGTATATCAAGTTGAATGGCGGCAGAAGAAACACAGATAAATCAAGACATTAAGACTTCATAAATATCACGGAATATGATATCCATATTACTTTCTGCTTGACCGGACAATCTCAGTGAGTGAGGAATTTGAAATTCGTCGAATTCACAAGCTTACCATCATCTTTATTTCCTTCGTTCAAAACAAAAACACGTGTGACAAGACACTGGAAATCATAACACACCCATTTCATGACATACCGGTACCACAAATGGTGAAAGAAAAAAAAAGCTACGCTGGAGTTAAAAACACGAATGAAGGTAAGAGAAGGTGAACCGATTTCACCAAGCTGAAAGCACACAAGAGTGTTAGCTTGACGTTTCTAAATATGGAAAAAGGAGCTACGAGATAAAAGCATGCACGATATCGAAAGGAGAAGATTTGTTACTCAATCGAAATTCGGAGAACTCCGTCAATTATGACCAACGTTTCCTCACAATCTTTTAGAACTGACAATAGCAGTTGGTAGTACTCCCCGTCTCTATTTGAAGAACTACAATCAGGTTTGAACAGTTCGATTTGGTCTGCCTGAGTGGCCTTCGATTCATTATTCAGAGTGTTCGAACGTAGATTTCCTACCAGCTGTTCATAAAGTCGTACCACAACCCGCTTCCGCATTTCAGCGAGCAATTTTATATTAGCACTGAAATATGCCACTGTGATAAAGCAACTAAGTAGCTCTCATCACATACCCGTTGCGAGCAGAGCTCCGAATAACCTGTAGCAGTGATGCGAAAAAATTTCTCGAACCAACAATGTCATCGTGAGCAATATCTTCTAAGATTCCAAGGAGGCTTCCCAACTCATCCATGAAAACTTTCTCATTCAAATGATGTTCGAATCGATCTAACAACCATGCCAATGCTTTCGACTTGTGTTTCAAGGAATATAGCGTCTGTAACGGTAACTTTTAGATTTATTTTAACTACAAGTACTTCAGTAGAAAAAAGAATACTTCTCTAAAGTGATATGACAAATCTATGCACGTAAAAGGATTGTTTCTTTCACCTTGCTCGTAATCCCAGTCACAACGTCTTTCAGAAGAAGAACCTGGGATTGTAACGGAAAATACGACAAGATATCTTGCAACATTGCCCTAATGACAACTCCATGTGTTCCTGGATCGACATCGTCAATGAACTGTAGTAGAAGAAAGAACATATCCTGAAAAAAGTCAGATCAGTAGGCATGGAATAGATATCAGTCAAATAGCTACTAACCGAATAAAGTTTCATATGACAAGCGTGAATTTCTTCGGAGTTATTGTGCAGATCGAGGAGAAAGCGAAGAGCGCTGGTCAGCGATTTGACAGAGCCATCATTCCTAAAACTCTATTGTGAGCTCGACCAAAAATGAGTTCGAGAATCAAATAAACTTGCGGCCTATCACAGCCATTTAGGTATTCACACATCCCCTCAACTAGTCGTAGGCGTAGGTACCCGTGATCGTATACGCTTGGAATCAATACCGTAGGCTCTGTATGGCCCACTAAAGGACCAGATTATAGCGCTTAATTCTCAAAAACAATCGCTTCTAGTAAAAAACTCAACCTACATAATATAGGCGAGAATGGATGTTCTCTAGCGTGCCACATAAGGAAAGGATAAGCTGCTAATTCTTCCATGGGAAGCTCGTTGAGCACTCGATCAACAAGTCGTCCAAACCTTGGAATTATACATGATAAAACGGCTGCGGAAAAGCAGTAAAAATACTAGAAATTTCGAGTATTAGTCATTACGATAGCTGTCAGCTCAACCGGATTTATGACGCGAAATCGCATACGCGACTAAACCTGTTTAAAAGGTTGATGGCTGACAGCTAGCATAGAATGTTGAAGAATAAGTGATCGGGCAAATGTGCCACGGTGGTGTAATGGTAGAGCACGCGTCCCCGGAGAGGATGAAACGCGGGTCCGATTCCCGCCTAAGGCCAAGTTTTTGCTCACCACTCAATTCTCTTAAGGTGAAAATAATCGGATAAAATTGTGTTTACAAGCGTCGCTCACTATCGCATTTATATCTCTCAATACAAAGCGCTTCTTCTGAACTGTTAAATTTCAGTCGATAGCGTAAACATCGTGGATTCTATGGAAGTATTTGCTTTGCAAAAAATATTTTTTAGCTGCTGTAGAAATGAAATTGAATTTATGTTTTACACACGCGCATTTCTCGGAGGACAGAGCTCTTCCTCAAGACTAATAGTAGCCATTTGATAGCGTGAGTTCTCGTGATTCCAACACTACGCTTGTTTCCCGAAAAGACCGTTTCACTGCAGTGTAGCAGGGAAAACAACGTTGAGCTTCAACAACTTCTTACACTGGTTGCCGGCTAGGACGCATAATGACCATGGATCAATAGCGCGATCGACGGATGAGGCAAGCGCGAAACACATGTGGAGTGCTACCCTCGATAATGAACTTAGAATTTTTCTCTGCTTTGTAAAAATATCAGATAAAACATATGACTCTGATACTCGGAGATTTTCTCTACAGGTTCATGTGCTTTCAGTGGATAGACTAGATCTGCTTAGGCTTAGGGTTAAGCTTAGTAACGAATTTATTTGTCAATATAAAAAGAAAATGAAAAGCTTAAGCGCTAGAACGATCGAACGAAGTTTCTCCTATAATCACGATACAAAAACCATAGGGGCCTCTACGAAGCGGAGAAAAAATTTGGAATAAACAGCGCAAATCTGTGTAATAACGCGCGAGGAGTATGAAACAAAATCTTTTCCAAAGACCTTTCTGAAAACGTGGTATATTTTTAAAAAATTTTCGCGATTTACGCTATTGAACGGTCACTGATGGACTAGAGGAAGAGCTCTGGCCTGCGAAATTATGCGCGATAACGCGCGATAATGTGCAGCGCGTGTGAAACAATCTTATTCTCTCTGCTACACCGTCCTAAAAAGCCATCTAAAAAACAATTACATTTTTGAACGAAAGAAATTTGCAAAATATCATAGTTAGCAAGAGTTTGGAGAAAAAGCCTTGTCCAGCAAAATATGAATGCGATGATGCCCGTCGCGTGTGAAACATAACGTAATTTTTAATGCTACACCACTATAATTAGGTTTTTCTGAAAAACAAGTATATTTTCGAGATCTAAGCTTTCGAATGACCATCAATGGTCTTATGGGAAGTTTCTGATCACTGAAAGAGATTTCTTCAAGAGAGTCTCGCTATAACAGGAAATTATCGAAATGGAAAGAACATGAAAACCACGTCTTGAGCGTGAACAAAATCTCACTTGTACGGAACTCGGAAAGGAATCTTGTCAAAGAAGTGAAGAACATGAGCAGATTCCACAACTGCATGCCAAATATCTTCGTCCTTGCTTGTTAGTCTTTGGCAAAGTCGTTTTTTCCAATTTCAGCGGCAACTCATTGGAAATTTGTTCCCACATTTTCGAACTGAACATGCTTACAGTGAAGCACCACATTAGCTAGTAAATGTAAGGATCATCAAAAACTATGTAACCGCAAAATAACAAACTCACTGCTTCGTCTGGAAATCTGTGTCAATTAAACTTCCTAACTGATCCAAAAGAATCTGCGTCAGCGCCGGCGATGTTCGAAATGTTAGCAACTCGTAGCATAAGCGGTATTTCTCTTGCGCAGATGACATTAAGCTGGAAAACCAACTAACAATCATCGTAGCCAACAAGAATTCTTCATTTTAACAGCTCCTTAGCAGTGGTGTGATGTTATAAGAAATGCAATGATGTAGAGTGATATGCAAAATTTCGCTGGCCTATCTTAAACAGCGTAACTGGGATCAATGCCGCCTTGCGCCTAGCAGGCAAAAAACTATTGACGGCCAGTTGCTGGTAGATCGATAACTTGTATCGCAAAAAGACTAATACAATCCAGGAGCCCCGGTGGTGTAATAGCTGGTACGCGCACCCGGAACGGGTGAGATGCGAGTTCGACTCCCGCAACTGGTCCCGAAATTTGGATATTTCTCAACAGTGGTAGATTTCTGGTTATGATCACTACGAGCATCTCCACACTGACCTGACACACAGAAAAACTGACCTGAATAATTCCACAAGTAAAATCTTCCCGTCAGGATTCTCTTCGTTACCAAAACTATAAGCGAGTTTGTAAATCAAATCACGGGCAAAACCATTCAGTTTTTCTGAAAAACTTAATCACTTTTGAACGCTGTCGAGACTTCAGACACTGAATTAGGTATTGGTAGATTCTGCAACAAAACCTTTAACTCACCTTTTTCTTCCTGAATCGCACTCTTGATAACCGTAAGTGCGTCCTCATATCGGAGATCTTCAATGAGTTCCAGCAGATGTAATGCCTGCTTCAAGACAGTCATTCTTCATCAGAAGTGAGATGACCTACTCATTCACACACTTCCATTCTTCCTGGACTACATAGCTGAAATTGATATTTCTGATCTGAACAATCGCCTTTACGCCAAAAAGGAAAAAACGTTCTGGCAATTCTCTCAAAGTTTCCACGATACCGACAGAAAGTATCCACTGAATGACAGAAGTAATGAAAGATTCACAAAAAGGAGCATACAAGATTTCATCCATGAATGTTTCGAGAAAACACAAAACCACAGTTATCAAGTAAAATTCATACACATAATACCTGTGACACGAATAGAACAAAAAGAGGATAATTTTCACTTGTATATCGAGAATTTTAACATCTATTGAAGCTGAAATACCATTTTAATTGGATAAAAACGAATGAAAACAACGATCGCCAAGAAATACGGCACTCGGAAATGTCAACAAGTGTAACGAACGGAGATCACTTGCCGGCTGTGGCTTCAGCAGCCCGACGAGCTGCTGCTCGCTTTCCGACCATGGCGGTGAACCCGCTTTTGATGGCGGTCACTGAACATCGCGATCCACACGTGTGACATTGGAGGAAGAACAGACGAGTGTCCTTTGTCAACTCGGTATCCGAAGAGCGACATGTATGGCACATAACGTACTCCTCTGCAACTTCTCTTCATAGTAGAAAAAAAGGCGAAAGCAAAATCTAACACTATTCGTCAAAACAATATTTTGTGTACAAAAAAAAGAAACGATATTCCTACTAATATATTTCCGCAGCACACTTTCGAAGTGTTTTTGTTGAAATCGACCCTTCACAATAAGGCAATTGTTACCATCAATAGATCCAGTAGTACCTGAAACTAGTCTTTTTGACGATCTATAGAAAGAAAAGGGCTCGCAGGAGATGCTTTTCCCATGGGTATCACATCGCAGCATATTTGTTGGTCTAGCTCTGCCCTCAGAAGATCAGACTCTCTTCTCATTCTCTATTGGTGGAAAATTGGAGCCAATTTTTGAAGCAAAATCTCTTTCAAACCCAAAAAAAAAATTGGCACACTTGTAGCAAGCATTTGGGATTTTCTGCTAGCGCGAAATCATATTCGATCAAGTGGGGATGTACAAACTCCTAGGCAGAGCTATGCCAGCATTCCTAACAGAATTGCGTCGAAAAGCATTCAAAGATATTCATAGGCGCGGTCAAAGATCCTTGAGGCTAAAAGAAACTCATGCGACATTCGAAGGCCTTTGTAGAAGATCTATGGAAGAAAACGAGAATCCAATGAAGTGCTGAGATTCGCACACTATATCAACATCCACAATAGCTCTGGTAATGGCTTTCACACAAATTTCAAATAAAGATACGAATTTCTGTGACTAGCTTACCGAGTTCAGCAAGAAGAAATTGTAGAACGTGTTTATCCTGGCGTTTCATCAACCTACAAATCTCAGCAAAGTTTGAGAACGCAGTCTTCTTACTACCTGCTCGAGCTACCTAAAATTGTAAGGAGTTTTTCATCTAACAAAGCCTTAAAAAACTCATCAATATCCAGAACAACAAACGATTATGAGTAGCGGAAATTCACCTCTGGCGGCTTCATGGCAAACTTCTTCTTCTCACCCGAAAGTTCTGGATTCTTTTCCCGCATAATGTTGAAAACAAGCGTCAAGCATTCGTCGTAGGTGTAATCCGGCCACGGTCGGGTAGCGTCGATAAGATTTGATATCCCGATACCGATTCCTTGAATGGAACAATAAGTAGTAGAAAAAGACCCATTGAGAAACTCTGAAAAGTCATACCTAAATCAGTAATGCCGTCATCCTTCTTCTCTGCATCTTCTTCAACCTTTACCTTTTTCTTCTTTCTCCCTCCAAGTTTGAGCTCACCTTCAATTCAATTTAGTAAAGCAGAAAAGAATGACATTCCGAAACACGAAGGGCTTCGACTCGCAATAAATCTATGTCAACTAACAAGATAATTTGGTAGAATGTTTCAAGCCTTTCAGAGGCCCGCTATGGCATCTGTAGTGCTAGACGTACATTTCGGATTCCCCGCAAGCCTCATCAGTAGCACATGCCATGCGGTTCAACTCAGCCCCTACAACTAAGGATTTGATGGGCGCCGAACTTGTTACACTGCCTGTCAAGTGAAAAGACCATTCAAGACTGGAGTGATTTATAGCCGTCTGTACAGACAAACACACGTTTAGCACTAGAAGTGCCCTCACAGACCTCATGGAAGGCTTAGAATATGCTGTCAGATCACAATGAATTTTGAGCGAAGCCTCAAAGAATATTCGAATAGGAAGGTATTGCTTTCTTTCCATTTCCTTTTACACGACCCCTCATCACAATTTTTATTGTGCACATCCCAGTGCCTCTAACGTTCGGTTCGCTTTTCGTCCTCTTCTTGGATGACGTAGAATACTGATCGAACAAGTCTCCTTGGAATTTCTAGGATAGCTTAGCCATGAAGATTCATAGGGCGTTCTTGCTGACTGCCGGAGAGTGTTGGGAGGGAGGGTGGGGTAAAGCTCGGATCCACGCGCGCCTCGACGAGCACCACAACCACTCAGCCGCGACACCTCGGCCACATCAAGGTATTGCTATCAGCTAACAATCGCTACTAGGTAACCTTACAAGGCTCTAAATCGACCTTGATCTACGAACCGAGATCATCAGCCACCGTGTCCTGTGTGGGTGCTGGCTCATCGTCGTCAAGTTTGATCACTTTCTTCGTCTTCTTCTTCTTTCCGAGATTTAGTTCCTGAATCAAACAATACGATCCACATCTTCGGCTTGATACGAGATGAAAATGGAAGCAAATCACAACAGCACATGAAACCTCGGAAAGCAAACTCGAACACTTACAAGGTCATCATCGGCCATTATGACAAGAGATTGCGCTGTGTTCTGAAATCTAAAAAGAAAACATACGAAGAAATGAAACAATGGGAAAACGATGGAACACAAAAAACTAGGAGACAGCAAAGATAAAAAGTGAGGAAAATCGCTGACGCAATAACAACGGTGGACATCTCAAAGTTGGATGGACGTCCGCGAGGAGAAAGACAATGGCCATGTAAGAGAGCCAAAAGGATTCTTCGATATTTCTGTACTGCCAATGGATTTTTGGAGGCCCGGGATATCACGCTGAATATCGAGGAAATGATCCAGAGTATCCGAAAATGCTAGTCGTGGGCCCGGAGCCGTCAACTCTTTGATGCGGACTATGTGGTTTTGGACGTGACTGCGGACAACACGTATATTAGTACACCTACATGGGGAAGAGCGCATGTGGCGCAGTGGTTAAAGGTGCTCTGCGTCGCACATGAGGTCAATGGTTCGATCTCGCGCTCATGGCTCACCAAGCCGTCCTTCAGGGGTCGGTAAATTGGTACCAGACTGGTACCAGACTGGTCTCAGACTATAAGCACTAGTAAGGATAAGCAGCACTGACTCGGTTCAGCGGGAGGCCACCGCGAGTCATTGTAAAGGCCAGATATGCATTCAATCACCTCAAACGAAGTTAAAAATTGAAGTCGAATGCATGACGCATCCAGCAGGGATTGATCAACGCCGAGAGCTTTATCCTTTATCCTACATTGGGACCAAGGCGATGAGGCTCTATCAGGTGGTCCACGAGGGATGCGCCATGCATTCGACTCCACTCGTAGCTTCACTAGGGCTGATTGGACGCATCGCTGGCCTTCACGATGACTTGCGGTGGCCTCGCGCTCTAGCAGCTCAGTGCTGCTTATCCTTCCAAACAACTCGGCTACCAAGCCACCGACTCCGAAGGCATGGAATGCTTGGTAAGAGAGCCTTGGGTGCCGGTTCGAACCATCAACTAGGTCTGCAACGCACGGCACCTCTAACCACTTCGTTACACACAATTAACGAGGCTTCACTATGAAAAGGGATTCCACTTACTATGCATGACATAAGAACACAAATTAAATGAACCAAATCTTTGTTTATGCGAGCAAATTTCGTTTTGATAGAAACAGAACTTCGTACTTATTAGCACGTTTATAGCAGAATTGTTATACTACTCTGCAACAATGACGTGGCTCCTCGATCTCATAGCGGTTAAAAAGATTCGCACCAACCTCATCTGGGAGGGTAAAAACCACTGACTTGACATACCGATAAGGGCCATCAAATCATTGTGTGGGGCATGTGGGCGTAATGGATATCATCTATCTATCTCATCGGGTTGCACTTATGACGCGTCCACTGAATACTAATGGACGTCGGACTCCTCGACCATGAAATTCCTATTTCAAGAATAAAAATGAAAGTTACTTGTCGCCATGAATGACCCATAAAGTCTCTCGGATCAATCATGAAAGATTTCAGGAGACTTCGCGAGGCAGATCACTAACGTTTTCCTCTTATCGTCTCTATTGAAAGGACACGTTTCCTTTGCTGGAACGGTAGTAAGCCTAGCTGCAAAATAATTGCAGTTCCTGACGGGAAAGTCAATCTACTGTAGCTGTGGTCAGATTCAACTATTTCACTCAAGGCAAAAGCCATGAAAGCTCACGCGCTCCTGGTAAGCGAGGTGCAAGCGCCTGTACTATGAAAGTTCAGAAAAAATAACGCATTCACCCAAGCCATTTCTAGCAACACTTTCACTCATTAGATTTTGGCAGCTAGCATTTGTTAAGACGTTTGAAAAAAGTGGCGATCAAATTTTTGGAGACCCTATAAGTTGAATGGATGAGGAACGACTTTGTATCACAGCGTTCGACCTGTGCTGTTTGAGCCATGCATCAAGTGAACAAATCGCTGTCGTACTAGAGGGCTGACCCATTTCTGATGGCCAGTTTTGTATGGAAGCTATAGCTTTTATGGAGTTTCATCAATCTAAGGCAGCACTTCTCCATTGCAATTGCTTCACGTAGATTCAAGCCATTGTGAAATGATACAATCCTTCGAATAAAAAGAATTTATGCAGCTCTTACATCATGTGATTGAGCTTTAGAAACCGCCGACGCATTTCTTCGCAGAGGAATCATTCCTGCCTGAATTGAATATCGTCGATTATCGTGTAGCAACTACTTCTCATCGTACGTTACAGTACAATCGAAAAATAGACTGCTATTATTGCGTTAAAAAAGCGAGGAAGAGACCTCATAACAACCGCCTCACTGTTCTTCAGTCAATTCATGTGACAATCAATTATCGGGGATATTTCATTACTAGTAGTATCGTACAAATGACTAGCGCTTGTCGGATTGCGAATGGTGACGTCATCTACGATCTCTCAAGTAATTTCTGAAGGACTAATTCAGCCGTTGGCTTCAGATGGTCGCTCTTAATTGATGATAAACACATATTTCCTTAGCTCCATGATGAAGTCTCTTATGTCCGCTAGGAAAACTTAGGAGCGACTGGTCCATTATACGTTAGGAAAGCGTTCGCCATAACGCTTTGATTATCGCTGATTTCATTTCAGACTCATCAGGCGACATAAAGTTATCTTTATTCTCTGAAAGCTTCATTCAAACCGCCGTGAAACTATTATGAACTATGTTTCAGGAATAGAGCTACATTTCATATTGTTATTATTTTATTTATTATTTATTATATATTGGAGCGCATGTGGCACAGTGGTGAGAGGTGCCCTGCGTCGCACACAAGGTCACTGGTTCGATCGCGCGCTCATGGCTCACCAAGATATCCATCCCTCCGGGGTCGGAAAATTGGTACCAGACAGGTCTCAGACTTGTCCGGGAGGATAAGCAGCACTGACTCGGTTCAGCGGGAGGCCTCCGCGAGCCATAGTAAAGGCCAGATATGCATTCAATCACCTCAAACAAAGTCAAAAATTGAAGTCGAATGCATGGCGCAACCCTCAGGGATTGATCAACGCCGAGAGCTTTATCCTTATCCTTTATCATATTGTTGCGTAAGAGAAACTGAAAGGAATGTGATTTGGTATGATTTGGAAGACCCACACTGTGAGGAAGAACGACCATCGACTGCCGACTCGGATCAAGGGGCTCTGAAGACAACGAAAAACTTGAAGCGTTAGCCGGATGAAACTAACGTAACGACGTCGTATACGCTGGGAAATGTGAAAAAAATGCGTCGACTGTTTACGGCATTGAGTGATGGTCAATCTGGTAGGTTTACGTCCACTCAGAAATGAGCTTTAGAATGAGATACAGCAAATATTGAAGCAATAAATACGCTACTATAGGATTTACTTAGGACTTTCTTAATGAGAAGATTTGTGAATATTTTTTTCGTCACAATGGCTCGTGTAGCCCAGTGGAATGACCTCGGCCCAGTTCTTGCGCAACGATGTCCGCTCGCATCCACGCGGCTCCGTCAGACGACTGCCTCCAGCCACTAAACAAAGGCCTCCGTCGTCATCACCTCCAAGCAGTCATTCCAGAATTATTACGTTCTTCGCTGATCCGACTCCTCGCCTTGCTGAGAAGCATGTTCGTCTTTCTGCTTTACGACTACAGCACCTTTTTCAAACGGCTTTATCACCTGTGAGTAGAAAAATGAGGATAATCAGGACAGAATCTGAGCACTGAATTTCGTTCTGCTGCTATCCATACAGTTTCATTGCTCCTTTTGTCTCGAACAACACTTTTAAAACTCACTTCTCCTTACAGGGCTAATTGCGGATGCGATTTCTTGCTTTCCCTACATAGTTTCTGGCTACAAAATGTAAAAACACTCGTATTTATACTCGTAATACTAAAGAACTCATCTTTTTCAATATATTTCGAACAGAGTCGATTTGTTTTCTAAAAAGAGAATTCACCATGCGGAGACGACATTGGTTGAGTGTGTAGTCATCAAGTTGGATGAATTCAAGGAACACTCGTCCATAGAAAAGAAGAAAAAAATCCCGGTCAAATAACGTGGGGCACAAAGGAGATCGCTGATAATAGGGCAAGTGGATAATAATCTACGATGGTCCAGCGGTAGCAAGCGCTAACCGTAAGGGAGAAATGCGGGTTGAACTCCCTCCTGAGGCTCAGAGCTTTGCATATCTCTCAGCTTTATTGGATCAATATGAAATAGTTTCTTCCCAGCCCATATAGCCGTAGATTTTGTGAAAATATCTGTTAGTGACTTCAAAGTTAACTATTAATTTTCCTTCACATTTCATTTGTTTGTGATCTCTAGTAGGCTGTTTCTATGTGCACTACCGTCACATTCGATCTCAAACGCTTCTCTCTTCTCATATTTAACTTCTTCCACCCCCCAATATTCTCTTCCGCTCTCCCACTGAATGCAGTTTGTCCGGGTGAAATTCGATTTGTGCCGTTTTCCCTCGCTGTTCTGACCTAATTTCGTCTTTCGTTTCACCTCCCAAAATCGATTCTGATCTCTTCCCGCGCAGAGCGCGGGTGTTTCAGATCTGGCATCTGACTATCGATCGGGTTTCTCAATCCGATGCCATTCATTTCGGTATCTCGAATCGTCCACGAAGGCCTCACTAACCCTCAAGGCTATGTACATCAGACCCCTGTTCAGTCCTATCCTACTAACCTTCCTCCTCTTCTACTTATTGCCTGTCGCCGTCGCAGCCGACTGCCCAAGTCTACCATCAACCTGCGCTTGTAACAAAGAGAATAGCGCTCGAGTCTCGATTGCATGCGAAGGAGCTCATCTACCGAGTTTATTCAGGGTTAGTCTTTCTTTCATTCTCTACTCATCACTTTATTTTTTTCGAAAATCCTCCACGGATCAAGACAGATCTGATTTTGAGTCCCCACATTTTTTTCCAATACTTTTCAGTTCCTTGTGTTGCAACAGGGCTTTCTTCTCTGTCACTATGCTGTTAAAACCATCACTTCCATTTCAATGTAATGGCATTTTTTCGAGTGCTTCTGGGTCTAATTCATGGCATGAAGCGCCGTGTCTGATGACAGCCAATGATGATTTTCCAGAGCAGAATAAAACTACAGTTCGTGGTTTAACTATAGAATGTCTTATCTACCAGCTAAGCTTAGAGTATCTAAGAATCGTGTGACATGAACCGAATGCTGTTTTTCCATACAAATGCTCTCCTTCTCTTTTTTAATTCAAAGGCATAATATGTTTTTATGTGCAAGCTAGGAAAAATCCGTGGTTTTGTGGATGACAAGAGGTATTTGGTAGATCAAATCACTTTATAAATTGCTCCAAACGGTAGAAGATTGGTCTATGTGACCCCCGGTGATGGAGCTTAATGAGTCATCTGTCAAATTTAGTGTTTTAAGACAATTTTTATCTGCACCGAATCAGTAAAGGCGCGGTGAGCGGATTCGTTCTTCGAGGTTGACGTTTCCTTGTTCTCTCCAAATTTAACTTCGTTCTCTTCGGAAAAAAGGAAGAAATTTTGAGCCGGAAAAAGTCAGTGTTTAATGGGCGAAATTCTTGGCTAATTATTTGACACATACATCGAAATCTGTACAGACGGGGCGAAGCACATATGTACCGAGATCAGTACATACGACCGTGAAGGCGTTAGCGATGGGCGTCGAATTGTACAAAACGGAAATAAAGCAAAAAGGGTGAATAAAAAGCTAACCTCCTGTACTCCTCTAGTGGTGTGCATCATTTCACTTTTACTCGAATCGTCGACTCTGAGTGATTCAAATCTAGTTATTTAATGGGTCACGTGGACCTGTCGAGTAGTCAGAGCCCGGGAGATTAGTGGCGGAGGCCACTGGTCAGGGAGAATCGAGTGTTGGCGGATGACTCGTTCATATCCTGCAACGAAAGCCATAACAGTTACTACTGTAAACAACCATAATAGTCAAATATAGGCATTATAATACTGTGAAACGTTAAAGACTGTTGAGACATGCGTTGGAGAGAGATAGATAGAGAGAAAGGGAGAACGGGAGAGAGAGAGAGAGAGAGAGAGAGAGGATGTTAGAGAGAGTGGGAGAACGAGAGAGAGAGAGAGAGATTCAGATCCGGATCCTTTGCGTAATGATGTTCTTTTACTGACAGTATTACTTGGTAAATAACAATATTTCGTAGAAAATAGTATGAAGAATGTGCGAGAGAGCCAATTCAATCGCTAAATTCAAATGTTAATTTTCTACCAAGTTTAAGACATGATTAGGCGAAGATAATTTGCTCGACCTGTCTGATCTCCGAGTTTTTTAGGGTCGTCATGGAAAATTGACAATCAAAGACTCCCTATATGATTTCACGCATGAGTTATGAGTATAATTACACGATTTTCGCCTGATCTCTTATTGTAGCATAAAACAAACGCAATTCTTCGAGAACAGCTTCAATAGACATGGAAGCAATCAACATATAATAAGCGAGTGTTAGACATGAAATGCTTTCTTTGCATGCTTGGTTGGAAATAATCGGATATCTCAACCGCAAACAGACATTTGCCAGCTTCTAGTGAATTTTATTGACTGAAATAACAGCGGTATGAGCTTAATAAGGTAGAACTGCCTACTCCCTTAAGGCTAACTTTCTTTTGGCTTCCAAAATACGTACAATTTTTTCGTTTTCTACTCGGCCCGTACCTCGAACTATAATTTGTAAAACAAGCGAGATTTCATCCAGCTCATTCGGTGGTGTTTCTCAATGTATCTTGATGATTGCAGCTGACATGCTTGCTATCAAGATTTTGAAACTTTTAGTGTGCTTATAATCTTTATTTAAATTTATGTCTTAAAGAAACTCAAGACGTGCATATGTCACTTGTTAAAGTTTGTAGAGAACTTCTCTACATCTCACGCAGATCAGTGATTGTATAATTTTCGGAGGTTATCGGAAAGCATGTATCAGTCGTAATGCGTTGACACATAATGGACGTTGCTTATTGTACACAGTTCTGTATCGAGCAAAATAATTGCTCTTTTACACAAACATATTTCAACACTTTCTATCGACTATTTGAAACCTCGCTCAAAAATTCAGAATAATCTGTTAAAATGTTTTAAGCCCTTTCATGAGGTCCGTTATGATACTTCTTATGTTGAACATACGTTTCGGCTTTCTAGCAAGCCTTATCACTCGCATATGTTATTCGGCTACTAGCCCATTATTAAAGGGAATCGACGACGTCTAAGTTACGTTCTACGTCAGATGAAGAGACCACCCATCGTGGTGTTCTTCCAGAGTGATTGATTGTTGCCGATTGTCGTACTCTTCGCTTACGGTTTACGTCGTAAAAGTTCTTATTTTCCACAGCATAAGGAGCGTTTTTTTCTGCTTTACTCCGTTATGGGTTAACTACATTGAGAACACCAGTTCACAGAAAATTCGCAGTCTCCTCTAACAGGACAGGACGGTTTCCCACAATATGACTGGATCTTCGCGGTTGCTACACTTTCTCTAAAAGTTTTAATAATGTAAATTTTAAATTGGTTTTCTCGATTAACTTGATTCAAACAATTATAATTATTTGGTTCTTATCAATTTTGATAATGTAATAGCTTTAATGGGGGCGCCATGACTGAGTGATAGTGATGCTTGTCACTGTGCACGACTGGCTGTGTTCGGTAACCTCACTTGAAAATTCATAATAGATTGAAGGAATGTTTCGAGCGTTTCCGAGGTTGGTACGCTGGTGGTTTGGGTACGCTTTGGCGGTCTTGCCTGCCTCATCAGAGCCACATGCCCTACGGATCACTCCTTCTACTGGTACTTTCGATGTTGCAGATATATCAGTCTCAACAGCGTGAAATATCACATGATGTTACGGCCTTTACTGATTCACAGTCGATGGCTTACGAGGCTGATATGAAGCATGTAACAATACCTTTCAATTGACTGTTCTAAACCTCGCTTGAAAACAATATAATCTGAGAAAATGTTCAAAGCCTGTGGTTGACTTACATGAGCCACTGACGTATCAACCTCGGAAAGGCTTAAAACATTTTCTTAGACTACATTAGACGAATATATTATGAAACGTTGAGGTTGACCACTTCAAGTGTCGAGGAATAAAAAGAGATTTTTCAAAGTTTAAGCGAGGTCGATACGCCGGGGTCATACCCGCGTGTTCCGGAGGTCTCGCCTTCCTCGGCAGTGACCCACGCCCCACATTAAGCCCTGCATTGTAGCAAGGAGGGAGGCGTATGTGGTGACGGCACAGTGTACAGCAACACTGGTTTCACCACTTCTCAGTCGATGAATCTCGGCTGGTAGAAAAAAACTGATTCATGGTATCGCGTGTTCTGAAAACCTCGCAAAAAACATTCGAAATACTTTTTATAAAAAGTTATTAAAGCCTACCAACTTCGCTTAGGCTTTGAACATTCTTTTTTTTTTATTATTTTGAATGTTTATTGCGAGGTTTTGGAAGCAGTCGATGCCATGGATCAATTTTGTCTAGGTTTAGTTTAGTGTTTCAGAGCGCATTCTCCGTTCTTATCTTAACAATTTTGCATTGATCTGCTGCACTAGCTTTTCAACTTTCCAAGTCTCACGCAGCCCCAGTGAATTACAAAAGTGCCAAGTGCTGAGAATCTCCATAGGTTTTCAGGATATCGGTTCCACTAACATCGAGCGACTAAGAGTATCGAGGTGTTCGCAAACCGTGCTGGACGTGGTTCCTGAAGCTTCGATTCGATCGCTGACGATTGCTGATTGCGAAGTGACCTCCATCGATCCTGCGGTACGTTTGATTTTGCTTGAGCAAAAATTTTGAAAATTAATGGAATATTGTTCATTGTAAACGATACGTATTGCTACATGTTCACCGTTCAGTGTTCCTTTCCATACGGTAAAGTGTAATTCTTGAGAGGATTTCACTCAGATCGGCTGTGCAAAGTCGCCCATCATTTTCGATAGTAAAATATTTTCTGTGAACATACCAAAAATTGTGACGCAAAAGTGGTTATAAGAGGAAAATAATGGCTCTTAATAACATGATCAAAGCACAGATTCTCAGAAGTCTCCTGGATGAAATCCATCTAAAATTATTGCGCTCTTTATGCAGTGTATTTTCAATATGCCTAATGAATATATTTGAGCCATGCATGTGGTCACTCATGGGCACTTATACAGTGCAATACACGTGTTTTGGCCTTACAGCCTCGTCAGCCGTACGATGCCTTTCGTCTGAGCCAATCCCTCTTGGGGGAGAACGTCCTTACCTAAAGGAGCTGGCAGGTAATATTTACATGCGGCGTCAAGTGATGGCACTCGAAAAGAGCGGTATAATATTTTACGGCTACCAACCAAGAGCAGTAGTGTGTACAACACTGTCTGCTTGGTGATTTTTATCACTTGACGGCGCGTGTAAATACACGTCTGCAGTTTCTCTATGTAGCTGGGTTCTCCACTAAGAGGGATTAACTCAAACAAAATATACCGCACAACTGACGAGACTGCAAGGCCGAACACGTGTATAGTACTGTATCACCTATATCAGCCGTCGTCCCGTTGTTCGTTGAATGACTCGAGCGGATACCAGCAACACTGCCATTTTTCCCGTTCGCGTGCACGGGTAACCCAGTGGGTTCTTCTCGCTCTAAAGATTATCTGGGAATCATATCTTTCTTCTTGGCTTTTCGTGAAGAAATCGGACTATCGGGTCGGTGGTCTTCCTGTGGAGCGCTTGACACCCCAAGGAATCTAGTCGGAAGCGGCTCTCGTCCATCGATTGTCGTTGAAGCGGATCACATGTCCAACTCACCTTAATTTCGATAGCGTAGCGTGCAGAACGACATTCTTGATCTTCGATCGATGATTAGGTCAGAACTTGGGATTATTTCTCTGATTTGCGATATCCGGGATGTTCGGGATGTTCCTGGCATCAACTTCTCTACTGTACGTTTAATAGCGCCAAGTGACATTTCATCCTACTTACCTGCCACCAGGTTTCTGCTGCATACGTTAGGGCAGGTATAGCCGTTAATTCGAAAAGTTGGGCACGGAGTCGGATGTGCTTTGTTTTCTTCACTGCGTCCTCGATACTCTTAAACGCTCCCCAAGCTGCCCCTTTCCTCCTGCTCAATTCTGGAGCTTGGTCGTTCATCATGTTGACTTCACGACCTAGCCAATGTTCGTTCCGCTGAGTGTGAATCGAGCATTCAGAACCCCATCCGTTCCTGTATAAGTGCCCATAAGTGATCACATGCATGACTCAAAAATAATCATGAGACATATTAAAATACGAGCGTGGTCCTAAGAAAACATTCAAAACGAACGGTCTGATATTTTATTCTAGTCTCTTTCTATTTATATATTTAGTTTTATTCCTATCCACTGTTCGAATTTTTTCATTCATAATCACAAAAATTCGAAATTGGTAGTTTTCTACGACTCTTGAACCTATTAAATTGTTGCTCAGAAACGGAGATGGTATCCGAGGATGAAGTTAGTATGTCTATTGCATCAATTGGCTTCTATCTTTTGTATAATATGCGTCGAAATGTTCCTTCATTGGGCGTAATTGGAATACCGGATCGTGATATTCATGGCGGTTTGACGGACCGATCGTTTCTAAGAAGGAGAGCTACATGGTTAGGAAACGCCAAAACGTGTGGATACTGAGGTGTTATTCATGCTTTCAGATGAGTGGAAACCACTAGAAAACTCCACTGATGTACGTAGAGGATAACTGAATGTCGTCTTGCGTTGTTGGTGGAAGATTATAGCATCCATTAGACAAAGTGGTGAGATGGAAAGAAAATGGGTCGACGTGTTGTTGCGAGCAGATCGAGGGTGATATCAGTGACATGTGTCATTATCATCAATTGTCGTGGGATCTGTGATAAAGTGAATGTCGTAAATTCTCGATTGGGATTGAGTGATGACAGACGCATATAATATTTATGTGATGATTGGGTTCACTCAAGATGCACATTTATGACAGAACATTTGACTTCAAAAAGCAAATTTAGGGTCCCAGACCCATCTAATATTTTGTCTATGCATTTATAATTATTTGAAAGCGATTATCTAGAGAATTTTTGTGATACATTCGTTTAAAGTTCTTCCGAGCTGTTGAGTCGTCTCTGGAAGAGCTAAGCTTGCTGAACAACAACCTTGTAAACATTCCACTTTTTGGGAACATGTCCAAACTGGCGTCATTAAACCTGCATGGAAACAAGGTGAGCCTTTTACTTCCATCTAATATTTGAATTGTTTATTTTTGTAAAGCTAGTTTAGTAGATGGTTATGTATAAAGGAAATTGTTTATCAAAAAAAAAAAACTTTCGATTTGTTTACTGTTCTCAAAAAACAATCCAGTATCTCTGTATGACAGAGGAAAGTGCTGAGACGAACCGAGCTCGAGAGAAATCATCACATCAATGCATCAGCGAGATGCTTTGGGAGAACAAAACCTTGTAATATATTCGTTTGGAAACGTTCAAATACATATATGTGCATATATATATATATATATATATATGTACATATACGCGTGCATACATATGCAATATATATAAGCATATGTGTATATATGCACATATATATGTATGTATACATGTAAATTTCAGCTACAAGATGTCCCTGAAAACGCATTCGAAGGATTGTCACAGCTACGATATTTACGGTTGGAAAGCAATAAGATTTGTGCCTTATCACCGTGAGTATTATTTTTCTGCCATTTTGATTTTTATTTGATCATGAAGTTGGTTCTTGGAAAAATTCCAGTCATCCATGCAAAAAGAGGTTGTTTTGACTTCAGAAATGCTTTATCTGAGGTGAAGTCACATTTGGAACTGCTTGATCTCAGCGGCAATTGCTTGACGACCATTCCGGCGCAACATCTTCGCAACAGTGTAAAGCTGATGTACCTGGATTTATCGGACAACAAGATCGCAGAGGTGTCATGTCACTCTTCATTCCGCAAAATTCATCCTCATTTGACAATTACTGACTAGCTTTTTTAATAAATAGTGTTGCTCAGAATACAGTATTAATAAGTAGGCAAGAGTCCCTCCACAAGTGTAATTTCAAAAAATGAAAAACATGCAGGGCTCACAATTTCTTTACTTCCTGGTTATATGTAGTTACAGTTTAAAACGTCAGCCAGCGTATAGTGAGAATGATGTTGCTCCCTCACTCTTATTTCATTTGAACCAAAAGTTTTTCTGATTTTAGTTTCGGTTTTTTCCAATCGATTTTCTCTCAAAGCAATCTAACAAGCTCTTATTTTTGATAGATTATGGCCATAGTATTGACTTTCATGTCATAGTGATCATTTTACCAATTGCAGATCAATAACTTCGAACTAATGAATCTTCCACAGCTCAAAGAGTTGCGTCTGCACAACAATATTCTCAACGAGATTCATCCAATGGCATTCATGAATGTTCCCCAGCTACAATATCTCTATATGAGGGACAATCTGATCGGAAACCTCGAAGGCAACAGGCTTCAAGCTTTCCACCAGCTTGAAATCCTCGACGTTACTAACAATCTTTTGAAGAAGGTGTATGTTGAAGAATTTATTTATTTTATCCTCATACCAAAAGTGTATGGTTTTCTTGAAACGGTCGAAGGTTTATTCTAACCAAATCATAGCTTTAGTTTCATATAATGACTTGTGACTACAGGCTGTTGCGACAGATACGAATCGATAAGAGATGCAGTTTCTTTATCTTTCAAAAATGGCATAATTATTTCTTTCTGTCCTAATTGTTGTTCAATCAATCTTTTCAGTTACCGGAGCTTAAAGATCTCATCAGCCTCAAGCAAGTACGACTGGATGGTAATCTAATCGAGAAAATTGAAACGCTTGCATTCTCGAACAATCCGAAACTTCAGCTAATTAGTATTCAGGTAAATCAAGTCTACTAAACAATTAGATCGATTACCTCCAGTAATGGTTTTCCAAACACTTTGATATTGCTTAGAGGATCTACATTCACCGTAAATTTGAGCAATCACAATATTGATCTTTTAGAACAACAACATCGTTCAAATCGCAAGAAATAGTTTCGACTCATTGGATCAGCTTCTTGTTCTTTTGCTCGCGAATAATTCCATTCAAAGTATTGGTGAGTTAGTTGAGAGACAAAGGGCTATATTATTCATACAGCTATGTATTTGCTTCCATTAACCCATTCGTAAAGAGGACGTGTGAACCTTATGAGTAGATGCTCGTATTCTGTACACCAATGAAATCGGATATGCGATTCTTCTTTGGACAAGACGCAATCGTGCTCTTTCTTGACAACCATATGCATCACATGTCAAGTCAATGAACTCAATAATTTCTCTGCAGCGATTTGTTTCTCCACAAGCGACATTTTTGCTTCTTTTTCTATGCTACGCTCTATCGACATCTCATACAGTACACAATCTTGGTTATCAACGAGTCAACGTTGATCGGAAGAAGGAGTCAATCTCTGCATGCAAATTCAACTCGAGAATGTGCAGGGCTTCTTTCGATCCGTACGCACTCCCGATCCATCTAAACCAGTTGACAACGAAGTTTGAAATCCTGCGCGGCGAGCGCGGCCTCTACTATGACGTTGTGGTAGTTTTCTATTGGAATTTGGAATTTAATGACTACTAAATAAAATTCTATCGCCAGTAAATGTGAAATATGATAGAAGAGACATCGATGAAGCTATTTGAAGCTATTTTTGGTTGGAACAATGGCGATACTTCCTTCTGAGACGCAGGATTTCAAAGAAAAAGCCCCACACTTATGCAAACGTGTATTTCCAAAGTGTTATTGAACAGTTCTTTGCTGTTTTATGCATATTCATCCAAATTTGATTCACAATTATCTTTTATTTTTCATGTTGACGGCTTTTCGTTCTCATTCATTGTCGCTAAGAATAATGTTCACTTTATCAGCTTGTTCTTCTGAAATCAAAAATTGCGATAAAAAACTCCCAGTCTTCCCAGGTTCCGGAACTTTCATCTCATGAAATACCCTGATGTCATCATGATAGTGATTGAAAATGAGAAATCAACCAAATAATATTGCACACTGCATGCGATGCCACCTCATCAATAATTCTCAATAAATTCACAATTATTAGTATACTACTTAAATTAGAACCTACTTCAATTACGAAAAACTTTGTTTCTATCGCTTTATAGATACTAAATTTGATCATTCGCGTTTATTCTGTACTATGAGCCCATTTTATCGTGATGATTTTGACACTGGACATTCGTACCGTTTACGCCCTCTACGTATTCCTTTTAGTTGAATGCTCTCAAGACGACCTTATGCGTCCGGTCGAATTTTGTTTCTTCTAGCGACTCATGTGACCACATCCAGGTGGTTGCAGACGTTTAGTAGTAAAATAGGGACGTCCTTGTTGCCCAACTGCTTCCGAGGATATCTTCCTTCGTTTTTACCAATGGGAGTAAATCCTCCTCGGCATGATTTGTTTACGCTTCTGCCTAACACATTCAAACGAATGTTCGAAGCTCCTACTCTTTCTTTAGACATTGATGGGATTATTCTTTTCTTATACGTAAGCATTGTTAATTTTTACGAATTATTCATAGTTCACGGATGCGAGGAGGAGCCAAGTACTTTTGCGTTTTGGAACATATCTGAGCGAAAAGCGTGCTTCTAAATGAATATTTCCCATAGAAGGTCTTAAATTTCAGGAAAATGTAAGATAAATTGTGCATTGTTTTCGAAGACCCATTTCACTCTGCTCACTGCTCAATTAGTCGTTATTCACTATCTTTGGACGTCCGCCTTCGGAAGTGATCGGTTGAGCAGATTGCTAGTTATTTTCAACTTTCCACTCTTCAAGGAATTAGAAGCCTCTGAAACTACAGCCAATACCTCACTGTGTTGTATCCAATCACATCGAGGGGTCGCTGATGAAGAGGTAATCGGCGAGTGATCAAAAGGTTCGTCAAAGCTACGTAATGCTCAAGTGCAGGAAACCAGTCAACTTCTACATACTGCACACCCTGTTGGAACTGATTGTGAAACAAGCAATTATCTGTGGAGGTAAGAGAGATGATGAATGGGAAAAGACGGCTTCACTCTGACAAGATGTACGACAGGATTGAAAAGTAAGAGCTTCATTTTTGTAGCTTTAGAAAGAGAAGTGACCAAGTAAGGCGAGGGGCATTGAAAGTAATTCTTTTTCTTGATAAATTGCCGCTCTATTGTGACAATGAGGTGTTCCGACCATCTAAATTTTAGTATATAACTGTCAACAGAAGCCTTGGTGAAGTTCAAACAATGAGCTCATTATCCTGAAGGGGAGGCGTATTTTTTTCCTCTTTGGCATTATGCACTGAAAATACGTTCTGATAAATCAAGCCTAGAAGAAAAATTTCTATTTTTCTAGCTATCGAATGATTGCCAGTAGTCTACTGAAAAGCAGGAGTTACAAGAAGTTCTTCCAAATTTGAACAATGCGAACTCTGTCGGTCAAATGTGTTTTCGAATTAATTTCTCATAAATAGGCCATAGAAATGCACAACAAAGGCTAGAAGTACGATTTTCTCGAGGATGTACCTTTCGAATTGAAGGGTGGGGATTTCTGGAGTACGCGATGTTTCTGCAGTAGATAATTTATCTCCTCATAACAATAAATTTGTTCAAAAATCAAGATTTGATTGTATGAATACCAAAGATGCCAATGAAGTACAAACAATGGGCTATTTAGTTTATAAATAAAACGCAGTCCTCTTTTCACCTGTCACAGCGCAATAAGAAGGTTTTTGTTTAAAGCAATCCAAATTCAAAATCTACCTCTCTCCAGCTATTGATTGATAACTAATAGTCTGGTGAAAATAATCTTCTGAGTAAAAAAGGCAAGAAAATACGAGCATAAATCACAGAATGTGGCTGCTGTTTGCAGAAATCGTTTTAAAAGGTAGGAACATTCCGGGCAACTAGGCGTTATCTCTATTATAACTGAATTTATAGAAACTTCTTACTTCCTAAGAATCTAAATTTTGTTTTAAAAGCAAAAAAATTTTCTGCGAAGTTGGAAAATAAACTGCAGTTGCAAACGTTATCTTGCTTCTAGTTAGTAGGATATGCTATGAAAGTCTTTTCACAAAGCAAACTTAGTATGGAAATTGGAATTTCTCAAGTTATCGAACGGCTACGAAAACGTACAAGGAATTAACGAATGTCATATAACAGTTGGAAATATTCCCTTTCACGACATTGTGGTTTTCTCGTAGAAACATACATGATTTTTTGGTAAATGGGCGTTCTCTTGACTCTAGAACCCTCTTCATGGAAGACTCTTCTGTAATATTTTATCATTTAATCACGATAGTATACCCTCAATACCTCAAATTATCAAGTAATTCACAATATTTTCATTGAAATGCGTGATAATAAAGAGTCCCCGCCGTGCCGTGCCGCGCCGTCACACACGCAGCATGCGGTGTGAGCTAAACGCAGGTCAAGCCATTTTCAACGAGTTAATCTGCTCGTTAGGTACTCCAGAGAAGCGGGATTGGGACCACCAAAAGCAGAGATTTGTAGGAAACCAGATAGGCAGATTTTTTTTTGTTTTTATCCGTCATTAGCAGCCATCGAATTTATTCACGACTTTTGAAATTTGAAATTTCACTGTTCAACTTTCGATACCCCATTTTATGAGACATGGCTGAATGCTGACAAGAAGTGATGTATGAGAGAGTGAAAGTAATGGTAAATGCTAAGTATTTCTTAACCTGGGATCATAAATCTTTAGACGGAGAGATTTTCATTTTTCGAACCCTCCACCACTCTTGATTTGGCATACGAATTGTTTATATTGCAGAACGGGGAATGCTGGATGGAATGCGAAATCTTCAGCAGCTTAATCTTAGGAACAATTCTCTGACGTCGATGGACGAAAATGCATTTTCTTCGCTCAGACAACTCACCACTCTTGATTTGGCTCACAATAACCTCAAGACACTAGCCAAGGTTCGCATATATCTTTGCTACAAGTTCATGATGTTATGAGAGAAGTTTCAGAGAACATTCGCGCATCAGACAAAACTCTTCTGGTTGGATTTGTCCAACAATCAACTCAGTTCTTTTGAAGAAGGCACATTCGATACTAAGATTGCCAACATACTTCTTGATGGTAAGATAAATACTTCCCTTCTTCTTTTGCTATAATCTCCAACATTCTTCTCGATGAAATAGATAGTTCCCTTCTTTTTTTTCTATGGAATATCTCTTCCAGCTTCGAAATAATCCTGCAAAAGTATAATAAAATGCTAAAAATGTCCGCCACTTATGAACGAAAGGTTTTTCAACTTCAACGAATGCGTCTCATTTCAAATGAACTTTTTCATGTGAAATCAAAACCATCAGAGTCTACACTGCAAAGAAGACTGAAGGTCACAATTGTAACATGTTAAAGGTTGTGATGATCTTGTAGTCCTCATCTCACTTTTTTTACTTTGAATGCAGCGTAGACTGTTCACTATTGCCCCATTTATTTGACAAGCTTGAGTTTTCTAATATGCTGAGTTATTTCATATTTATCTGAGTCTCTATCAGAAATTGTGTGAGGAAATCAGAAAAAAAAATGTAAGATCTAAGGGCGATAGAGCAGAGTTTTTGCAATGTACTTGTTCAATCTTAAAATACATTGATTATCAAAAACTTAGCGGTAGATTAAAGAGTTGACTCGTTTCGATGGTGATGATCGACTTTTTTTGGTCATATTGTTCACATAGCACAAGGTTTTTTGCGGCACTACTTGGTTTTAATATTCAATAGAACGTGCTATGAGCAACATGGAGTGAGTTGTGTTGAATATATTGCTATAAGATTGTTCAAATCCTGTGAATCCATGATTTCCGAGCTTTTTGCGGTACAGACACGCTTTTGGTATCATGTTGAAGATGTCAGCCATCGATATGTTATTTAGGAAATCGTCTCATTTGTGACGATGCGTTTGATTGGTTCATTCGATATCTTGTTACGAACCGAGTGCGAACTTTTCTGCCTTTCCAACCGGAAATTAGCTGTGTTGGACCGGAAAAATACGCTGGTGTCAGGTGAGCTTTTTGAATCGTTCAGAGTTAAGAGGGTGATGAAGCTAATTATTTGTGCACGTAAAATTCGAAGTGTTCAATTTACTTCTAATTATTTTATAATGGGATGTTACGATGTGAAATATAAGGACAGGCCAGGCTTGTTTTCATTTTCAAAAGGAGAGCTTGTGATGGGTGAGCATGTGGTCTGCATAGCCTGCCTATAGTGGGTGACTTGATATGAATTACGCGGTTGATAACAATGAGTGTTTCGGTTTTTCTTCAATCTAATTTTTTTCTCAATGGATGTTTACGTGTATCTAACGCTGAGATCCTGCCGGTTTCGAATTACATACAGTATGCGCTGAAACGATATCACATCGTCAGTTTTTCGTAGAATATGAGAATTTGTAAGGTGCATTCAACATCGTCTGCAATTTTTTCGCTACTCGGATTACAAAGAAAAAACAATAGAAAGGCCACTTTTGATTCATACATGTTTGCTTAACCGATTCTCGATGGAAGTGATTATTTAATAACGATCATGATTTCTCTTTTTTCATTTGTCGAGCCCTTTGAATGCTCTTTGATCATTGATTGAGCTCACCAAGCACCTCTTTGCTACGCAATCTTGAGATTGTTGCCAGACTTACCTGGGAACGCATTCCCTACGATCCCACGTGGAAGCGCATTGACTTGGCTATCCCAAGACTTCAGCGAGAATCGTATCGATTCACATTTATCAGAAATCAGAATCGGCACCTCAAGGGAGGTATCGCTTGATGCCAGATCGAATTCTCCTTCTTCTTTTATTTTGGGGCCTGGAATGTGAGCGTTTGAGAAAGAAAATGGAGAAAAATACATAACAGGTTCCACAAAATCAGAATTATAACCTCGCGTGACTACTGTTGAGATCACACTGTCTTTATTTGTTAAAAGTAGATAGTAGAACCTACCCATTACAACTTTTCAAATACAAGCGACAACTGTAGCGCCGACAGCCTAATAATTTAACAGGTGCTACACGACAAATAGCTTCCATGTTTAGACTAAAGCGACCTATTTTGCCAAAAAGAGTCTGAAGTTGATTACTTCCAATATTGGATGGTCGAGAAATAACCATCCATCATCTTCAGATTTTGAAAATCAGTTTTAGCAGCCAGTCTGTTAATGCATTCCACTTTGTTATATTCTTACTGCTATAGTACCCTCAAGTTTATGACATTACTGGAACCGCGTTCATGTTGAACTAATGAAGCTAATTAATTACATCTACAATTCAGACTCAAAGATCTGATGATGAAGAAAGCGAACGATACTTTAACTGAAGGCATGAAAACTCTGGGCTTCAGTGAACCTGATAAAAGGTGATAATCCTATGAAAGCTTCATTCATTTCTATTTATTCATGTTGTTGGGGATTCGTCCTCATTGAAGTGGCCTGGTTGGTGAAGAGAGTAGCAAAGAAAAGTACTCAGACTTAGGGTGGTAAGTGAACCTTTAGATGACGCACGTATGCGAATTATACACTCCTCAGCGTAAATTCCATTCTACTCTAATCTCAATTGACGTTTACACACATCTAACAGATGATCATACTGTTGGATATTCATGCTTGAGTGATGAATTCTTTGTGGACTTTATAGTTTAACATTCAATACTTTCTCACCATGTTTATATGGGGAAGCAGAATATTTTGGGTTCTCTTTTGTCTGCCTTTCATGACATTTCGTCAATATATTGAAAACTTGGGTTTCTCTATGATATTCTCAGTTTTGAAGGTCCTTCATCTCTTCTCTTATTCCTGGGTTTCGTTCTGCACCGACGGCTAGTCGTAGCGCATTAGAACAGGCCGCTATAGGAATTCCTGTCCTATCTACGCTCTCCCAGGTAAATCGTATTCAGTGTGATAGTGAAAGAATGTCGTTATGGTCATGTATAACAGTCTGTTGACAATTATAGACAATATTCTCTTTACTCCTCACCCAGAATCCTCAAAAGAGCTAAGGAACTTTTCTTCTGATTCTCGTAGATTTCTTGTTCCCTGTGAAGATTTACTGTCAATACAACCATACGAATCTACATTATTCTTCTGAGGTATCAATTTTATAGGCCATTCCACTGATGCGAAACATGCCAGGGTTAGATGTTGCCAATCCATCTATCAATACTGGGCAACCAGTGAATCCGAAGCTCAATGCGGCCATTGAACAGGTATATGTTTCTGGATTAACTCTGTGCCGGTGCTTTAGTAGCTTGACTACATGCTGAGGAGTTCAAAGCTCAACGAATTCATAGAAGGAAAATTTTTGCGCTGAAAGGGCATACATTATCTGTACTAGTGTACTACTAGATGTGTTAGTGCCATTTTCGAATAATTTTTTGTTTTTCGTTGTTTGGATTCAATTTCTGAAAAAATTCCTAATACAGTAAACAATTCAAACTATCTCAGCAGTTGTCACAACTAGTTCATTGGTAGTACATCTCCTTTTTTTAGACAAAAGCTAACTTATACCGTCAGTTCGTTGCTCGCGACATAAACCTTGTGACAGCGCTGACTAGCGCAAAACAGAAAAAAAAATATAGTTTCATGGAATATTTTAAGCCTTTTATGAGGTCTGGTGTAGCATCTCGGCGGACGTAAGTCTCGACGTTCTCGCATGCCTCATGAGCATCACGTGCACTACGGCTGACCCCTCCTACTTATAGTAATCGCTGTCGAAGATGTATCACTGTCAAGTGAAACGATCACTTCGTGTTGCGTTCTTTCAGAGTGATTGTCGACTGCATGGCTTGCGGCAGTTACGGAGTATATGTAACAATAAATTTGATCGGCTATCGTGAGACCTTGCTCAAAAACTCAATATAGTTAAGAGAAAGAGCAGGAGTAAAAATTAAAGTAAAAAAAACCTTGAGACAAAAAAGAACATTTGAAAGGTTTGGTCATAGGCGTGGAACCAATATGTTAGTACTGCGAAAGCCGCTTTTTTTCTAAAAAGCAAAGAGGGTTTATTGACTTTTACAGTGGTACTTTATGAACTTTTATATTGCTGATTTGCTCGATTTGTAGTCTATTCTTGCATGATATGTTTTACTGGTCATACACTATGCTGCCAACGAGATGGTCTGACAGAAGAGTTCAACGGAGTTTATTATTCGTCGCTATATTTGTTACAATGGAGTGGCATGCCAACGGAGCACTACAGCCTCAATGGTCCCCTAAGTGTAATGTTCGATAATCTTCACTTCTACAGCCATATCTGTTCGTTTGATTCGTGGCTGACATGGGGAGCTGATTGAAAATAACTAAAAGTCCATGGATCTGTGCACTGAAGCAATATTTCCACATAAGAGTCCAATGGGTATGACACATCCTTTTACTATACCACTGAACCATTTACGATTTTGTCACCAACGTATTCATCCACTTTCTTCAAACCACTTCAAACTCTTCGGCAGAATGTATATAGTTTCCGCATCAATTCATCGTTGAAAATTCCAACTCAGGCGAGGAAAGAAGGCAAGTGAATGACGCCGATATAAGGATGAGTCAGTGAGTGAGTGAGAAAGAGAGAGGTGAGGCAGAAAAGGTCCATTTTTCAGAAGAAGGACAATATCGCAAAAATTCTGAAAACGAAGGAATAATGACTCACTCTGGTTTCTTGAATAAGTGCTAACGCTTTGGAATAATATTACAATCCTCTATCACTGCATACAGTAAATTCTCTTATACAAAAGCGCCAACTTCGCATGTCCTCTAGTGATCAAAAATTTCGATAGTTTTTTGCAAAGCAGGCACCCATCATATAAGGCATATGATTCTCTTTGATCAAACTTACTTTTTCGTTGTCTTTGTACTTTTTTCTCATTTTTTTCATCGACGTTGTTGAGAGGTCGTGTTGAACGCATTAGATAGGCAAATTTAAAAAATACGTCATATATTTAACTATACGTTTATATTATAAGTTTTGAAATATCTTGAAAATCTTGATTAGTGAGAACCAATGTGGTTTGTGAAGCGCCATGATAAATGGTAACACTGCGAATAACGCAATGGCAGTGGAGTTATTCATAGCGATCTCTGGTTGGTTCGGCCCTGCTTTGAGACACATGAACCTTCAAGACCTCTATGATCGGAACATAAATCAGCGTTGTCATTATGTTTGATATCTTGATCGCAGCCGAATTGGGCGAGTCTGTGAGAGACATTAGATTAGATATCGTGCGACTCCACATCTGCAGAAAAGTTGCACAAAATGTAAAGTCAATAACGGGATTGTTTTTATTTGGGAATCGTGCTTGACAATAATGGTCGTAGATATGTTGAATTTCTACTGGAACCTGTATTATCAATAGTTTTGACTAATGAATTATATCTCAGGAAGGAATTTTCAGTTCACCGCTCCTCTCGTTCGCTTTGCCACTGGAGGCCAACCTGTTGCAAGCGACATTGAACAGCTTATTCAGTCGATACCAAATTTCGTTGTGAATGTCCCTGGTCTGGGTGATGTGGATGTTAACAAAGTGAGTTAGTTTCAGTTCATTGTCTCACCATTTTTTCTTCGTACGTATTACGGAGAAGCAAAATGTCAAGAACACCCAATTTCATAGGGCTGCGCACTTAATGCTTTGCGCAGAAAACACTGCCGTTCCAATATGGTGAAGAGTGGTTTATAGTGCTTTTTTGACTGATTGTTCTCATTGTTCTGGAATTTCAAGACAGATGTGTTTCATCTGAATGGGTTATAGACCTTTGGCCGGTGAAAATAATACGAAGAAATGCAAATGAACCATATATAAACTATATTTTTGGGCTTCTCGAAGAGTTTCATTATTCAATAAGCCTTGACTGCATTGTTAATAGGTGAAAAGTGTTAGCAGTGCTTTAAAAAATGTGATAGGTTCTCCGACTGTTTTCTTTCTAAAAAGAGTGTTTTACGGATCTTTAAGAGCGAGATAGTCAAAGTGTGGAGAGCGGAACCGTAGTGGCGACATCTCTATCCTTCCTATAAAAAATGTCCTTAATCGAAAGTGGGTGAGATTGAAATTAATGTCTATGACCTTATCCCTTCTCAGCTTATGCCACCTTTCTTGAAGGATGAATAATCTCTGTGTGTAGGTTGCAGTTATCAATAACTAGATGCATCACTAATCACCAGCGCCATGAGGTATTACGCGATCTCTGTAATCTTTTTTTGACTCATCTTCTTCCCTGATCTATCTTTTTTTCCTCAAAACTGTCACTGGATCAGCTGTCAATTATGGTACGAATATGCTCAATAGAGCTTCCTAGAATTTTACGAAGAATAAACTCCTCCCGAGTTTAACGATATCCACAACTAAGAAATACTTATCAAGTGGATGGCAATGCTGTAGGCAAATCCTTACCTTTTAGATGATTGATGGAAAGCAATGAAAAGGGTTGTATGTATGAAAAGTGTATATGTTAGATTCATATTCTTGATCTCGGACTTTAGATGGATCCGAATCTGGTGGCGCACGTGCTTAGAGGAGGGCAAGTTCCTGGAATTCCTAAAGAAACCTTAGATGCGATTGTTCAACAGTATATGCTGAAAGTGCACGAAGCAGCAGTTGCGGCTCGCAACGGAACTCCGTTAAAAGACGGAAATAAGGTCAGTTTATATTGATCTCTTCCTGAAATGTTATTGAGGGCTCGGCTCATTGTGAAGTATATCGCTCAGGTTCAAGTGTTGATTAGACGAAAGTTGTCGAATTAAGTTGAGTAACCTTTAGTTGACCGAATTTTCAGTAACCATAACTTGCTTACTAACCATCTCACAGCTGCACTATAACACACACTTGCTTGGGGATGCTTTTAGTTTCTGCCACCAGTTGATAAAATCCCCATGGAGCTGATCACGCACGTAATGCAAGGTCGAAAGTTACGCGGATTGAACGAAGCTCAGACGCAGGATATAAAGGTATAATTTTATCAAATAACTTTGAATACAACTTTAACCATGCTACTTACACTCAAACTAGCTGTGTGTAAAGCGGACAGAGGTAGACCTCCATTTCCCTCCATAACATTCCTTGGTCAAATAATCAACTACTGCATTTAAAGGCTTCACTTTGTAGGATTATTACACTGTGTTCCTACCTACTGCTACTGTGAGTAGTGCTGAACCTCGAAGCAGTGATAACACGACACCTTCCCCTTCGACAATAATTGCACCAAACTTCCAATTTACAAAAGATCTACTGGATATGTGGAAACTACTTCCATCAGGATATAACCTGAGCAAGATTCCAGCCGAGGTTGGTTTTCTTGTAGATCAGTTGACGTGCTATTCATTATTTGATACCGAGTAGCGAAAGTTATGGTGATTTTGAGCTCTTTTGAAATCAGCTTAGCTGCTTCAAGTTTTTCATATAAACGATTTGATTCCGTGATAAAATTTCGTAATAAGGCTACTGTAATAATGGATTTTGTGGTAAAAGTAAAGAAATCCCGAGTAGATTCTGTAGTGAGAACGCGTTTAGGTTTCAATGCTTAGAATAATTTCGAGAAAATATGCATGTGCTTCGAGGATTTATTTCCTTCAAAATCTCATATCTTCTAGATTATCACCGCTCTTTCCCGAGGTGAAGTTCCGGATCTCCGTAGTTTACCGGCTGATCTTATAGAACATTTTAAATCAAACAGTGATAAACTGGAGATTCTTTTCAATCGAGTTTCAACAGTAAGTAATTTATATCATTATCTGTTCTACTGACAAGAAAGACCATTATCGTTCTTAGGTTCACAAATTTAACAGCACATATTCCTCTAATGTTTCTACATTATAGTTCTCATTTGGTTGCACAGATATTAAGCTTATCCCCTACGCTTGACAAGAAGGTCTTATGAAGAGTGTTAGTAGTCATTCGAAAGCTTGAATCTCGAACTATCCGTATACGTGGCCGACGTTTAGAAAAAACCTTTTGTGGCGGTAAAAATTCAAAACAAGATTATGTTCCACACGTCCGTATTTCTCTCCGGACAGCGCCTCTTTTAGAATATTAGTTATCATTCAATAGCGTATTTTTTGCTGATCCCAACGCTGTGCTTATTTTCTGGAAAGACCATTTTTCTGCTGTGCAGTAGGGATAATATTTTGAGTTCACATACGCGAGCAAAGTGGTCTTTGGCCAATTTACCGGCTCTGGGTGAGGCGGCGATGAGCGTTGCGCAACTATCGATCGATTTTCGGCCGATCTTATGCTGGTGCGATCTTTGTTCTTTAGAAAAGAAGTTTTTCAGCTTTAAAAGAAGAACTCCAAACAGAACGTTTTACTCCGCTACAAAAGGACGTTAAATACTTTTATGTTGCCATGAATAAGGATAAAAATCATCATTATGATCACTTTGATGGAATTCAGGAGCCCAGAACGTCTAATTTGCTTCCAATAGTCACTCGAGGACATTCAGATACTACGAGGTTTTCTTCACACGTTCATATGTCGGAAATCGATCAATCATCACGTCAAACCACCTTGATGCATTACTCAGTGGCCCGTGAATTGACCAATGAACACTTGCTCGCGCGTGTAAACCAATCTTATTTTCCCTGCTACGTTGCAGAGAAACGGTCTTTCCAGGATATAAGCACAGCGTTAGAATCGGTAAGTTTCACGCTATCGAACGATTATTGATAGTCTTGACAAGAGCTCTATTAGGCGAGAAGTATGCGCGTGTGATACATAATCTTATTTTGAATATTTCAGCGTTATAGGGTGTTTTTCAAAAAATTGGCTGCGTATACGGATAGTTCGAGATTTGAGCTTCCGAATATTTACTAGCCTTCTATATGGAAATTTCTTGTCGAGCGTAGGGGATAGGTGTCATAATCTCTGCTACCAAACGGAATAAAGCCGTTATTATTATGTCCCTTTGCGGGCGGCGCCATTTTCGCCTGGCGAACAGCTCGAACAGCTCGAACGTCCCACGAAGAGAGGCTTACGGCGCCTGCTTCAACGCTAATGTGGTAGTTTCATACACATACATTTACACTTTTCTCTTCAAAAAAAGGGATTTCTGTAGCAATAAGTGGCTAAATATGATAGAACAGACTTCAGTAAGGTTATTTTCACTAAAAATGACTTAACTGCTTCAGATATGTTCCACATTTTCGAAGGAAAAACTCAAGTTCTTGTACTAAATTTAGGACCTTTATCAAACATTTCTATAGTATTATTATTTTTACTCACAATTCAATCAGATTTATCTTTTATTTCCTTCATTTTTTACATACTTCATTGCATAATACACAAATATGTCACACTGGTTGGAAAACAATGAATAGTTCCTCGATAATAGTGTCGCTTATTGCGTGCGATCTCATTTCTTCGAAATTTCTCAGTATTTTTTTTCTTTGATTAACGTGCACTTTAGATTCCCATCTCTCAGATCAATGCGCAATTTCGTTGCGATTTTTCGTTTATAATTGTGGCATGGGAGGAAGAGATGGAGGTGTACCTATTCCTTCCCATTACCTCTACCCTCTTTAAGTCCGTTGGTTAAAATATATTTTTTTGTTTTTGTAAAATGTACTAATAGTCATTCGATAGCTCAAATCAAGTAAATTCGAATGACGTATGTTATTTTTCGAATGACTTGTTTTCTCCGCTGTAGCAGTTTAAAGAATATTTTGTTTCATATACAAGAATTTTTCGCAGAGATAAAGTTTTTTCGTAAGCATTTATAATCATTTGATAGGGCAAATCTTAGCAATTTCAGCTATGTACTTGTTTTTCGGAAACGACTTTTTGGAGTGCTGTAACAGCCAAAAGGCGATTAGATTTCACAAATTTGGACAATTTTTGATAGACGCATCCTCTTCTGACCTCTTAGGAAGAACGCGTTTTCTGGATGTTTTCCGGAGTTATAATAACCATTCGATAGCTCAAATCCCGAAAATTTTGATGGCATGCTTGGTTCTTTAAATGCTTTCCTTAACACACTCTGACACCAAAAATAAAAATATCTTTCACAGTCTTTTTTTTTTCTTGAAAAGAATTCTTATCGTACTGTAGCAGTCAAAAGAAAATTACGTTTCGCAATTTGTTGATGTGTTGCTGAAGACACGGTGACTTGGGGCCAGTATCGCAGAATCCTACTCTTTGGAGAAAACCAATATTCTTCTGACTGTTACACGTTTTTAAGAAGTCTTCTTCAAGAATAAACTACGTTTTTTTGATTGCTGAGAATTACACTATCGAATGGTTATTAAATGTTTATGGAAAAAACATCCGGCGAGAAATTCTCAAATGTGAAGCAAAATTTTATTTCAACTGTTAAAGCGCAAGAAAAAAAACAAGCCATTCTAGAAACAGATTGTACCGTTCAAAGTCACTTGATTCTAGCTATTGAATGGATACTAATAATCTAGTGGAATAAGTCTTTATAGAAAAATCAAAGGCTCACGAGCGCAATCCCTGAAATACGGTTGCATTTGATTGAAGTTATTTCCAAAAGTAGGGATTTTCAAGACATTTGAGCGTTGTTTCTAAATACGTTTACAAAAGTTTTTCAATGATGATTCAAGTAATCTTGCATAAGAGTCTACAATTGCAATCTAAATGTATAGTCCAAAAAAAAAACTCAACTAGAAAAATTGATTGGATTGCAGAACGTGGTCTTTTATTTTTCATTAGGACATATTGTGGGATTATTTCCAGACAGTAAGCTTAGTATAGAGAGTTAGAATTTTTAAAGCTATCTATTGACTACAAAAACATCAAGAAGATATAAGAAAATGCCCAACAATAGCTTGGAATATAATCCTTTTTGCGAGTATATGGTTTTTTCCTTTGAAAAAGGAAAGATTTTGGGCAGCATCAGCGCTCATCTCGCCAAAATCATTCATACAGGAGTCTTATCAGTGATATTTCGTTTTTTTTGATGACAATGTCCCTCTTAAAGCTTTATTAATCCGAATTATATTGGAGCACGCACCACTCTTCGTGGCCCATCCGATCGGTGCGTCCAGCTGAGGGTTATATTGACCCCCATCGTCCGCAAATGGATATATTAAATGTATGACTAAAGCTTACAGTCGCTACTCATTATTACTATTAGGTCGTTTCATAAGTTTTGACAGTAGAGCAATAAACATCAAATTTATCAACAAATTGTAATCAACGTTGCAAAATTTTGGTACTGTTCTGTTACACAATTTCTTGTGAGCATTTGGTACACAACTTGCCTATACTTGCTTTAAGATGGAGTTGTCTTGGACATGAATTTGCTTGCTACTCATGCACAAATGGCGCGCAGGGAAAATGTCAGTGAAGCGGCGTGCGAATTAACGGAGTTTCATGTAGAGTGTCCGAGTGTGACTGAGCCTCCAGACTGTTCTCTACAGCTTGGAACTTTGCGAATCACTCTCTAGCCGTCTTTACTGAAGCCGTATAAACGTCCTAAGCTCCATTAATCTTGTGCTCCGTTTCACTAGCATTTTCCCCTACGCGCCATTCGTGCATGAGTAGCAAGCGAATTTATGCCCAGGGCAGCTCCATCTTAGAGCAAGTGTTTGTAAGTTGTATAAGAAATTGTTCACAGGAAAATGCACACAATCATGCAATTTCAATTACTTTCGGTCGATAAAATCCGTGTTTATTGCTCTAGTGCCAAAACCTGTGGAACAACGTAGTATTATTAATGTTATTCGCTATTATTATATTATTATTGTACTGACGAGTCTATGATGAAATCTTCATTTCACAGGCAAATACCTCCTTGGAAGAACTACTTGCTAAATTGCCTAAGTTTGAAAAACCGATCCTGTCCACCTTCTCCCCCTACGACATCAATAGGCTATCTAACGAGATGATCCACGAAGAAGAAGAAGCAGAAAAAGCTGTCAAAGTGAGGTACGTGTTGAGAAACCATGAGTGAATTTTTTTCTGTGATGTGATTCCAATCAACAGTCGCTGTCATTTTGATTCCCGTTGAGGTTATACACAGCAATCGCACTCGGTCTAGTTGGAGCAGCGACGGTTGTCGTTTTGTTAGTTTTTGCCGTGTATATCAAACGACAAAGAGAAGGCAAACAGAGGTAACTACTCGATTGTCATCACATCCTCTGCTTATACACAGCGTTTTCCCTAACAATATCAAGGTGTAATTCATCACAAGCATGAACAGCGTGGTCAACTCTGTAGTTGTAGTGTACGGAAGTTGTTGGCCTACATGTTTTTACCAAACACTTGTTTTTCGCGTTGATATTTTGATACGCAACAGGAAATCGTGTAATTGATCGATTGAACATTGGCAATGCAAGATTTTGTTTTGATTAGACGGTTTCGTTGATAACTTGTCAATTTCCAGGAGTGCTCTTGTGACATCGTCTGGTACTGGAACGCCAGGAGCGCCGCTGGCAAATTCAACGATGCGTAACAACGTCATACCCACAGAGTCCTCACAATTGCACTTTCGACTAAAGTAGACTTTTGAAATTTTATCCAAGTAATAATTTCCCAAATCGAATTTGACTTCATGAATCCGGACCCGGGTCATTACCATTGCCGAGATACCAGTGATACCTGATTGTGCTCATTCCTGATTTTAATTTGATATTGTTTTTAGATCTAATCTTTTTTGATTTTGTAGCTTTTTTATCTGTAACTTGCAATTATATTCTCTTCGTATACGGGTAGCCAATATCAGACGGAAGTTCTTACTGTATCATTCGCATTATGAATATAAGCATACTATGTGACTACTTGATAGAGTTCTGTGAATGAAATGATATAATGTTCAAGATTGTTCGACATGAATGCAGCACAACGGTTAGAGGTGCACTACGACGTGTGCCCGATGGTGACATCGATAGATTATAGCTTTCTGCTTTGTCGATTAATTACATAATCTGATGAGGGTTCTTTCTGATATTAGGAATAAATGAAAAACTGTTTCATTCGCTGAAGAAGAACTTTTCGTAGGCATATTAGTAACCACTGGAAAGCTGAGACTAGAGGCTACAGCACCAGGTTGTCGGTCTTTCAAAACACCCCTATATAACGTTGTAGCATCCAGATCAAAAATCAAGTTACATAATCGCCTTTCGCCTTCATTTTTGTCACGGGTATGATTCTTTGGAAGCCGAAAAGCTTATCAATGTGTAGAGGAATTTTCGTAGTATTGTAAACACTCGTTTTATCTGGAGTTTATTCGAAAGCGGAGGAAAAGTTCCCATTTGAATAACAATACATTGGTCGCTCCGCCGCGCCCCTACGGCGCCCCGTGCCAAGGCTGTCGCCTTGTCGAATAACTAGTAACCAACTTGCCGAAAATGTAAAACTCGATCTTGTTTTCCCTGCTAAGCCGTATTCCAGAAAATAAGCACGTCTCTAGTGTCATAAGACATTACTCTATCTGATGACTATTAAGAGTCTAAGGAAAGCTCTGTCCAGCGAGGTTTGAAGCACAAGTCGAAAGGCTAAAGGAGATCAAAAGATCAAAGGAGTTTTTTGAAAAGCAAGCACATTTTTGAGTTCTATGAAGATTGTGCTATACATTGAGTACTAGCACTCAGCCACTAACGTGATATCACGGTATACGTAGCATTTAGTTGAATGATAACAATGAGAATAAATTATACTAACGGCAGACGAGTCTGTGCATCACTCATTATTATACCAAACATTCGTAATCGCAGTAGCGAACATCACTGATTAACATCGAAATTAGTAGAAACCATCGAACATCTACAACTGGTCATCTAGCGGGAAGATACTTTGATCCAAAAGTATTTGGGGGAGCTGACAAGTTGAGGATTATCATTAAAATTTTGTTTGAAACTGAAGTAATGCAAAATAGTCTGCACTTTGATCACCATAGCCTAAATTGAATATGGGGACTCGTTGGTCGAGTGGCTAATGATGCTCGGCGCGGTTTGACGTGGGATTGATCGAGCCTCCTTTATATTCTCCGAAAACCCATAATGACCACCCTACGTAACACTCCAACCTAAAAGCCAGGTGAACATCAACCATATGCTAAAGTAGCACTTTGCTGAAGCAAGAAGAATGTCCTCAGTCAAAAGCATTTGGTCGTATTGTAGACAAACTACATTGAATGTTTGGAAAGTGGCTAGAAAACGGTCAATAAGATGGATTTCCTCGATTTCACTACAAGCCGTAATATATCGACTGAAAAAGGTGGTGGTAACTTAATGTCACGTGTTATCATCATAAATAACTTCCCGCATCCCTGCTATAAAGAAAGGTTAAGTGTAAGGCGTGATCACTGAGGAAGCGGGCGGCAGCGCCGAAACGCTCTATGGGTCTGACGTACCCATCTTTTGACTCTAAGTATTCTTAAAGACATACCAGACTTGTTTGGGAGAATAGCAGCACTAACTCGATACATCAGTAGGCCAGTGCGAGCCCAGTGGTGCTTTTCGTTGCAAGACTCGCAGATAAATTTTGGACGGTCTTGCAACGAAAAGCAGTACTGTAGTCGGCGATTAATCGCGGCAGAGGAGATGGAGTCGTTCCCACGTTGGCGGACGCACTCAGTTTGAATCCACAGAAGTCAATCGGTTAGAGCTTTCATGAGGTCTGTTATTGTATTTTCGGTGCTAGACATACATTTTGAGCTTTTGGCCTCATCGGTGCCTTTCGGTTCAGCCAATCCCGAGTAAGAGAATTTATTCTTGCATTCGAGGGAATCGACGCCGAATTAGTTAACTGCCTGCATATAAAGTCGAACAGCCGAGTATAGCAGCAATAGACATTTTTAGGCCTTTTTTCCTTGAAAATCATGGCTGAAATTTGGAATCTGAGCTTCCATATAAAGATTTATGCAATTCACGAAACAAGGCTGTAATATGACTTAACCCTTTCGAGATTCATAAGATACCGAATGCAAAAGGGGCACTTTAATTTGATTGATTGCGGAAGGGTTTTGGGGAGGTCGAACTAGCGCCTTGCATCCTGATGGCCAATGCTCAAGACCTCTGACCACTCGGCTACTGCTTCCCCCCTCACCACCGCATCACTAATAATATGGACAAAGTATGAGGTCTCATTTATTTAAATCGAACTAGCGACATAATCTCTTTGGAAAGATTAGGCTGCCTCAAAGAGACTTCTCCAAACTGAATATATTATTTACATTATTTATACGAATAATCGCTGCAAATAGAATGTTCAAAATGCCCGTTATCAAATGCGCCCTATAGAAGTGCGGTGCTCCAATCGCTTGAAAGGCGCGAGAATTCAAGTTTGAAAACTGCACTGCTCTTGACATACCTGAATTCTTGATATTACGATCTAATTGCAGATCAATGACGTTTTTCTCTGCACGAGTTCCATATTCTCATCCTAGTGATGTCTGATAATCTTGTGTTCATCTCAAACTTAATCCTAATAATCTTCAACTAATAAAATGAAGTTGACAAATGCTCTGCTAATGTTCCGACGTTCTCGCCTTCTTCTGGGCCGATGACTTCTTGATATAAAATTAGTTGAGAATTCTTGTTCGAACCAATTCGCGGCCACGGACCCAACCCTATGCGTCTCCAACCCCCCGCGTGCCATTATCAGAAACAACGTGCTCCATTGTTAGACGCAACACACTGGAATTTGGACGCTATTCTTGGACGCAGAACGCTTGTAGTTAGACGCCATTGCTAGACGCGACACGCTGAGGGTTAGTGACGCAGAGGCTTGGATCCGTGGTCCTAAGGGTTAATTGCTTTTTAGTAGTGGTATGATGTTATAACGAGAAACGCAACAATGCTGCGTGATATACAAAACTTTGAACCTCACACGGAATCCAAACTCACATCTCACTCCTTCCGCTACTATTTGCTAACCTCGACAGATGCGTCGCATCACAGAAAGAGTGATATCAGATTAGAGGATCCCTGATAGTGCAGCAGATTAACAACCTCCCTGCGAAAGAAGAGATGCGACTTCGATTCCCGTCCGAGTTCAAAGTTCTGCATTCTAATATTCAGCCCATGCTTTTGACATCGCCATATCGTTTGTTTCTATGCTATTATTTCTCTATATAAAGATTCAATTATACAGGTTTATCCGCTCTTTGGCGGCATTGTGCGATGAATTATATGGAGCTGGATGACAGTAAAGAAAAGGCATTGCTAGCCTGGGTTTGTTCGTTTGTTTATTCGTTTTTGTTCTGTTTTAGTGACACATCTCTTTCGGGATCGTGAACCCACGGTCTCTGCATCTCTAACTGGCAACTGTGGACGATCTGCTCCATATCCTCTGCATCTCCAGCCCGCAGAGTGCTGCGTCTAACAAGGACAGGTTGTTGCGTCTAGTAATCACACGATGCTGCGCCTAAAAATGTGTTATTGCGTCTAACGATGGCACGCTGAAAGTCGGAGGCGCTGTGGAGGTAAAGCAGACCGCCCAGAATTGCCAGTTAGAGATGCAGAGACGTGGGTCCACGGTCTTGAAAGGAACATATTGATACTATCCTTGAGAAGTCCTTTTCTTTAGTGATAAAACTTGCGCAAGGTTGATATTTTTCCTGTCAAAATCGATGACTATCGTTCAGGAGATTTCGCCTTCCTCAGAGCTTAGGCGCATTACAACATACCCAATTAATTTCTCGGTTAATATTACGTATATCCGTAAAAATATGATGTAAAATCAATTGGAAAGTCTCGCTGTTATGTACTTATTATTAGTCTCGACAGTGTCGAGTGGCATGCAAAACATATGACATAAGGCGGGAGCAGTTCCCGCGTCTTAACCCATACCGAGGGCATGTGCTACCAGTACTCCACAGATGCCACCGTTCTGTTACCTATTCTCGCCTGATATTGAATGTTTTGCATATCACTCAGCATTCTTAGATGTATATTTCTAACATAATACCTCTGTTGAAAAGCAGTAGAAAATAAGATTGCAAATTTTTACTGTTTTATCAGGGGTACGTTTGGCACAGTGATAGCGGTACTCTGCGTCGCCAGGATTGTTCGATCTCGCGGTCGTGTCTCACCAGGCCATCCATCTCTCTGGAGTTGGTAAATTGGTCTCAGAAGGGTCCCAAATTAGTGTGGAAGATAAGCAGCTATAATTCGATGCAGCGGTAGGCCACCGCGAGTCGTTATAAAGGCCAGATATGCATTCGTTCATCTTAACAAAATAAAAATAGAAGATGTATGCATGGCGCATACCTCAGGTATTGATCAACGCCGTGAGCTTTGTCCTTTTCTAACCTTTATTACTTGTAGTCTGTTTATTACTTTCGAGTTGATTTTCCATTAAATTTCCATGTAAAGGATAAAGGATATGACTCTCGGCGTTGATTTTCAGGCCCTGAAGGATGCGCCATGCATTCGTCTTCAATTTTCATCTTCGTTTGAGGTGAGTGAATGCATACCTAGCTTTTGAAATGACTCACGGTGGTCTCTCACTGTACCGACTAAGTGCTGCTTGTCTTCCCCAGGTGAGTCGGAGACCAACCCTGTACCAGTTTACCGATTCCGGAGAGATGAATGACTTGGGAGCAATAAGTGCGAGATCGAATAATCATCGATTTTGTGTCCAACACAGAGCACCCCTAACCATTGTGCCACATGCGCTCGTCGAATTTCCAGTTTCCAATATATATGTGGAATATTAAAGAATAATAAATTTGGAGTGGCACAGTACATTTACATTGTGAGAAAGGCTGAATCGCCTTAACGTAAGCCATCAACTTCTAAGAGAAAAATAGGAACCTCGTGTAAGTTTTACCTCGAACAAAAAGAGCCAGTCAGTAAGCTATTTCTCCCTACTCATGTCAAGGTTCAGTGAAGGTCAGTCTTTCGATTTATTTCTTTTACGATGATTTTGTTCAAATATGCCTCATTCAGTTCAACACATATGGGACGTCAATCGATGTGAAGATTGTCAGTTCGTTGCGCTCACTGTGGTCTAATCACATACTTTCACTGTTGAATTGCTTGTAAGTTTTATTTGGTGTCTTTTTTTTCGACCATTTGTTGCTTTGATTTCTTTAATTAGTTTGTACTTGCTTAACCCTTTCGAGGCCTGAACTCACGACCTCTGCATCTATAGCTAGCAACTCTGCCCGGTCTGCTCCACTTCCCCTGCATCTCTAACCACCAGCGTGCCGCGTGCAACAATGGCATACTGTTGCGTCTAGCAGTGGCACGTTGGGGGTTAGAGATGCGGAGGAGGTGGGGCAAACCGTCCAGAAATGTCAGCTAGAGTTGCAAGGGCCGTGGGTCCACGATCCTGGAAGGACCTGGTCTATTCCAAATTCAATCATTCATCGCCAAAGATTCTATCCTCCTTCATATTGGCTGGGAGCTGCGATAGGTCCCGGCAATCACACTTTCTCTCTCAATTCCGTTTCCCTTTTGCGTCTTTTCTCGTTGGCTGGATGAATCGTCGCCATCACTATGAAAAGCACTCTAGTATCTGTTGAATGATACTTGTCTATACGGTATTATGTTGTTTGACAATAGTGGCTAATACGTTTGTAGTCAAGTTGTTTTATGCTAACAAAATGAGAACATGGGAAACTCGTAATAAGAGAGTTTTGCCGACTTGGTGAGGGTGGAGTACGGGTTAGCACCAGTGATCACGTATGTCACAAGACACTTCTCAACCACTGCGTTATACGCGTCGTAAATAGCCAGCAGCTATCGATAAGCCAGAATTATCATGAATATGCTTAAGTTTGAAAGGGGACATTATTGCCCCGACATCTGTATTGATGTCATTGCGTGTAGTCGGAAATATGTTAATGCTACTTTGGAATTTCGATTGGGTTATCTATATTACACGATTTCATTATCCCTTTGAGGAGTATTGTTAATAGGCAGGCGGCTTCGCACCATCCCTTGCGCGGCAGTCGCAGGCAGGCAGTATCTGCATGTCTGTGCATGCATGTCTTGCCGTCTGCTTCCCCACGAGACGCGATACCGCCGTCGTGCGCCTGCTTCCCCACGAGACGCGATACCGCCGTCACAGTAGCTGAATGAGATTTGACTGAGTCGCATGGCTTGGAATGAAACGTATTATGTGGTTCTTGAAAGGTTATATAGTGGCATTTCAGAGCTTAGACTGTATTAAACAAAACAAAAGCCGCCAGGACGTGTCAATTTTTGTCGGAATGATGTTATAAGTATACTCAATGGTAATGAGTGATGTGCAAAACTTCGACGTCAAGCGGGGGACTCGCACTTGCATAGAAAGAGTGTTTTCAAAACAGGCATCGTTAATGTAATTGGTTAAGCACCTCCCCCCTCACCCCGGAACTAGTGAAATGCGAGTTCGAGTCCCGCCCGTCTTCGATTTTTTGCGCATCTTTCAACGCGGATAAATAAGAAGAATTCTCGGCTCAGTATTTCGTACTCTCCTTTTTTCATTACTGTTTTGTTTTAGACGTACGGACGATAATAAAAGAATCAGTGCTGCAAGTGCGCTGTCTTCCTATCAAAATTTGCTTTCCTACTTTCACACGTCAAACGTCCCGGGCGAAATTGTTGCTTCATTATCAGTGGAGAAAGCAGCTGGTGGAGATTGCTTAGAGATCGCAAAGGTGTGAATTTAGTTGTCGCTTCAATTTTCACTGTGTTCTCTCTTCGTAGAATAGTGTATTTTTTCCCCAATTTTTTCTCAGTGAGTGTTTGTGCCTGAGCACCCACTACTTATGTCTGAGCCGCGCCTATCATAAAGTAATAATGCGATATGCTTTTCGGGAATCCGTTTTGATTCGCAGTGAATTCAGAACTATGTCATGTTGGGATGAGATCGATTTTCCCTATTAAACGTTAATAAAATAGTCTCGAATCAAGGATTTGTTCCATGCAAATGTAGACACTGCAAAAAACAATATTCTTACTTGTTCCTTGCTATTTATAGTTCCTAGCAGTACTGCTGAATGAATTTCGCCTCTCAAAGCCGGATGTTATCACCCAGAGTGTTGCCGTTATGCAGAGAGATGGTCACGATGTTCCACTGAAAGAGATTGTGAGCCTTTTTTTTCTGCTGTTCATATTCTTTTGTTATGTGTTGTTATGACTTTACTATCACTTTATTCGAGCCATATCGCAGTTTTTTTCAATGTGCGGGTTTCCGCATTTCTAGCTCAATTCCTCTCCTCACACTCATCGTTTACTTATGTATTTCATCTTCTTTACGAACGTCGTAGAAAGCTGGTCGAGCAGATTTTTTTTTGCAATCTTGAGGGTAGTCGTTCTGGATTTCGGCGAGTGTTGGGTGGGTGGATCAACACTCCACCGAGCATCGCCAGCCAATCGACCACAAGCCTCCACCCACGCCTTATTTGTTTATTTATTTACTTATTTATTTATTCACACGACCCGTCATCATGACTTTTTATCGTGTGGATCTCAGTACTTCTAGCATTCGATTCGTTTTTCGTCTTCTCTAATGGCGTAGAATACTGATCGAGGATATCTCCTTGCAATCTTGAGGTCAACCTGGCTGTGGTTTCCATAGGGCGTTCTTGTCGACTACCACAGAGTGTTAGGGAGTGGAGCTTGGCTCCACGCGCGCCGCGACGAACATCACAGCCACTCGGCCACGACCCTTCTGTTATCAGGTTATATATTCTCAAACGTTTTCATAATGAACTTTTGAGATACTAGGCAGCTCCAAACTTTTGATTTTAACCTTATTTCGCAGATGCGGCATCTCAACCAAACGTAATTATTTGTAACAAGAACACTAGTATTCACACTTTTTCGCGAGCAAAAATAGGTCTATTCATGCCAATAGCATAAAGGCCCTTGATTTTTGTGCTAATGTTGCTCAAATACAAGTTTTTTTTTCAATTTTATTCATCTCCTACGGCATCTGTTCGTTGATATACTTTGCCTTTCCATATTCTTTGATCGCTTCAGAACATTTAAATTGCCGTTTTTGTCGAATTATTCGAACAGTTGTACGTGTATTTACCCCTATCAAAGCTATCAGTTCATCATCATCAGTACTAAAAAGTCGCACACGACATTCTCAGAGCATGACGATGGAATCGCCGAGATGGGATTTTTGGAACTAATGTCGCACTAAGACCCAGAGGTCAGAGGCACCCTGCGGCACACACGCGGTCAGTGGTTCGATCCCGCGCTTGAGACTTACCAAGCCCTTCATCCCCTCAGGGTCAGTGAATTAGTACCAGGCTTGTCTGAGAGGATAGCAGCATAGATTTTACAAATCGGCAGGCCACCTCGATGCATTGTAAGAGCCAAAATTGTCTTCAGTTACCTTGAACGATGCTCAGTGAAATTGAATCTCTAGTGCATCTCCAAAGATCAATCTATGCCGAGGATTTCTTATGAACCGAACATCGCATGTGCGTTTATCAACACTCTGGCTCCATACTTCTTTGACTTTACGAGCCGTCAGCGCTACAGTACGTTCGAGTTCGAATACGGAAAACTAGATTTCTCTATCTCTGTTTTGATATTTGGATTTAGGCCTTCAAATCTGTCAAAATCGCAGATCGTAGTGCAAGAGTACGTAGCTATACGCAGCGATAGTGCTTAGGATGAGTTTTGCACTACATATATATATGTAAATGTATATGTATATATATATATATGTATATATATATATATACATTTACATGAATATGTGCGAGGGCACCGTAGCCGAGTAGTTGTGATGCTCCTCGCGGCGCGCGTTTGGCCAAATCCTATCCCCAACGCACTCCGGCAATCAAAAACGAACGCCATATGGTACGCCACAGCCAGATTATCTTTGGGATTGCAATGAAAAGTGCTAAGCCAGTATTCTACGACGTTTAAGAAGAAGGCGAAAAGAACGAATTGAATGCTAGTAGTGGGACTCGCGCAGTGGGAAGAAAATTAACGTGACGATAGATCGAATAAAAGTGTTAGAAATGGATGTACATGTATGTGCATAGATGTATAAATATGAACATACATGTGCGTATATGTTCGTATGTATATATCTATATATGCAGACACGTTATCGATCCGCCTTCACAGAATTGTTTTTTCACTGTGCGGATTCCAGTACGTCTAGCATTCAGTTTGTTTTTTCGTCTTCTTTTCAAACGTCGTAGAATACTGGTTGAGCGAGTCTCCATTCAATCTCGAAGATAGCCTGGATGTGGCGTTCCATAAGATGTTGTTGTTGACTGCCGGAGAGAGGTAGAGGTGTAGCTCGAAGTCACGCGCATCGCGTCGAGCATCATAACCTCTCGGCTGCGGCGCTCCATATGTAACATTTATATATATATATATATATATATATATATAAAAGGATAAAAAGGATAAAGCTCTCGGCGTTGATCAATCCCTGAGGGATGCGCCATGCATTCAACTTCAATTTTTAACTTCGTTTGAGGTGATTGAATGCACATCTGGCCTTTACAATGACTCGCGGTGGCCTCCCGCTGAACCGAGTCAGTGCTGCTTATCCTCCCAGACAAGTCTGAGACCTGTCTGGTACCAATTTACCGACCCCGGAGGGATGGATGGCTTGGTGAGCCATGAGCGCGAGATTGAACCATTGACCTCATGTGCGACGCAGGGCACCTCATATATATATATATATATATATATATATATATATATATATATGTACATAGATGTGTAATCCGAAAAGATGTGAAACTTGTTAAAACGTGTACAGAAATGAAATTACATATCGGATATTTAGTTCCAAACAACTTGATAGCTATATGTAGACCTGCAGTTGTCCTCAGCTGCCTTATAATGCACCCATGATTCGATTTATCAAAGTTTAGATCTATTTATTGCACATGTTACTATTTTTCCAATCAGTTGAGCGCATTCGATGGAGATCACAGTGGCTGGTGGTTAGTGATGGTCAAGCATTCTCAGGCCACTAGGTACAATGCCAAATCTCGTTCACCATCGCGAGCCAGATTTTCACTGGTGGATTTCTCGGGAATGTCAGGTATTCTGTTCTGTCATCAGATGATCTCTTACTAGTCGATTAATACATATGATATTTAGTTAGTCGATCATCATTTGTCACTCCATGTGCTCCAAACAAACGTCGGCGGTATAACAGCGTTAACCTTGATGATTATGATGTCCATGATGTCCATACTATTGCACCATGTGACGGTAGTCCACTTATGGACGTGATTAATTCTCCGAAAATCAGGTAGCAATCGTTAGAATGTCATTGATCCCCTCTGAATTTGAAGTCCTTTATCAAATTCTCAAGAGAACTACGGCGAGAACGCGAATTAAGAAGTTTGAGAAAACAGAATAAGGAGATTGAAGATCTGTTGGTGAATTCCGAATCACAAGTTTCAGAGTTAAGGAACAAAACTGAATCGCTCACCAGAGAGTAAGTGACAAAAATTGCAAATTTTTCTTAGCTTGTTTACGTATCTTCGAAATCTGATTTGAGGATCGTAAGAAAGAACGAATATATCCGTAGCATGGAAGCAAAGGAGAAATTATCACTGATATATCAAGAAGAATTAGAAGCAAATGCGGTGATGTTCACCAAGCAGCTGGAAGATTACAAGCGGCAGTGTAATAACCAGGAAGAGAGGGTAGGTCGTAAAAGACCTTGTCCAGTTGTTTTCTTTCCAAGTTCACTTTTTTTTTTCGTTATTTGTTCAGTTGGCTACTTATAAAATAATTGTGGACGAACTGGAAGAGAAACAAGTTGATCTGCGTGAGCAACTGGACGCTAAAAATAGTTCTCTTGCCGCTTTAGAAAGGCAGTTACGTGACCTCAAAGATGAGGCGGAAGGGACCCTGCAGGTATTTTCATTTTCATCATAAAATATGATCTGCTGCGGGGCTTGTTGGCCGAGTGCTTAGCGATGTTCGACGCGAGAATAATCTCCCACTATCTAGCACTTTCCGTCAATTAATAACGTATACTCTACGGAACGCCCCAGCCCAGTTACACTTGAGATTGCCAGATGTACTCAACCAATGTTCCACAATGTTCGTTGACCTTTTGAGCGGCGTGTACCTCACCAAGAGCACGAATATATAGAGACCTAAATTTCCGCGATTTCGGCAGTGTGGTTGTTTTTTTGAGAAAGCCTTTTAGTGCGCTGTAGCAGCGAATATAAGAAAACGTTTCACATTCGACGCACGTTTTCTCTCCATTTAGGGTCTGTGAATGGCTTCTCTCTGAGACCTTGGCAACCGTTTGATAGCATCAATCCTGGCGATTTCCAAACAAAATTTGATTCGTAGAAAGGTCTTTATATGGCGCTGTAAAAGCGAAAAGAAGGTCATTTTTGACCCTCATAGTTTCTTTTGCATGTAAGAGTTATGTTTTAATCGAAGCATATGAGAGTGTGGAGAAAATCATAGGGTATCAGAGTAGACCTAAAGACCTAGAGTGTTGTCTTCAAATTTAGAGAAAAGCTCCATTTAAGTAACAAAAGTTGCGCACCTCTTGTGAATCGCACTACGCGATCGATCAACGCCGTCCAAAACGGGTTAAGAAGATAGATCCACAATAAAGTAATAACCGCAACGAGTCGAATTGAATGCTAGAAGTACTGGGATCCGCACTATATAGAAAATACCTTGATAAGGGTCAAATAAATTGCTAGAGTAAAGTGATGATGTGCTTCTTCACGGTTTTGATTTCAGCAATTGAAAATCATAGACACTGAACGTAATACTCTCACAAGACTTTTGGAAGAGGAACGAAGAACTGCGGCATCAGAAAGAGAGCAACATCAAAGAGCTATCTCTGATTGGCAGAAGCGTTTCGATATGGAAGTGAGATTTTATCACGTGTTCAAAAGGGAGAGGAAGGACGATGGACATCTGAGTAGATAGCGAGACAGTAGTAGACAAATTAACTCTGCTATTATTCAAGTTGTTTAGACCACAAACGCTATGTCTCTGTATACAAATGAAAACGCAAGAAACGCTGTACATCAGCAAGAGATTCGGGAAAAGATTGAGCAATTAGAAAAGATTCGAATTCTGTACGATTCTGATAAGCGCTCTCATGAGAAGGCTGTCGAAGAAATAAAAAAACGCTCACAGGAGAAATGCGATGCTGTAAGTCTATTGACAATTTGTTGCTTGTTAACCTTCAAAAATCTCGTCTAATATTTAGCTAATGAAAAGACTTGCCGAAGCAACAGCAAGGCTTTCTCATGAGGAAGAACGATATAAAAGTTTTGTTATCGAGCACGAAGCAATCGTGGAGCAGCTTGAAAGCGTCCATATGGCAGAGATTGTCCAACGCGATTCAAAGATCAGTATAGTTTGTGCTCGTATTAGAGAGGTTGGTAAGCATTTTCATGTGTTTGATGAGATTGCAGCATCACAATTATGCTTTTTATTTGTTAGTTTTAGTTGGAAACCATCGTGACCGAGCGCGAACGAACCATAGAAGGGCAACGAAAGAACCTAGCTCTTATAAGAACAGAAAAGGAAGCTATCGAGTCGGCATTTGCCAATATGCAAACTGATTTCAAGAAGAGTGAGGATCAACTCAATGACGCCACTATGATGATTGAAAAGTTGAATGGAGACGTGGAGTCTGTCGCACGAAAATTTAACGACACTAACCGCTCTGTAGAGATCCTGCAAGCTGAATGTTCAGAACTACAGTCTCTTAACCGAAAGGATGCAGAAGTTCACGAACTTGTTAAAGCTTTAAAAGCATTATTAAAGGCTTATAATGAAACGGTGGACGAGCTTCAGCGGACAAAACAGTGCCTCGATGAGCAGCGGCAGCTACCCGAATTTCAAGAATCTGAAGCGAGAAGCGTGATTGAGGATTTGAAAAAGAGGGTCCGTGGCATTACTGATAATTGTGGCAGATTTATGGTCTATGTTGTCTATTTTATATTTTTTTCCATCATTTGTACTATTTGTCATGCGTATATTTCCCCAATGGCTTATCTGTTATTATGACTAAGGGGTGTTATTAGTTGTTTGACTACACTCGACAGTGAGCGACATTTTAGGAGAGTCTCACATGTCGACGACTCTAATGTTTCCATCCGGCAACGAATTAATACTTGCTATTACTGCTTTCCTCGTGTCAAAATAATCGCAAGCTGCTAAGTCTTCCCTTCGATCCACAAGAAATCGACTGCTACTCAACTTGTGCAGCTGATGAAAACGAGCTGACCGCCTTCTGCATATAATCAAACAAAGTATTCTGCCTTCTATAAAAATAGCAAAATGCTCCTATCAAGATTGCTTTGGATATCTGATGACACATTAGAAAAGGCCGGTTAGAAGGACTAGAGGATAGAGAAGTTTGAGATTTTGAATTAGAAGAGATTGGAAATAGTTTTACAGAGCTGTTCTTAGCGTGTTATCGCGTGGATTTGCGGAACACAATTTTTTTTAAAATAGCTATAGTGCACTCAGAAGTTCTATTAAGAGCCAATTGAGCCGTTGAAATCTACGAGATTTGAGTTACCGAATGACAAGTCTATAAAAAACTTTGCTCAGTGAAAAATGCTCGAATGTGAAAGATCATTTTATTTTCACTATTGCAGCGCAATAAAAAGAGTATTCTAGAAATAAAACGTACTGACCAAAATTTCGAAATTTAAGCTATAGAATGGTTGGAACTCTAAGGCTAAGCAGGAAATTCTTTTTTCTCATAGAATTGAGAATGGGTACGGAGGACGGAAAGTACCAAAAGGCCGTGCCGAAAAACAAATACATTCTCGATTTTTTCGCGAGTCAAGCTTTTTAAGGATCACTGAAAGTCTAGCGGAAAGTCTCTCCACAGCAAAATAGATCTCTTCAAAAGTCTCTGCGCAAGAAAAAATCGGTTCTTTTCCATAATCTAGCGACGAATGAAGAAACGGCCCCTTTCGCTGAACGAGAACTTGTCATAAGTGTGTTGGTAATTACTCGAGAGCTCAAATCTCTGACTACTATACTACATACTCCTTTTTTCAAAGACTCTTCTATAATGCTGTAGCATTCAAAATAAAATTATGTTTCACGCCAGCCGCGCGTTTTCATTAGCACTATACTGGAGGCGCGAAAAGCATATGAACGTGTAGAGGAAACATTGTAGTATCAGAGTCATACGTTTTCTCTAAAGTTTCTTTCGAAGCCAGAGAAAAAATCTCGAAATAAATAATAAACACTGCACTCCACATGCGTGGCGCTTCAGTGCCATCGATCGATCGCCGTACGGTATCGGCGGTCAGCATCCCTCATCCCCTGTTTATGCCCAGTCCACACTTTATGCGAAAAACAACGCTCTTGTATGTGAAACTCAATCTCGTTTTTCCTGCTACACTGCATTGAAACGGTATTTCGAGAAAATAAGCATAACGTTGGAATTACTGGAACTTAAGATGTCGTCTCAAATGGTCACTCTCAAGTTGAGGAAAGAGCTCTGTTCTGCGAGAAATGTGCGTCTGTAAAAAACAAATGTTTTCTTCTTGCGACAGCCTTATGAGAAGTGTTTTTCAAAAAGCGACGTAGATCAAAAAATGATTACTAACATGTGAGAAATACAGCTGAGCGAAGGACAGAACGAGGCTCGATAGTGCAATGTAGAGGTTCAAGAGGTCGCGAAAAGGATAGTCACGGGCTTGAAGCCGTCCCAGGTTCCATGTTTCGATCTTATCTGACCACCGTTGTGATTATATTTCGCATCGCATTCTGGCGTTAGGCGGAACATAGAGTTAGCATTCATCTCCTGATCAAGCTTGTAAGGCCGGTTTTAGCATGCTTGAATAGTTGAAACTCTTTACGAAGTTTTCGAAATGTCTTCATTTGCAGTTTTTTGAGTTCTAAACACCACCGTAGTATCATTTGTGCTACATGTCAGCTGTCTGCAACAAAAAAAAGAAAATGGCATCGAACACAGGTGTTCGGAATAAAATGGGAGGAGGGTGGAGATGATCAAAGATCGAGACTTTCAATGTCTCCTTAATAAAGCTAATATGGAAGTACAAAATTTTATAGCAGTCTATCAAATTTATGAATTCTATGCTAAGATTCTTTACACTGACATACAGACTGAACAAATTTCTGAGCTTTGAGAGATCTTTGTTAAAAATCAAATAAATTTCGTAAATTCAAGACATTTTTATGCAGCTCTGTGTTTTGCCATTAATTTCCATAACGTTTTTGATGAACAACTATCTTTTCAGTTAGTTGTATTGGAAGGCAAAAATCGTCTTCACGCAGATGCTTTATCGCTGCTCGAAGTAAAATTCGTATCACGGAATGATTTTGGAGAGTTTAATGAGGTGAGTATACTTCAGTATTGACTTCAACATCCAAAATCATGTTATTTCTTTGAAACAAATTATCAAAGTGATCAAACTTTGTAGTTGAGAAACCACTTTTTTCTTGTTATAATTCAAGTAAACAAAGGTAAAAGTTTTTTCAGGAACTTCTCAATCGAATATGTGAACAGCTACGTGAAAAACATGCAGTGAGAGGAGAAGATCTGCTTAGTTTACTGATGAAGTTTGAAAGACTGGAGGTGCCATTAATATCATGAAACATAGGCTTCGTTTATAAATTCAAACGTTTCAGACCGATTTCTTCCTCGCTTCAGAAAGGACTAGTGAGCTGGAGTCGGAACTTATGCGTTTGAGAGAAGAAAATGCTTTGGCGTGGAAGTATATGGAAATCTCGACGTCTAATGAATTCTCTTATCTTCCGTCAATTGAGGAATTGGTAATCGTTCTTGTTCATTTCTGTAGTATATAGCTTCTACCAGTATTACCTAGGAGCACAACTATACTAGAAAAAAAAGGATGCATGTGAGGTAGACAGGGTTGCTTAACTCAATACGGCGTTGAAGATGAAGTGAATTCTCAGACAGTGTTTACTGTGCGATTTACACTGATAAATAATACTAATGTTAAGGTGGTTTTGAGTGAAATTTCGCCGTTATAAGAAGGTGAAGCCGCCGGGACGTCTGCTATCCGAATAATTTGTATTTGAAAAACCTCATGTTTGGCTTGTAAAGGAAAAACTGTGAACTTTTGACCTCAAATGTTTTCGTGTTATAGATTAAATCAATATTGGAGACCGATACGGCACTGGATTTTCATTTGCACACGTCGTTGAGGGGTCAGTTTGACTTTGTCTTCCCCCATGTTTGGATCCTAACCCTTCGCACGATTAACAAATTCCAGAACTTCTTCGAAATGAAGATGAGCTACCATTCTATGCGATCAGGGATTCCCACAGAGAATTGGTTAGTTTCCAATGTCACACAGTAGCTGGCAAGTTTTGAATTTGTGTAGTATTTTTGGAACGAAGCGTGGAATATCTAATTTTTTTTCGTAATCCTCTTGATCGTCTTAGAATTCTAGCGGACACGTGTGGAATGTCCATTTCTTTTGATCGCATCAAAACCATGAAAAATTTGGTTCTTTAAGGTCGTAGAAACATCGATCTTGCATTATTCTAGGTTTATAGCATGTACGCCTCTAATAGTGGGTCAGTCATCGAGGGTCTGTATGATGAAAGATCTTTTTGTGGTATGAATCCATTTTTGTGGATTTCAATTTTGGCACACATTAATACGTCGCTTACTACAACGTGGAGTTGTGGCGTGACATTATTATATTAGTAATCAAAGTTTTGTTTGAAGGAGGTGCATTTTTTTGAGATTTCGACAGCTAAATATTGAAGTGTAACTACGCTGATTACATTGCACATGTGATAGCAACCATAAGAATGATAGCTTTTTATGGAAAAGGTTAAGTGCGTGAGTTCACAATGTTGAAGGAGAAATATGAAGATTCAGAGTTGTGTGCCGTTTATATTGAATATATTCTGTCAAAGGAGATATAAGGAGCACTTGTTTTTGGTCAAAAGGACAATGCCACTGACCCTTCGTTCCAAGGTTTCACACTCTAGTTTTCGATTTACGCTCTAAACAATGTTGCCATAAAGACTATATCGCGGGTATGGTTGTATCGCTCCAAAGAGCACCTTTTACGCTGACGGTGATTTGATGAAAAATCACCGGAAATCTGGTTGCAAAATCGCCAAATTGCTCATAAGTAGTCTTTAAGTTTTATAGGTCATCACCTCTAAAGAGCAGTAAAAAACTTGGTGGTGTTTCTTTTGGGTACATCCATTCTTACTGCACATAGACACCCAGATGGTCGGTTATAGAGAAGTGATATAACTGTAATCTCAGTGTTTTGACTTGTTTTTAATGAAACGAGATGTATGATTCGATTTACTAACTTCGTATCTTATTGGACGTTGAAACCCGAGAACAGCTGTTTTATTCTTTATGATAAAAAAGCAATAAACAGGATAAGGTTCTCGGCGTTGATCAAGTCCTGAGGGATGCGCCATGCAGTCGTCTTCGATTTCTAACTTTATTTGAGGTGATTGAATGCATGTCTGGCCTTTACAATGACTCGCGCTGGCCTCCCGCTCAACCGAGTTACTGCTGCCTATCCTACCAGACAAGTCTGAGACCAGTCTGGTACCAAATTACCTACCTCGGAGAGATGGAAGGCTTGGTGAGATGAGCGTGAGGTCGAACCGACGCAGTGCACCTCTAACCACTGCACTACATGCACTCCTTAAAAAGAGAGATACGATTATAGAAATTGAAGCTGAAGCTACAAGTATCTTCTATTTTACTTCGGAAAGGGGTTTGGAGCATAAATCTCGATAAAGCAAAGCCTCTTTTCCGTCCATTAAGTTTGGAAGTTCTCAAACTCTGTGGTTATCAAAATTTTTCTCAATACTTATCGAAAAACCAGCTTAGTTGCTCACGTGTTCATAGATGTTGATCTCTATGGGTAGATGCTTTCTTGATAGAGTAGCTGGCGTATTTAACTTACGAGTTTTGAGTCCAGGAAGTGTAGATGAAGCGAAACACTTTAATTTCTTATTTCCAGTGGATTTGCACTGTTCGGACGATTTTTAGAGTAAAATGGAGGACAAGAGTGCTATCAACTGCAAGCCTTCTTCTGCCTTTGATTGTTTACAGCTGTCGCATCAACCCAACTCTTCGAACGCCGATTCAAGATGTAATAGCGCTACTAGCGCTCCGAGCACTGTGTATAGCAAAACTTCAGTGCCAAAGACAAATAGCTCGTACTTTTCGCTGAATGAGTCCTGTAAGTAAATGATCAACTCATTTTCCTTTTCTATAATCATTGCGTTAACGGTTGTTAAGAAATTCTTTCCAATTTGCTTTTTCAAAGTTTTTTGTCGCTTTACAACGTAATGCTCGCATATCTGTCTACGTGCTAGGTAAATTAAAGTCCAGAATATGTAGCTGAGAAACAACGTTTTCATTATCAAAGAATTCGCATTTCAATCATTTCTGAATAGTTCTGTTTGTTTAGATGCTTCGGTAGATAGAGACGTTGAAAACTTCGATAGAGATCAATCGAAACTCAGTGAGCTGCAGAGAAGGCACACGTTAGTCTCTGAGACTTCTTCTTAGACTTTTATTAAAAGTATAATCAAACAGAATTTTTTATTTGACCGCTTTAACTGCTGGTTCTACGTATATCCAATATCTGTCACCGTGACTGGGTTCAATGTCGATATCGACTGCCAGGCCAAATCGTTGACGGTTGGATGCTAGCAGATTGATGCATTGTAGCGTAGAAAGAGTAGAAACAAAACTGGCATCCGTAGTGCAATTGCTTACGCACGCGCCTACGGAAGAGGTGAGGTTCGAGTTCGAGTACCGCTTGAGTCGAAACTTTGCACATCACTCAGCCTCTATTATAGTCTTCAATTTCTTACAGTTTGGATTTTGCTGATTTTCTTTTCTATTTTTTGCTCATGGGTTGATCTCTATGTGCATAATGGAATATTACTAGTTATAGAAGGTAGTTCAAAAACACCGCGAGTGGTTCTGTAGTTTTCTAATATTTTACATTCAATATTAGCTGTGATATCGATAAGAGAAAGTGAACTAAATTAGTCTTTCTCTCACCATGGATCGAAAACTTGGTAAATTTGGGGTTTTTAATCGAAACAGGTTTGGCCCCTCAACTTCTTACATTATTCCTCTGCTTACAGAAATAGGTGCACATTCTATATTTTTTCGTGTTTTGAAAAGTCTTCGTTGTCGATAATATCGTGAAGGAATACAGAGGGGCCATGGAATATTTTGTTTCTGCTGACAAAAAACCGATATCTGTAAAGTAATAAGGAGATATCTGCCTCAAAACACGCTAGCTAATGTATTGACACGGAGTCGCATGAGTGGCCGCAGGCATTCATTAACTCATCTCAATTTTTGAAAAGCGATACACACAAGGAAAAAGAACGTCATTATCAACTGAAGCTCCACAAGTCGTGAAATAGTTTTGAAGCGCTCGCGAGACTTGACTAAATGGACCACTGACATAGTTGTTACCCAACATCTATGTAGGTACTCACATCCAGAAAACCATGGAAGGGATTCATACCCATATTAGGTAGTGTTGTCGACTATCGTTCAAAAGTTCTGCATGTTATGTTCTCCCTAAACGCCCTTAGAACATTAGACCCAATGCTTTGGCCATTCGTCATTAATGCACTACACATAGTTTTCATATGTCTAAAGAGAGATGTCAGATCAGTGATAATCTAGTGGGGTCGATGTTGTTACTCAACAAGCGCGACCTACATAAAACCGGCAAGTATCACCATCCAGCCAGCTCTATATCCTCAAGGATCTTTTCTTCCAAGTTATTTTCATCAGGATGAAGAATAATGGGTCTTTTTGGCTATCTGGAGGGTAATGATGAAATGACTGCTTTGCTAGACAAAGATTTTTCATCGCACTTATGGTAGTCTTTCCAAAGCTTAAATCTCACCGTACCGCTGTGCTGCTGTTTATTGAGAAGGCCTTGCATTCAAAATAAAATTATGTTTGAAACGCGCCACAAACCTAGACTATTGTTTTGCTTATATTTCGCTGGACGAAACTCTTTCTTTAGACAGCTAGTAATCCTTCGTTAGCTTAAATCTCGAAGAATTCCAAGTTTCGACGATTCCAGCGCTGTGGTTATTGTATAAAAAACCGTCTCAGTCCAGTGTAGCTTGGAAAATGAAGTTGGGTTTTACATGCGTCGCGCATTCACTTGTCTGTAGGGTGTGTGGTGGCAGTGGATCGATAACGCGCGACTCACATGTGAACTGCGATTTTTATCATTGAATTTGAGATTCTTCTCCGCTTTGAAAGAAAGCATATGACTCTGGTACTACAAGATTTTCTGTAGAGTTCATATGCTTTTGGTTCTTCTAGCAAAGTTTGAGCTCGATAATAATGAGCGCACGCGACACGTGTGAAACATAATTTTGTCTTGAATGCTACAGCGCTATGAAAAAGCTCTTTTAAAAGTAAGAATGTGCAGCAATCCTCTGAGATTTGAGCTTTGGAAATATTATCAAAAGTTTCAAGTTATAAATTGCGATGGAGTCTTTATCCAGTGAAAAGGCCATCTCATCTTTTCCTGTTGGATAACGGAAAAGGACTGAAAAGTAGTATGATTATGTTTTTGTCTCGCTTTCGTCGATTTGTGAAGGCTTCCGACTCGATGCGGTGGAGCGGCCGTGAAAGATTTGGACAGCCGAGCGTTTTTAGTCAGTACAAACTTTTTATACATTATATCGTGATAAATACTCGTAGTATCTGTGGACAACGCAATTTACGTAATCAGTTTCCTGTTAGCATCATTCTTTACATGAAATTGCAGATGAGAACATGTAAGGAAGTATAGGTAAACTTAGACACCACTTCTGCTCTCCAACAGTCTTCCTCCAATCAACCTTGTAGGAGATGATTTTTGCCGAGGAAATTACTCGTTTCCTATGCCTCATCCTCGGTTGCGCTAACGATCACTCGTGAATGACTCGACTCCATGTATATACAAAGATGATCAGAATCAAATGAACTGCTATACGCTCCGTCTTAAACCAACGCCTCAGAAATCTGGACGATACTTGAGCAGAATAAGGGACGTCCAACGTTGTCGAACAGACTGTCAAGATGCTGATGCTAAGATATTCCGTCCAAAGCATGTGAGCACGAGTGTAAGGTTCCAAAATACGTAATGAGTTTGAATAAGACCATCTCCGAAGAGATCGTATATGAGATAACGGAACGACTGGCAGAAATGTTCTGATCTGCAGGGAATTAAAGCACAGCGCCATTCAAGGAGCTAACTATTCTAAACGAAAATATTGTATATTGTAGAAATGTGTGCTGGTGAACGAATTTCCTTTTTCCAGATTGCTATATCCGACTATACGTTGTGCTCACGTCACAGAAGTTGAAGCTTGTACTCTACCATTAGGAAGTAAAAATGTTGTTAAACAAGGGCACCAGAGCGCAAAGAGGAGGAATAAAGTGAGGGTAACAATGGCTAATTGTGAAATCATAGTGTAAGCAATGTTGATTTGTTTCAGCTTTTCCAGCGAGCCTCGTCATATGTGAAAAGAAAATTACCTCTATCGGACTCAACCAATTCTCAGCGAAAGCACTTTTGAAGAAGCTTTATCAGCTGTTAACAATGGATGTTTTGAGCAAAAATATTCTAGAATATATAAGTCTCATAAGTTATGGTCTTAATTATTCTGACCTACTCAAATGCTTAGAACACTGACTTTTTGTTGCTAACATGGTTATGACGATCTCAGTTTTGATACTGTATAATTTGTAAAGTAATTGATTTCGTTAGATAGTTTTTGCTGCATTGTAAATCAGATTGAATGAGCTCTCAGATCAACGTAAATTGATGGAAAGTGCTTAGATATTCTCAGTGGATAGATTGAGTCGTTGTGAATGTAACGTAACGTAAGTCGCACTCAGGAGTGTAGACCAAGAATTTTGCGAATTGTGATGATTACAAAATGACAACTGTAAAATACTTTGATTCGTAGTAAATAATTGAGTTTATTCTGAAGTAAATGTTTTTAAGTACAAAGTCTTCAACATCGCTGAATGCTTACGAGAATAACGTGTTGTGTGTTTTCGATAAATCTGCATTTGAACCACCTAAAGTTCGAGTTATACTTCCTGTTCCAATTTTCAAAACAGTTCCAAAAACTGGCGTTCATCCTGGGAATGGCATTGGAATGTCTAACAGCAGAAACTAGAAAGAAGAACTAAAACAAATGATCTTGGACGATGTTCACCTCAATGTTTTCATCGATTTTATCATCGCAACCATACACGAGATCCTCAATTGTACGAGTTCTCTAATCCGATGCTTCAAAATCTGTGAGAACGAAGTTGTAGAGTTCAATGTCTAGTAATACTTGGAGTAAATCAAAGGATAAGAGATAGAGCTGCTAACAGTTAATCAATCTCTGAGTGTTCCGTCATGCATTCGCTCTCAATTTTTAGCTCCATTTTAAGTGAATGAATGCATATCTGACCTTTACAATGATTGACGGTCGCCTACCGATCTATCAAGGCGGTGCTGCTATTCCTATAGACAAGGAGAGAGGATCAAGTCTTCGACCGTCGATTCATCTATTACAGGTGTCGCAAAGCACTCCTAACCACTGCGCCTCAAGCGCATTTGAATAGACCAGTTGATTTGAAATTCACTAAGTCATAGTCGAGGTTATCTCGATATGTTCAACACTCTTCCAACCAAGTAGGCTTTAACACTTTGTGTCTTAGAGAAACGAATTGCTGAACTGTTATGACATACCAGCTAGCTCTTGATTTACTCTATAATCCACAGAAGCACTTTCTTTCTATAATCTGTGCGAGCAACCTTTTGACTGACCTAAGTTCCAGATCAATTCGCAAAAGATGTCTCGTATGAACTGCTTCGCTAGCGAATCAGTGTGAAATCAACTCCTTCCTCTTAAGTGGATTATAATTTCAGAGGGCAATAAATAGGCTGCTCGTTCTGTTGCGTAAATCATACACCAGGTAGTCTTCGTCGGATTCAACTTTGCTGCTTCGTTCGAGAGAACAAATTACTGTAAAAATCATTAGAAGGACATACGAATGCGCTAGAATTTAGATAACTGCTTTTTCATAATTTCTTTATCTTGTAGAGCAGTTGCAGCAACTGTTCATGTTCATGTGTGTTTCTTCATGTTACTTCTCGTTATGAACACGACGCGAGACTAGTGGTGGAGAGCTAAGTAGTCAGGATGCTTGAGGTCTTGGTCAGATCATTTTTATCACAATGGAAATCAATACGATGCTTTCCAAGCAATTCCCTGTGCAGAGCAACTCGGAGGTTGTCCAGCAGGTATGGTCCGCTTTATCTCTGACTGAGCTTCTACCTTTTCCCGTAACATATTCAAGCCATCAGCATTGTGCTTGATGTCCATCTTGCACCGTCCAGAACACTAATATTATTGCAGACTTCACAAAGCCAGTATGGCAATCCGCTGCTTTATGCATTCCTTTCACGTGGCAGTCTTTTCCACGGAGCGTTTCACCCAAGCACTCTTCCTACGTATATGCTCCGCTCTAATCACGTCGCCCTCGAGAACAAGACTGCCCACTCATCACACGAGGTAGACAGTAAGTTCTACCTTGCACATTAGAATAACTTTCGACATTTTATCGCTTTTTCGCGGCTGAGATATAATTTTCTTGCAGCAGTCTGACAATTTCGAGACCCAACTTTCATCTCGAGATAGGCCACTTGCAACCACCGCTGGGATCACGCAAGCCACATTGCGAAGAGATAAAGAGAAAGAAGAGGATTCACCAGAACACGCTTGGGCATCGTCGAACGGATACTGACAGGCTGTCTTTGGCCAGTGAACCAATTCCACCTGGTAAAACAGTAGGTGATCGTTTTCGTAGCGACCAGCAAAATTTCAAAGTTGAATTATTCTCTGGCGACATAAACATCGAGAACTACAGCGTAGTTTCAACTATAGTGCCTTCAAACTGCTCAGAAGTGCATGTAGGAGAAAATGATACATATGTTTGGAAGCCTATTCGTTGTATCCGCCATAGTATAACTGCATAAATATCAATCATGTGAAGATATCACCAGTGCGTATTTTTTGATGAACTTATAGCTCATTTGTCTGTAATCATGGAAGAAACGACCGTTTCATTGTTTCCACTTAATATAAAACGTGATGTTCAAACAAAAAGAATTATATCAAACAACAGTTGAGCGCTATCACTTATTCGAACAACTTTTCATTGCACTGATAGCTGAAGTGTTCCAAAAATTTAAGCTCCATAGGATGGAATGGATGAAAATTGAAAAGTTGTTCTGTTGAAACGCAAATGTGTCTTGCAGTACGCTTACAATAACAGTTTCGATTTTGTGTCCCCTATTCGATAAGCCTCCCAACTTTCAAAATAGGCAAATTTGTACCAGCATTATGCAGGAGGGTGGCAAAATTGACTTTACATATTCACTCTTAGTCGATCAGCTGTATGCTCCTATCCGCCGAACATGTGTTTTTCATAAAATAACTTCCCATCCAAAAGATCGGAAATAATGAATGACTTCATGCATCGCCATCGCTCTCCTCTTCTACACCTACCTCGACTGCGTTCCTTGCATGTGGTGTCGTTGACAAAGGTACCGGGAGGTGGCAGGACCGTTTTATTGCGTAATGTAAACTGACAAATTCGTGTGGGCATCGAACATGATAGGAATGAGATAAGACAATCTCTCGTCGACTTCTGAAAAACATTGTTGCTTGAGAAATGAGTTGTATTTGAACATGTACATAAGAACCTTGACGTAGAAGGAACTATAGTGTCACAATGCGAAAACCACTATGCAAAAGGTGAACCTTTCCTGACTGGGTGTTAACTCATAGGGCACCATAACTTTCCCTCTGTAGCATTTCCATTAGACTGCGCCTGGAGTTGAGCAATAGGTGCTCCTGCGCAGCATAAAACACGTTCAAAAGCAGCTAACACTCAGCACGCATAATACTCGCCCCACGTCTTCACATTCAGATGGCATCGAGATCTCTCTAAAAATGCTCTCACCTTGGCTGAAAGGATAAGAGCGCACAGAAAATTCATGTTGAATGTTAAACTATGGCTATGCTCTATTATAGTACAGCACATTCAAATACAATTCACGTCATTACTCAGTCTGTTTCAAATAGATCCCGAATCCAATAGCACCATCTGACTGCTGGCACTGAGATCTATATAAAAATGATTTCATCTTGTGTGAAGAGGTTAAAAAGCGCACAGAAAATTCATGTTGGATGTTACACTATGGCTATGCTCTATTACAGTATAGCACCTTGATATACTATTTACATCATTACTTAGTCTGCTTCAAACGGATCCGTGATAAAATAGTACTATCCGATTGCTGGCATCGGAGATCTATCTAAAAATACTCGCATCTCTTATGAATTGTGTAAAAGCGCACAGAGAATTGATGTTGAATGTTACATTACTGATATGCTTTAGTATAGTATAGCACCTATTTTAACGGCATTACTAAGACTGTTTCAATCGAATCCGGAATCCAATAGTACCATGTGATTGCTGGTATCGAGGTCTATCTAAAAATACTCGCATCTTGGCTGAAACATGTAAAAGCGCCCAGAGAATTCATGTTGAACAACAGTCACTGCTGATACGCTTGATTATAGTATAGCACGTCTTTTTACGTCATTACTCTGTCTGTTTCAATGGATCCGGAATCCAATAGTACCATGTGATTGCTGGCATCGAAATCTATCTAAAAATACTCGCATCTTGGCTGAAACGTGTCAAAAGCGCACAGAGAAATCATGTTGAACAATAATCACTAATGATAAATATTATTATACTATAACACCTCTTTTTACGTCATTACTCAGTCTGTTTCAATCGAATCCGGAATCCAGTAGTACCATGTGATTGCTGGCATGGAAATCTATATAAAAATACTCGCATCTTGGCTGAAACATGTAAAGCGCCAGAGAATTCATGTTGAAAATAATCACTGATGATAAGCTTTATTATACTACAGCACCTCTTCTTACGTCATTACTCAGTCTGTTTCAATCGGATCCGGAATCCAATAGCACCATGTGATTGCTGGCATCGAGATCTATCTAAAAATACTCGCATCTTGCTGAAACGTGCAAAAGCGCACAGAGAATTCATGTTGAAAATAATCACTGATGATACGCTTTATTATAGTATAGCACCTCTTTTTACGTCATTACTCAGTCTGTTTCAATCGGATCCGGAATCCAATAGTACCATGTGATTGCTGGAATCGAGATCTATCTAAAAATAATCGCATCTTTATTGAACGTGTAAAAGCGCACAGAGAATTCATGTTGAAAACAATCACTAATGATAAGCTTAATTATACTATAGCACCTCTTTTACGTCATTACTCAGTCTGTTTCAATCGGATCCGGAATCCAATAGTACCATATGATTGCTGGCATGGAAATCTATCTAAAAATACTCGCATCTTGGCTGAAACGTGTAAAAGCGCGCACGAGAATTCATGTTGACCATAGTCACTGACTGATACGCTTTATTATAGTATAGCACGACTTTTTACGTCATTACTCAGTCTGTTTCAATCGGGATCCGGAATCCAGTAGTACCATGTGATTGCTGGCATCGAGATCTATCTAAAATACTCGCATCGTGGCTGAAACGTGTAAAGCGCACAGAGAATTCATGTTGAATAATAGTCACTGATGATACGCTTTAGTATATTATAGCACCACTTTTTACGTCATTACTCAGTCTGTTTCTTTCGGATCCGGAATCCAATAGTACCATCTGATTGCTGGCATCGAGATCTATCTAAAAATAATCGCATCTTGGCTGAAACGTGTAAAAGCGCACAAGAATTCATGTTGAACAATAATCACTGATGATACGCTTTATTACAGTATAGCACCACTTTTAACGTCATTACTCAGTCTGTTTCAATCGGATCCGGAATCAAATAGTACCATCTGATTGCTGGCATCGAGATCTATCTAAAAATAATCGCATCTTAGCTGAAACGTGTAAAAGCGCACAGAGAATTCATGTTGAATGATAACACTAATGATACGCTTTAGTATAGTATAGCACCACTTTTTACGTCATTACTCAGTCTGTTTCAATCGGATCCGGAATCCAATAGTACCATCTGATTGCTGGCATCGAGATCTATCTAAAAATAATCGCATCTTGCTGAAACGTGTAGAAGCGCACAGAGAATTCATGTTGAACATTATCACTGATGATACGCTTTATTACAGTATAGCACCATTTCTTACGTCATTACTCAGTCTGTTTCAATCGGATCCGGAATCCAATGTACCATCTGATTGCTGGCATCGAGATCTATCTAAAAATACTCGCATCTTCTATGAACGTGTAAAAGCGCACAGAGAATTCATGTTGAACAATAGTCACTGATGATACGCTTTATTACAGTATAGCACCCTTTTTAACGTCATTACTCAGTCTGTTTCAATCGGATCCGGAATCCAAGAGTACCATCTGATTGCTGGCATCGAGATCTATCTAAAAATAATCGCATCTTGCTGATTTAACGTGCAGAAGCGCACAGAGAATTCATGTTGAACTGTAACACTATGATACGCTTTATTATAGTATAGCACGATCTCTCTACGTCATTACTCAGACTGCTTCAATCGGATCCGGGATCCAATAGTACCATCTGATTGCTGGCATCGAGATCTATCTAATAATACTCGCATCTTGCTATGAACGTGTAAAAGCGCACTGAGAATTCATGTTGAACAATAGTCACTGCTGATACGCTTTATTATAGTATGGCACCACCTTTTACGTCATTACTCAGTCTGTTTCAATCGGATCCGGAATCCAACAGTACCATCTGATTGCTGGCATCGAGGTCTATCTAAAAATACTCGCATCTTGGCTGAAACGATGTAAAAGCGCCAGAGAATTCATGTTGGAAAATAATCATTAATGATACATTTATTATACTACAGCACCTCTTTTACGTCATTACTCTGTCTGTTTCAATCGGATCCGGAATCCAATAGCACCATGTGATTGCTGGCATCGAGATCTATCTAAAAATACTCGCATCTGGCTGAAACGTGCAAAAGCGCACAGAGAAATCATGTTGAATGATTACACTATGATTCGCTTTATTATAGTTACACCAGTCTTTTTACGTCATTACTCAGTCTGTTTCAATCGGATCCGGAATCCAACAGTACCATCTGATTGCTGGCATCGAGGTCTATCTAAAAATACTCGCATCTTGGCTGAAACATGTAAAAGCGCCAGAAGATTCATGTTGGAAAATAATCATTAATGATAAATTTATTATACTACAGCACCTCTTTTTACGTCATTACTCAGTCTGTTTCAATCGGATCCGGAATCCAATAGCACCATGTGATTGCTGAATCGAGATCTATCTAAAAATAATCGCATCTTTTATCTGAACGTGTAAAAGCGCAGAGAGAAATCATGTTGAACAATAGTTACTGCTGATACGCTTTATTATAGTATAGACATGTCTTTTTACGTCATTACTCAGTCTGTTTCAATCGGATCCGGAATTGTAGATTGCTGGCATGTAAATCTGTCTAAAAATACTCACATCTTGGCTGAAACGTGTAAAAGCGCACAGAGAATTCATGTTGAAAAACAATCACTAATGATAAATTAATTATACTATAGCACCTCTTCTTACGTCACTACTCAGTCTGTTTCAATCGGATCCGGAATCCAGTAGTACCATGTGATTGCTGGCATGGAGATCTATCTAAAAATACTCGCATCGTGGCTGAAACGTGTAAAAGCGCGCAAGAATTCATGTTGATCCATAGTCACTGATGATACTCTTTATTATAGTATAGCACGTCTTTACGTCTTTTCACGTCATTACTCAGCCTGTTTCAATCGGATCCGGAATCCAGTAGTACCATGTGATTGCTGGCATGGAAATCTATCTAAAAATACTCGCATCGTGGCTGAAACGTGTAAAGGCGCGCAAAGAATTCATGTTGAACAATAGTCACTGATGATACGCTTTAGTATATTATAGCACCACTTTTTACGTCATTAACCAGTCTGTTTCAATCGGAATCCGGAATCCAATAGTACCATCTGATTGCTGGCATCGAGATCTATCTAAAAATACTCGCATCTTGTTGAAACGTGTCAAAAGCGCACAGAGAATTCATGTTGAACAATAGTCACTGATGATACGCTTTATTATAGTATAGCACCACTTTTACGTCATTACTCAGTCTGTTTCATCGGATCCGGAATCCAATAGTACCATCTGATTGCTGGCATCGAGATCTATCTAAAAATAATCGCATCTTGGCTGAAACGTGTAAAAGCGCACAGAGAATCATGTTGAACAATAATCACTGATGATACGATTTATTACAGTATAGCACCACTTTTTACGTCATTACTCAGTCTGTTTCTAATCGGATCCGGAATCCAGTAGTACCATGTGATTGCTGGCATCGAGATCTATCTAAAAATAATCGCATCTTGGCTGAAACGTGTAAAAGCGCGCAGAGAATTCATGTTGAACAATAATCACTGATGATACGCTTTATTATAGTATAGCACCACTTTTTACGTCATTACTCAGTCTGTTTCTATTGGATCCGGAATCCAATAGTACCATCTGATTGCTGGCATCGAGATCTATCTAAAAATAATCGCATCTTAGCTGAAACGTGTAAAAGCGCGCAGAGAATTCATGTTGAACAATAATCACTGATGATACGCTTTATTACAGTATAGCACCACTTTTTACGTCATTACTCAGTCTGTTTCTAATCGGATCCGGAATCCAATAGTACCATCTGATTGCTGGCATCGAGATCTATCTAAAAATAATCGCATCTTGGCTGAAACGTGTAAAAGCGCACAGAGAATTCATGTTGAACAATAATCACTGATGATACGCTTTATTATAGTATAGCACCACTTTTTACGTCATTACTCAGTCTGTTTCTATCGGATCCGGAATCCAAGAGTACCATCTGATTGCTGGCATCGAGATCTATCTAAAAATAATCGCATCTTTTACTGAAACGTGTAAAAGCGCACAGAGAATTCATGTTGAATGATACACTATGATACGCTTTAGTATAGTATAGCACCACTTTTTACGTCATTACTCAGTCTGTTTCTAATCGGATCCGGAATCCAATAGTACCATCTGATTGCTGGCATCGAGATCTATCTAAAAATAATCGCATCTTGGATGAAACGTGTAAAAGCGCACAGAGAATTCATGTTGAATGATACACTACTGATACGCTTTAGTATAGTATAGCACCACTTTTTACGTCATTACTCAGTCTGTTTCTATCGGATCCGGAATCCAATAGTACCATCTGATTGCTGGCATCGAGATCTATCTAAAAATAATCGCATCTTTGCTTAAACGTGTAAAAGCGCACAGAGAATCATGTTGAACAATAATCACTAATGATACGCTTTATTACAGTATAGCACCACTTTTTACGTCATTACTCAGTCTGCTTCAATCGGATCCGGAATCCAATAGTACCATCTGATTGCTGGCATCGAGATCTATCTAAAAAATAATCGCATCTTTGCTGAAACGTGTAAAAGAGCACAGAGAATTCATGTTGAACAATAATCACTGATGATACGCTTAATTACAGTATAGCACCATTTTTACGTCATTACTCAGTCTGTTTCTATCGAATCCGGAATCCAGTAGTACCATCTGATTGCTGGCATCGAGATCATATCTAAAAATAATCGCATCTTTGATGAAACGTGTAAAAGCGCACAGAGAAATCATGTTGAATGTTACACTACTGATATCGCTTTGATATAGTATAGCACCCTTTTTACGTCATTACTCAGTCTGCTTCAATCGGATCCGGAATCCAATAGTACCATCTGATTGCTGACATCGACATCTATCTAAAAAATAATCGCATCTTTTATGAAACATGTAAAAGCGCACAGAGAAATCATGTTGAATGTAACACTGACTAATACGCTTTATTATAGTATAGCACGTCTTTTTTACGTCATTACTCAGTCTGTTTCAATCGGATCCGGAATCCAATAGTACCATCTGATTGCTGGCATGGAGATCTATCTAAAAATACTCGCATCTTGGCTGGAACGTGAAAAAGCGCACAGAGAATTCATGTTGAATGATACACACTGATATGCTTTAGTATAGTATAGCACCCCTTTTTAACGTCATTACTCAGTCTGTTTCAATCGATCCGGAATCCAATAGTACCATCTGATTGCTGGCATCGAGATCTATCTAAAAATAATCGCATCTTGGCTGAAACGTGTAAAAGCGCACAGAGAATTCATGTTGAACAATACACTGATGATACGCTTTATTACATGTATAGCACCATCTTTTTACGTCATTACTCAGTCTGTTTCTATCGAATCCGGAATCCAATAGTACCATCTGATTGCTGGCATCGAGATCTATCTAAAATAATCGCATCTTGGCTGAAACGTGTAAAAGCGCACAGAGAATTCATGTTGAACAATATCACTAATGATACGCTTTATTACAGTATAGCACCACTTTTTACGTCATTACTCAGTCTGTTTCTATCGGATCCGGAATCCAATAGTACCATCTGATTGCTGGCATCGAGATCTATCTAAAAATAATCGCATCTTGGCTGAAACGTGTAAAAGCGCACAGAGAATTCATGTTGAACAATAATCACTGATGATACGCTTTATTACAGTATAGCACCACTTTTTACGTCATTACTCAGTCTGTTTCTATGGATCCGGAATCCAATAGTACCATCTGATTGCTGGCATCGAGATCTATCTAAAAATAATCGCATCTTGGCTGAAACGTGTAAAAGCGCACAGAGAATTCATGTTGAATGATACACTAATGGTACGCTTTATCATAGTATAGCACCACTTTTTACGTCATTACTCAGTCTGTTTCTTTCGGATCCGGAATCCAATAGTACCATCTGATTGCTGGCATCGAGATCTATCTAAAAATAATCGCATCTTGGCTGAAACGTGTAAAAGCGCACAGAGAATTCATGTTGAACAATAATCACTGATGATACGCTTTATTACAGTATAGCACCACTTTTTACGTCATTACTCAGTCTGTTTCTATCGGATCCGGAATCCAATAGTACCATCTGATTGCTGGCATCGAGATCTATCTAAAAATAATCGCATCTTGGCTGAAACGTGTAAAAGCGCACAGAGAATTCATGTTGAATGATACACTAGATGGTACGCTTTATCATAGTATAGCACCACTTTTTACGTCATTACTCAGTCTGTTTCTATCGGATCCGGAATCCAATAGTACCATCTGATTGCTGGCATCGAGATCTATCTAAAAATAATCGCATCTTGGCTGAAACGTGTAAAAGCGCACAGAGAATTCATGTTGAATGATACACTAATGGTACGCTTTATCATAGTATAGCACCACTTTTTACGTCATTACTCAGTCTGTTTCTATCGGATCCGGAATCCAATAGTACCATCTGATTGCTGGCATCGAGATCTATCTAAAAATAATCGCATCTTGGCTGAAACGTGTAAAAGCGCGCAGAGAATTCATGTTGAATGATAATCACTGATGATACGCTTTATCATAGTATAGCACCACTTTTTACGTCATTACTCAGTCTGTTTCTATCGGATCCGGAATCCAATAGTACCATCTGATTGCTGGCATCGAGATCTATCTAAAAATAATCGCATCTTGGCTGAAACGTGTAAAAGCGCACAGAGAATTCATGTTGAATGATACACTAATGATACGCTTTATCATAGTATAGCACCACTTTTTACGTCATTACTCAGTCTGTTTCTATCGGATCCGGAATCCAATAGTACCATCTGATTGCTGGCATCGAGATCTATCTAAAAATAATCGCATCTTGGCTGAAACGTGTAAAAGCGCACAGAGAATTCATGTTGAACATATCACTAATGATACGCTTTATCATAGTATAGCACCACTTTTTACGTCATTACTCAGTCTGTTTCTATCGGATCCGGAATCCAATAGTACCATCTGATTGCTGGCATCGAGATCTATCTAAAAATAATCGCATCTTGGCTGAAACGTGTAAAAGCGCACAGAGAATTCATGTTGAATGATACACTAATGGTACGCTTTATCATAGTATAGCACCACTTTTTACGTCATTACTCAGTCTGTTTCTATCGGATCCGGAATCCAATAGTACCATCTGATTGCTGGCATCGAGATCTATCTAAAAATAATCGCATCTTGGCTGAAACGTGTAAAAGCGCACAGAGAATTCATGTTGAACAATAATCACTGATGATACGCTTTATTACAGTATAGCACCACTTTTTACGTCATTACTCAGTCTGTTTCTATCGGATCCGGAATCCAATAGTACCATCTGATTGCTGGCATCGAGATCTATCTAAAAATAATCGCATCTTGGCTGAAACGTGTAAAAGCGCACAGAGAATTCATGTTGAATGATACACTAGATGGTACGCTTTATCATAGTATAGCACCACTTTTTACGTCATTACTCAGTCTGTTTCTATCGGATCCGGAATCCAATTGTACCATCTGATTGCTGGCATCGAGATCTATCTAAAAATAATCGCATCTTGGCTGAAACGTGTAAAAGCGCACAGAGAATTCATGTTGAATGATACACTAATGGTACGCTTTATTACAGTATAGCACCACTTTTTACGTCATTACTCAGTCTGTTTCTATCGGATCCGGAATCCAATTGTACCATCTGATTGCTGGCATCGAGATCTATCTAAAAATAATCGCATCTTGGCTGAAACGTGTAAAAGCGCACAGAGAATTCATGTTGAATGATACACTAATGGTACGCTTTATCATAGTATAGCACCACTTTTTACGTCATTACTCAGTCTGTTTCTATCGGATCCGGAATCCAATAGTACCATCTGATTGCTGGCATCGAGATCTATCTAAAAATAATCGCATCTTGGCTGAAACGTGTAAAAGCGCACAGAGAATTCATGTTGAATGATACACTAGATGGTACGCTTTATCATAGTATAGCACCACTTTTTACGTCATTACTCAGTCTGTTTCTATCGGATCCGGAATCCAATAGTACCATCTGATTGCTGGCATCGAGATCTATCTAAAAATAATCGCATCTTGGCTGAAACGTGTAAAAGCGCACAGAGAATTCATGTTGAATGATACACTAATGGTACGCTTTATCATAGTATAGCACCACTTTTTACGTCATTACTCAGTCTGTTTCTATCGGATCCGGAATCCAATTGTACCATCTGATTGCTGGCATCGAGATCTATCTAAAAATAATCGCATCTTGGCTGAAACGTGTAAAAGCGCACAGAGAATTCATGTTGAATGATACACTAATGGTACGCTTTATCATAGTATAGCACCACTTTTTACGTCATTACTCAGTCTGTTTCTATCGGATCCGGAATCCAATAGTACCATCTGATTGCTGGCATCGAGATCTATCTAAAAATAATCGCATCTTGGCTGAAACGTGTAAAAGCGCACAGAGAATTCATGTTGAACAATAATCACTGATGATACGCTTTATTACAGTATAGCACCACTTTTTACGTCATTACTCAGTCTGTTTCTATCGGATCCGGAATCCAATAGTACCATCTGATTGCTGGCATCGAGATCTATCTAAAAATAATCGCATCTTGGCTGAAACGTGTAAAAGCGCACAGAGAATTCATGTTGAACAATAATCACTGATGATACGCTTTATTACAGTATAGCACCACTTTTTACGTCATTACTCAGTCTGTTTCTATCGGATCCGGAATCCAATAGTACCATCTGATTGCTGGCATCGAGATCTATCTAAAAATAATCGCATCTTGGCTGAAACGTGTAAAAGCGCACAGAGAATTCATGTTGAATGATAACACTGATGGTACGCTTTATCATAGTATAGCACCACTTTTTACGTCATTACTCAGTCTGTTTCTATCGGATCCGGAATCCAATAGTACCATCTGATTGCTGGCATCGAGATCTATCTAAAAATAATCGCATCTTGGCTGAAACGTGTAAAAGCGCACAGAGAATTCATGTTGAATAATACACTAATGGTACGCTTTATCATAGTATAGCACCACTTTTTACGTCATTACTCAGTCTGTTTCTTTGGATCCGGAATCCAATAGTACCATCTGATTGCTGGCATCGAGATCTATCTAAAAATAATCGCATCTTGGCTGAAACGTGTAAAAGCGCACAGAGAATTCATGTTGAACAATAATCACTGATGATACGCTTTATTACAGTATAGCACCACTTTTTACGTCATTACTCAGTCTGTTTCTATCGGATCCGGAATCCAATAGTACCATCTGATTGCTGGCATCGAGATCTATCTAAAAATAATCGCATCTTGGCTGAAACGTGTAAAAGCGCACAGAGAATTCATGTTGAACAATAATCACTGATGATACGCTTTATTACAGTATAGCACCACTTTTTACGTCATTACTCAGTCTGTTTCTAATCGGATCCGGAATCCAATAGTACCATCTGATTGCTGGCATCGAGATCTATCTAAAATAATCGCATCTTGGCTGAAACGTGTAAAAGCGCACAGAGAATTCATGTTGAACAATAATCACTGATGGTACGCTTTATTATAGTATAAGCACCATTTTTTACGTCATTACTCAGTCTGTTTCTAATCGGATCCGGAATCCAATTGTACCATCTGATTGCTGGCATGGAGATCTATCTAAAAATAATCGCATCTTGGCTGAAACGTGTAAAAGCGCACAGAGAATTCATGTTGAATAATACACTGATGATACGCTTTATTACAGTATAGCACCACTTTTTACGTCATTACTCAGTCTGTTTCTATCGGATCCGGAATCCAATAGTACCATCTGATTGCTGGCATCGAGATCTATCTAAAAATAATCGCATCTTGCTGAAACGTGTAAAAGCGCACAGAGAATTCATGTTGAACATATCACTGATGATACGCTTTATTACAGTATAGCACACTTTTTACGTCATTACTCAGTCTGTTTCTAATCGGATCCGGAATCCAATAGTACCATCTGATTGCTGGCATCGAGATCTATCTAAAAATAATCGCATCTTGGCTGAAACGTGTAAAAGCGCACAGAGAATTCATGTTGAATAATAATCACTAATGGTACGCTTTATCATAGTATAGCACCACTTTTTACGTCATTACTCAGTCTGTTTCTAATCGGATCCGGAATCCAATAGTACCATCTGATTGCTGGCATCGAGATCTATCTAAAAATAATCGCATCTTGGCTGAAACGTGTAAAAGCGCACAGAGAATTCATGTTGAACAATAATCACTGATGATACGCTTTATTACAGTATAGCACCACTTTTTACGTCATTACTCAGTCTGTTTCTAATCGGATCCGGAATCCAATAGTACCATCTGATTGCTGGCATCGAGATCTATCTAAAAATAATCGCATCTTGGCTGAAACGTGTAAAAGCGCACAGAGAATTCATGTTGAACAATAATCACTGATGATACGCTTTATTACAGTATAGCACCACTTTTTACGTCATTACTCAGTCTGTTCTAATCGGATCCGGAATCCAATTGTACCATCTGATTGCTGGCATCGAGATCTATCTAAAAATAATCGCATCTTGGCTGAAACGTGTAAAAGCGCACAGAGAATTCATGTTGAACAATAATCACTGATGATACGCTTTATTACAGTATAGCACCACTTTTTACGTCATTACTCAGTCTGTTTCTATCGGATCCGGAATCCAATTGTACCATCTGATTGCTGGCATCGAGATCTATCTAAAAATAATCGCATCTTGTCTGAAACGTGTAAAAGCGCACAGAGAATTCATGTTGAACAATATCACTGATGATACGCTTTATTACAGTATAGCACCATTTTTTACGTCATTACTCAGTCTGTTTCTATCGGATCCGGAATCCAATAGTACCATCTGATTGCTGGCATCGAGATCTATCTAAAAATAATCGCATCTTGGCTGAAACGTGTAAAGCGCACAGAGAATTCATGTTGAACAATAATCACTAATGATACGCTTTATTACGTATAGCACCACTTTTTACGTCATTACTCAGTCTGTTTCTATCGGATCCGGAATCCAATAGTACCATCTGATTGCTGGCATCGAGATCTATCTAAAAATAATCGCATCTTGGCTGAAACGTGTAAAAGCGCACAGAGAATTCATGTTGAACAATATCACTGATGATACGCTTTATTAGTATAGCACCACTTTTTACGTCATTACTCAGTCTGTTTCTAATCGGATCCGGAATCCAATTGTACCATCTGATTGCTGGCATCGAGATCTATCTAAAAATAATCGCATCTTGGCTGAAACGTGTAAAAGCGCACAGAGAATTCATGTTGAACAATAATCACTGATGATACGCTTTATTACAGTATAGCACCACTTTTTACGTCATTACTCAGTCTGTTTCTATCGGATCCGGAATCCAATAGTACCATCTGATTGCTGGCATCGAGATCTATCTAAAAATAATCGCATCTTGGCTGAAACGTGTAAAAGCGCACAGAGAATTCATGTTGAACAATATCACTGATGATACGCTTTATTACAGTATAGCACCACTTTTTACGTCATTACTCAGTCTGTTTCTATCGGATCCGGAATCCAATAGTACCATCTGATTGCTGGCATCGAGATCTATCTAAAAATAATCGCATCTTGGCTGAAACGTGTAAAAGCGCACAGAGAATTCATGTTGAACAATATCACTGATGATACGCTTTATTACAGTATAGCACCACTTTTTACGTCATTACTCAGTCTGTTTCTATCGGATCCGGAATCCAATTGTACCATCTGATTGCTGGCATCGAGATCTATCTAAAAATAATCGCATCTTGGCTGAAACGTGTAAAAGCGCACAGAGAATTCATGTTGAACGATATCACTGATGATACGCTTTATTACAGTATAGCACCACTTTTTACGTCATTACTCAGTCTGTTTCTATCGGATCCGGAATCCAATAGTACCATCTGATTGCTGGCATCGAGATCTATCTAAAAATAATCGCATCTTGGCTGAAACGTGTAAAAGCGCACAGAGAATTCATGTTGAACAATAATCACTGATGATACGCTTTATTACAGTATAGCACCACTTTTTACGTCATTACTCAGTCTGTTTCTATCGGATCCGGAATCCAATAGTACCATCTGATTGCTGGCATCGAGATCTATCTAAAAATAATCGCATCTTGGCTGAAACGTGTAAAAGCGCACAGAGAATTCATGTTGAACGATAATCACTGATGATACGCTTTATTATAGTATAGCACCACTTTTTACGTCATTACTCAGTCTGTTTCTATCGGATCCGGAATCCAATTGTACCATCTGATTGCTGGCATCGAGATCTATCTAAAAATAATCGCATCTTGGCTGAAACGTGTAAAAGCGCACAGAGAATTCATGTTGAATGATACACTGATGATACGCTTTATTATAGTATAGCACCACTTTTTACGTCATTACTCAGTCTGTTTCTATCGGATCCGGAATCCAATAGTACCATCTGATTGCTGGCATCGAGATCTATCTAAAAATAATCGCATCTTGGCTGAAACGTGTAAAAGCGCACAGAGAATTCATGTTGAATGATACACTGATGGTACGCTTTATCATAGTATAGCACCACTTTTTACGTCATTACTCAGTCTGTTTCTATCGGATCCGGAATCCAATAGTACCATCTGATTGCTGGCATCGAGATCTATCTAAAAATAATCGCATCTTGGCTGAAACGTGTAAAAGCGCACAGAGAATTCATGTTGAATGATACACTAGATGGTACGCTTTATCATAGTATAGCACCACTTTTTACGTCATTACTCAGTCTGTTTCTATCGGATCCGGAATCCAATAGTACCATCTGATTGCTGGCATCGAGATCTATCTAAAAATAATCGCATCTTGGCTGAAACGTGTAAAAGCGCACAGAGAATTCATGTTGAACAATATCACTGATGGTACGCTTTATTACAGTATAGCACCACTTTTTACGTCATTACTCAGTCTGTTTCTATCGGATCCGGAATCCAATTGTACCATCTGATTGCTGGCATCGAGATCTATCTAAAAATAATCGCATCTTGGCTGAAACGTGTAAAAGCGCACAGAGAATTCATGTTGAATGATACACTAATGGTACGCTTTATCATAGTATAGCACCACTTTTTACGTCATTACTCAGTCTGTTTCTATCGGATCCGGAATCCAATAGTACCATCTGATTGCTGGCATCGAGATCTATCTAAAAATAATCGCATCTTGGCTGAAACGTGTAAAAGCGCACAGAGAATTCATGTTGAACGATATCACTGATGATACGCTTTATACAGTATAGCACCACTTTTTACGTCATTACTCAGTCTGTTTCTATCGGATCCGGAATCCAATAGTACCATCTGATTGCTGGCATCGAGATCTATCTAAAAATAATCGCATCTTGGCTGAAACGTGTAAAAGCGCACAGAGAATTCATGTTGAACAATATCACTGATGATACGCTTTATCATAGTATAGCACCACTTTTTACGTCATTACTCAGTCTGTTTCTATCGGATCCGGAATCCAATAGTACCATCTGATTGCTGGCATCGAGATCTATCTAAAAATAATCGCATCTTGGCTGAAACGTGTAAAAGCGCACAGAGAATTCATGTTGAATGATACACTAATGGTACGCTTTATCATAGTATAGCACCACTTTTTACGTCATTACTCAGTCTGTTTCTATCGGATCCGGAATCCAATAGTACCATCTGATTGCTGGCATCGAGATCTATCTAAAAATAATCGCATCTTGGCTGAAACGTGTAAAAGCGCACAGAGAATTCATGTTGAATGATACACTAATGGTACGCTTTATCATAGTATAGCACCACTTTTTACGTCATTACTCAGTCTGTTTCTAATCGGATCCGGAATCCAATAGTACCATCTGATTGCTGGCATCGAGATCTATCTAAAAATAATCGCATCTTGGCTGAAACGTGTAAAAGCGCACAGAGAATTCATGTTGAATGATACACTAATGGTACGCTTTATCATAGTATAGCACCACTTTTTACGTCATTACTCAGTCTGTTTCTATCGGATCCGGAATCCAATAGTACCATCTGATTGCTGGCATCGAGATCTATCTAAAAATAATCGCATCTTGGCTGAAACGTGTAAAAGCGCACAGAGAATTCATGTTGAATGATACACTAATGGTACGCTTTATCATAGTATAGCACCACTTTTTACGTCATTACTCAGTCTGTTTCTATCGGATCCGGAATCCAATTGTACCATCTGATTGCTGGCATCGAGATCTATCTAAAAATAATCGCATCTTGGCTGAAACGTGTAAAAGCGCACAGAGAATTCATGTTGAATGATACACTAATGGTACGCTTTATCATAGTATAGCACCACTTTTTACGTCATTACTCAGTCTGTTTCTAATCGGATCCGGAATCCAATTGTACCATCTGATTGCTGGCATCGAGATCTATCTAAAAATAATCGCATCTTGGCTGAAACGTGTAAAAGCGCACAGAGAATTCATGTTGAATGATACACTAATGGTACGCTTTATCATAGTATAGCACCACTTTTTACGTCATTACTCAGTCTGTTTCTATCGGATCCGGAATCCAATAGTACCATCTGATTGCTGGCATCGAGATCTATCTAAAAATAATCGCATCTTGGCTGAAACGTGTAAAAGCGCACAGAGAATTCATGTTGAACAATAATCACTAATGATACGCTTTATTACAGTATAGCACCACTTTTTACGTCATTACTCAGTCTGTTTCTTTTGGATCCGGAATCCAATAGTACCATCTGATTGCTGGCATCGAGATCTATCTAAAAATAATCGCATCTTGGCTGAAACGTGTAAAAGCGCACAGAGAATTCATGTTGAACAATAATCACTGATGATACGCTTTATTACAGTATAGCACCACTTTTTACGTCATTACTCAGTCTGTTTCTATCGGATCCGGAATCCAATAGTACCATCTGATTGCTGGCATCGAGATCTATCTAAAATAATCGCATCTTGGCTGAAACGTGTAAAAGCGCACAGAGAATTCATGTTGAACAATAATCACTGATGATACGCTTTATCATAGTATAGCACCATTTTTTACGTCATTACTCAGTCTGTTTCTATTGGATCCGGAATCCAATAGTACCATCTGATTGCTGGCATCGAGAGTCTATCTAAAAATAATCGCATCTTTGCTGAAACGTGTAAGAGCGCACAGAGAATTCATGTGAATGATACACACTGATTCGCTTTATTATAGTATAGCACCACTTTTTACGTCATTACTCAGTCTGTTTCTATCGGATCCGGAATCCAACTAGTACCATCTGATTGCTGGCATCGAGATCTATCTAAAAATAATCGCATCTTGGCTGAAACGTGTAAAAGCGCACAGAGAATTCATGTTGAACAACAGTCACTGTGATACGCTTTATTATAGTATAGCACCTCTTTTTACGTCATTACTCAGTCTGTTTCTAATGGATCCGGAATCCAATAGTACCATCTGATTGCTGGCATCGAAATCTATCTAAAAATACTCGCATCTTGGCTGAAACGTGCAAAAGCGCACAGAGAAATCATGTTGAAAAATAATCACTAATGATACAATTTATTTACTATAAGCACCATCTTTTTACGTCATTACTCAGTCTGTTTCAATCGAATCCGGAATCCAGTAGTACCATGTGATTGCTGGCATGGAAATCTATATAAAAATACTCGCATCTTTGATGAAACGTGCAAAAGCGTGCAAAGAATTCATGTTGAACACTAGTCACTGCTGATACGCTTTATTAGAGTATAGCACCCCTTTTTTACTGTCATTACATCAGTCTGTTTCTAATCGAATCCGGAATCCAATAGTACCATGTGATTGCTGGCATCGAGATCTATCTAAAATATACTCGCATCTTGGCTGAAACGTGTCAAAAGCGCACAGAGAAATCATGTTGAACAATAATCACTAATGATAAATTTATTATACTATAACACCATCTTTTTACGTCATTACTCAGTCTGTTTCAATCGATCCGGAATCCAGTTGTACCATGTGATTGCTGGCATGGAAATCTATATAAAATAATCGCATCTTGGCTGAGACATGTAAAAGCGCCCAGAGAAATTCATGTTGAACAACAGTCACTGCTGATACGCTTTTATTATAGTATAGCATGTCTTTTTACGTCATTACTCAGTCTGTTTCAATCGCATCCGGAATCCAATAGTACCATCTGATTGCTGAAATCGAGATCTATCTAAAAATAATCGCATCTTGTTATTTAACGTGTAAAAGCGCACAGAGAATCATGTTGAACAAATAGTTACTGCTGATACGCATTAATGTAGTATAGCACGTCTTTTTACGTCATTACTCAGTCTGTTTCAATCGAATCCGGATCCAGTAGTACCATGTGATTGCTGACGTCGAAACATATCTAAAAATACTCGCATCGTGGCTGAAACGTGTAAAAGCGCGCAAAGAATTCATGTTGAATAATAGTCACTGCTGACACGCTTTATTATAGTATAGCATGTCTTTTTACGTCATTACTCAGTCTGTTTCAATGGGATCCGGAATCCAGTAGTACCATGTGATTGCTGGCATGGAAATCTATCTAAAAGTACTCGCATCGTGGCTGAAACGTGTAAAGGCGCGCAAAGAATTCATGTTGAATGATACACTGATGATACGCTTTAGTATAGTATAGCACCCATTTTAACGTCATTACTCAGTCTGTTTCAATCGGATCCGGAATCCAATAGTACCATCTGATTGCTGGCATCGAGATCTATCTAAAAATACTCGCATCTTGGCTGAAACGTGTAAAAGCGCGCAAAGAATTCATGTTGAACAATAGTCACTGCTGATACGCTTTATTATAGTATAGCACCCACTTTTAACATCATTACTCAGTCTGTTTCAATCGGATCCGGAATCCAAGAGTACCATCTGATTGCTGGCATCGAGATCTATCTAAAAGTAATCGCATCTTGGATGAAACATGTAAAAGCGCACAGAGAATTCATGTTGAATGATACATTACTGATACGCTTTAGTATAGTATAGCACCCCTTTTTACGTCTTACTCAGTCTGTTTCAATCGGATCCGGAATCCAAGAGTACCATCTGATTGCTGGCATCGAGATCTATCTAAAAATAATCGCATCTTGGCTGAAACATGTAAAAGCGCACAGAGAATTCATGTTGAACAATAGTCACTGCTGATACGCTTTATTATAGTATAGCACGTCTTTTTACGTCATTACTCAGTCTGTTTCAATCGATCCGGAATCCAATAGTACCATGTGATTGCTGGCATGGAAATCTATCTAAAAATACTCGCATCTTGGCTGAAACGTGTAAAAGCGCACAGAGAATTCGTGTTGAACAATAGTCACTGCTGATACGCTTTATTATAGTATAGCACGTCTTTTTACGTCATTACTCAGTCTGTTTCAATCGGATCCGGAATCCAATAGTACCATCTGATTGCTGGCATCGAGATCTATCTAAAAATACTCCCATCTTGGCTGAAACGTGTAAAAGCGCGCAGAGAATTCATGTTGAACAATAGTCACCGCTGATACGCTTTATACAGTATAGCACGTCTTTTTACGTCATTACTCAGTCTGTTTCAATCGGATCCGGAATCCAGTAGTACCATGTGATTGCTGGCATGGAATCTATCTAAAAATACTCGCATCGTGGCTGAAACGTGTAAAGCGCGCAAAGAATTCATGTTGAATGTTACACTACTGATATGCTTTAGTATAGTATAGCACCCATTTTAACGTCATTACTCAGTCTGTTTCAATCGGATCCGGAATCCAATAGCACCATATGATTGTTGGCATCGAGATCTATCTAAAAATAATCGCATCTTTTATGAAACATGTAAAAGTGCACAGAGAATTCATGTTGAATGTTACACTACTGATATGCTTTAGTATAGTATAGCACCCCTTTTAACGTCATTACTCTGTCTGTTTTCAATGGGATCCGGAATCCAACAGTACCATGTGATTGCTGGCATCGAAATCTATCTAAAAATACTCGCATCTTGGCTGAAACGTGTAAAAGCGCACAGAGAATTCATCTTGAAGAATAATCATA
>JAHQIW010002124.1:0-295840 GCA_019055375.1 Parelaphostrongylus tenuis | reverse complement strand
AACTACCAGGCCAAACCCTTGACGGCTGGTTGCTGTCAGACTGATGCTTTGTAGAGTAGAAAGACTGGTCGCAAAAGAGGCCTTAAGTAGTCCAACAGGTCAGAACACGCGCCCCGATAGGTTGGAATGCGGGTTCGAGTCCCGTCTGACGCGAAAGTTTTGCACATCACTCAACATCATTGAATAACGAAATACTTTGTTAAAGCGCAGTTGGAATTTGCTTGCAGGTTGATCTGAAGAAGGAAATCGAATCTATCAGGAGTAAAATTGAACACGTTTCCAAAGGAATAGTTGAATCTCCTGCTCGATTTCTTCGCGATGTTGAAGACCAGAGAGCACAGATCAAAAGTCTTCAGGGCGACTGTGACAGAGAAAGGTGATTGACGTGGATGATTCTTCTATACCTGAGCTTGTAGCTGATTGGAACAAGCTGTTTTCAGAGAACGAATTTATAATAACGAAGAGAGTATGAAGGTGATTGACCAAATTTCCAAGATGCTTGATGAGCCTCACAGGGAGATGGATGTGCTCTCTGAACTGCAGGTATCTCATTTTATGAAAATAGTGAATATCAAATACAAACCTTAGACGTATTCTTGCTGTGACGAGTTTAGAATGAAATGAATCGTCTCGAACAATGTTCTATTGACTCTCAAGCACGTTGTGCTGATCTAAGAAGCAAGCGCATCAAATGGAAGAAGAGCTGAAAGTAAGTCATTACAACCTTATTTACTGACTTATCATGTGCTGTCGTTTGGCAATTTGTAGAATTCGGATAAAGAATATGTTTGTTACAAACCAAGTTTGCCTTCTGCTATCTGAGGAATCCGGTTCTCAGAGATGAAATTCCAGAGGTTGGTGGTATGCGGCGAGGAGGAAGCGAAAAATCATGAACGTGCCTGCGAGCTTGGCAGTTCAAGATTAAAGGATCTGAGATCATTGAAGGAGAATTTGAGTAGGTGAGTGATGGACGTGTTCGCTTTTCTTTCCGTGTGTGTTTGATTGATTCAAATTTTAACCATAGGAGTTTCTCAGGATTGGATTATATTAAGGTCCGGATTTCAGACAGTGAGGAACTTCTTTCTATGGTTATTTCATAATGTTCTTTTAGTGTGCTTCGAAACTTGCGAGAAAATGACGGTGGTCGACGAAATGAACTGTCCCAACTGAAGAAGGAACTGGTGAGACTGCGAAACGAAAACAGTGAAGAAAAGGAAATTGTTCGTGCGAAATGCCTAGAACTTCAGAGGCGATTCAAAGACTATTACAGAAAGTATGCGCTTTTATTTTTAGCCAGTTTTATTCTACGATTTTTCTTTACTATTTTGATTAGACAGCGTGTAGCGTTTTTATATTTGTTTTTATCTCTCATTTTTGAAAATTTACAGTACCATCGGGAAGAGGAGAAGTTCATTTCGGAATACAGGTCATTCTCAGATGTGCTTCGTTCCATATCGTCCGCCATTGATGACGCTAACCAAGCTGAAGATGGTGATGAAGTAATGTAAAAATCAAAGTGTAGATGTGGAATTACGAAATTTGTATGCAATATGAACGTTGTATAGTCCGTTCATGTCATTCATGATCATTTATTCCTCTTTCATGATATGTTAATACTCTTTTTGATAAGGCTTACATTTCCCACTTGTTTGAGCCCACTGAAAATTTGTAGCTTTCGACGGGAAAACACACCTTTCAGCTCCCTGACTTTGCCTATGAATATGCACAATTTATGGAATCGGAAAATTTCTTGAGAACTGCCATTGTTTTTGCGTAATATGTAATTTCTAGGACGGATGTAGATTTTGGATTACGGTAACTGAGGCGGGAAAAACTGATGGATTCTCCAATATGTGCTTCAATATCACTACACGATCTAATCAGATGTGAATGAGTCTATTCACATACAAAATGTTCCGAAACTTTGATAATATCGTGATAGCATAGGTTTTAATCCTTTCATGGGGTCCGTTGTGGCACATATGAAGTGCCAGACACTTGTTTCGGCCTTCCATCGCTCATCAGTTGCACGGTGCCTTTTCGGATCAGTGGATTCCTCGGGATATATATCCTATATACAAGAGTCGACGCCGAACTATCTCAATCTCACCTTACGGTTTAAGAATCACCGTGGAATTCTTTTGAGAGTTACAGATTGTCGAATGTCATTTGCTTCGCTTACTGCCAAACACCAGTATATATACAAACACTTCAAATCGACTATTTTTTCAAGCCTCGCTTAATTTTAGTGATCTTTGGGGAGTTTTTGAAAAAAAAAAGAACCAACTTGGAGTAGGTTTGAGCGTTTGATTGCCAAATGTTCTACCAGAGTTTCAAGAACATGGCTAATATGCAATTTTATTTCCTATCATTTGACGCAATTCAAGTGCCTAAATACAAAGCATACGTATACCTAATTCGATGGGAACGAGGTTATTCTGCATACGAAGTGCCACTGGATGACAAGGAAAATGAGTCCCTTAGATTACAATGGGACGAAGTAACAGTCGAATACATGTCAACAAAAACTATACAACGATTGAATGCGTTAGTGTAGCTACGACCTAGGTTTTGTTCAGTGCCTAATTTTATTTTGTGGCAGAGTGCGGTGTGAAATATAATTACAAGAGTTCTGATACAAGAATCTCATAACCTCAATTAGATCCGATCCTGCGATAAGTTCATCCTCCATCTCACCGTTCAATATCATCAGGGCTTTCACCCTTCCTTTCTCTCAGCTGTTCTAGTCAACTCGGTGTTTTAGCCACCTCTAGCTCCAAATTTACTCGTATCTCAGCACTTTTGGAGTCAAGTGTACTTGATTTACCTGGACGTCATGGCGCTGTTAAAGAATATGTCAGGACATGAATGGAGCCGTAATTGGCGTGTAGATTATCACCTCAGTTTTCTTCTGCTTCAAAGAAGTGACAATAATGAACGTGAATTTGACCACCAAAAAAATGACTGTATCTCAAAAAGATGGATACTGTAAAAGGAGGATACACTCGACTTGGTCAGTGGCGCTCGAAGTGACCGCTCGAATGATTCGTGATACGTGGTTCCTATCTTTGACCTTGTATTTCTAAATTAAGATGAAGTAATGGATGAACTTTGATAGACGAAGTTATTGTTTTCTACACAACAATTTGACAGTATATAAATGCAATCTCTGGCGCCTCTTTTGTCTGCTCCTCTAATCAACTATCTCTGTCATAGCCTTTTCAAAGAACTGTACTAATGAATATTGTAGTGAGTTGGAAAGAACGCGCTGGAATAGAGCCGTTATGGTGTTATTAGCAAGTCCTTCTCTGCAATGCTCAAATATGCCATAATGACAGTTCTCAAGGGGATTTTATACTGACACGTATGCAACAGATCGACATCACGTATCGTCCCACAGATCGCGATGAAACTCAGCTGAATGAGGGTAAATCCTATACTCCCTCTATGGCTAGTCGACCAAAAGTCAGAATAACTTCCCTTTCTTCTTCTAGAAAGCCTGACCTCAGGAGTGTCTATATGTGCTACGGTTCGGCACCGTTGATAATTCTGACCGTATACACCCTTTTCATTTACTTCGATCTTCCGAAACGTATGATATCGCTTGGTGGTTTACGAAAGTTTAGAGACCTGCTTCTTTCGTTGCAGCAGTATATAGAAGCCTAAGCTTCGACATATGCGAATGGATCGTTGTGCTGGGTTAGAAATGGTGTCGCTCCGCACGATGCTCCAAGTTGACTAAATGCCAGCGAGGAATTTGTTGCATGAGAAGTTTTGAACTTCTGCACGTTGTTGGATGCTGGTCGATGCTGTTAGATTCTGGAACAGTTGTGCACAATGCGTTATCGTATCGTAATCACAGGCATTTGCTACTTCATGTGCTTCGCAAGAATCCAGCTGATTCCAGAAGCATCTGTTGTTTATTTCCCAATGTCAAAGAGCGAGTGACACCTGTATTAGGAAGGTGCCGAAAATACACATTAGCGCAACAGTTATAATATGCCTTATAAAAAAATGAAAAGTACAAAGTTTTAGTGTTGTCTAGTTCTTAAGGAATGCGCTATACATTCTAATTTAATAAGCATCATTAGAGATGATTGAAGGGCTATTTGGCGGTGGGCCACCAATGTACCAAACTAGTGCCGCCTGATGCATTGCCATTTAGTTCAAATTGGCCGACAGCTGAAGTCCTGTGCAGTATTGATGGTCCTCTGGTGTGAGACTGAACCAACAGCTTATCCCTTGAGCATTACAGTAATGCCTTACTCATTAACACGTTCAGTGTGTCCGTGTTAATCCATGATCACATGTTACACTTTTTTACACAACAGAAGAATGAGTCGTGTGATGTATACTGCAATTATTTATGATTCGTATCACCTGCGACCTGTATCACTTGTCGCGATGGTTATTGAGTGACTTGAGCGGACATCGATGAAACCTCCATCTTTCCCTATCGCGTGCAAGTAAACCAGTGGATCCTTCTTCCTGTAAGGATTTGCTGAACATCAATCTTCCTTTCACGCTTATTATAAAAAAATAAGACCATCGAGTTCGATGGCCTTCTTGGCTTGACATTTTGAGAAATCAAGTCGGTAATGACTTTTGTATCTTGCTGTCTAAAGAGCTCTCAGAAAAAAGAGGTGGTGGAGGGTGCTTTTAATCTTGATGAAAAGTGAATTTCTGATGGGGGTATGCTGGTTGCTCTGAATTACCTGTTACTGTGATAAAGTGAAAGCTGAGTGGTGGAAAAAGCGTTCATACGCAAACAAGGTGTGTCCTAGCTACCCTTACAATTTGATTTTGAGGAGAATCTTTTCGACTTTTCTATAATTGAATGATCGACTGCTAAGGAATACTTGGTGAGCTCACAGTGTTGAGTGAACTATAATGAAAACTAGTTTGTACGGTAGGCACCTCTAACAACTCCATTACTCGCATCCTTGCAAGTGCGTTACTGTGATAGACTTGTGAGGACGCCTCACAATACTCTCATTCAAATAGTTCTTGCCACTACAACTGCTCATATCGGATTTTGTCACCGTCGTTGAGGCATGTAAACTTCACAACGTCATCTATAAAGTCCATTCATATTCACCTTTCGTAGTATGACAATCGTCGGGTGCGAATTCGTCAATACATTTCAATTCGATAGGTTAACATGAGCATCAAGTTAATCCATGTACCTGTACAATTCCTGGGCAGTCATTCAAAGGGCCAATGCCGAGTGTGTCCCTATCTGCACTACTCCAGATGCTCGTCGTTTTTGGGAAAATACCTGCGAATAATATATTGATCCTTCTCAAATATCAACTTGAAACTTTACGCAAACATGAGTAACGTAAATCAAACGTTTTATTTTCGAGTGTTTTATTATGACTACGCTCAAATTTTCAATATATCTCATGATTATTATGAGTCAGCATGTCATATGGTCTGTTAAAGGACTCTTGTACAGCTCGGTACTTCGACTGCAACTAACCATCTAGGATCCCCGAGAGGGTTGGCTAAAGACGAAGGGGTGCCCGACTGACGAGGCTGCAAGGCCGAGACACGTGTATCAGGCTGTACAAGAGCCCTTTAACAGACTACATGACATGTTGGCTGAGATAATAATTATGGGACAAATCAAACGACTGCTTACAAAGTTATCGTTAATGATGAGTTGTATTTGCAGTGGGTTCTTTCCAGGATTATATCCACAATATTACTTCAAAAGATGATAATATTTATGGATACTGCGGCATTTGATATCACACTTTATCAGGTCACCCAACACCTCGTCAATCACCTTTTTTGACAGTAGTGCGGATAGCTGCCAAACTATTAGACGTTCCCATTAACAGGTTTTGAAAGCTTTGCTAAAGACGGTAACAGATCTCGTGTTTAATCACTCAAGCATTCAAATGTATTTGCTCATGGAGACATCTAAGCATTGTGGTGGTGTTTGGTTTTAGAGGTAACAGAGCGATTACTGATACTGTCGATTAGAAAGGAAGGTGTTGGATCAACGTGCTTCCTCAGCGCTGTCTACGATCTACGTGAGAACGTTATAGAATTGTTACCTTCCTGTAGGAAGAATCGATCCGACCGACACTGTACGACATTCATAAAGGAGACCAAGTCATGAAGCTGCAGCCAAAACCACGCACCAAATATCGAAAGACTTTTGTTGACTATGGTAGAGAAATAAATTGAAAACAAGTGTTGGGACCTGCTCAATAGATGTGACGACTGGTTACGTTAACCAATAAAGTGATAATATTCAAGATGCGAGGATCAACGTTCTTATAAAACCATCGAGAGATTGACTATTACTCATCGAGCAGTAATTACTTCTTTAAAACATCGATATTCCTTACTTTGAAAATTTTAAACTAGTTATGCCTCTTACTTCCAATCATTTCGTTTCTATTTACCAGTTATAAATACCCCCTAGGAATATTTATGTGACTGCACTGTGTGCAATCTGGATTTGATATGTCTTCAGATAAAAAGAGCACGAAGGTCAATTTTAGTTCTATCAAATTTTGTAAGTTTATATATAGCTGGTCGTTTCTTTGTTTTCTTCTAATCAATGGTGTGGCGAAGGTTAAGTGGTCTTGTTTTTTGATCTGTCACCAACTTGACAAATTTCGCAACGGACAAGAGCGCAATGTTCAGATTTTTCAAATGGGTTATACCAAACAATAGGATGGAACCGAACAAGGGCGTGGTACCAAAAATGTGGTAGAACCAAACAGCCTATAATATAAATACTTACTATAATAATATAATAACGATGATATGTACATGATTGCGCGACATATCGTTAAGTGAACGTATGCCTATGTCAATATGAGTGACATATCGTTAAGTGAACGTATGCCTATGTCAATATGAGTATATGTGAGTGTATGGTGAGAAGTATCGTTATCTGACGATATTACGAATGATATTATGACTGACGGTGTTATGTAAGTGACGATGTTATTGTGACCGACGGAGCATGACTAGGCGGCGGAGCTCGTTTGGGTTGTTATGCTCGCCCCGGAACAACAGGTGGTCCGGATGAAGTCAAATGACCGTTCGGATGGTGCCCGGCGATCGAAGTGGCTGCTGAGGTTGGAGGCAGCCGGGTGCTGTCCTTGCCACTCGGACCAGTTTCTGTCCAAGGGTCCTCGAACCTCTGCGATACCACTTGCTCTCTAAGATCATAGACCATCTGTGTTGCCTAAATTATCATATAGTTCCCGAAAAGATAGCAAAACTCCCTTGGGAGGTTTGCGGTCTTATCTTCCTTTATATAGGTGAATAGCGGATCATTATGGTCGCATAGATCAAGATTATATTATTTCAGATGAGATTGTTTTGAGCCGCTTCTATTAACTTTTCTGCCTCCGCGAATGTAAATAAAAGTCTTCTAAAGGAGGTATTTATCACAAACTATTCCATGTGTGCTGCAGAAAGACTAACCCTAATTCCTCCTTTTCAAAGATTCCTTACCAATAATGGAGATCGATGTGAACATTTGGTCGAGGAACTGAGGGACAAATCCTGTACAAGTTTCAAGTTCTTCGACAGAAACCTGGCGGGACTTTGACACTGTAGCAATGAAGTCTAAATTTCTGGAGCAAAACGTTGGAATAATGTCTTCATCACCATGAAGAGGTTACACAGAAGAAAAGGAAACTAAAGCTTTATGCCACCGTTATACGTTCAACAAGGCGACGACCTGCGAGTTTTCAAAACTTTGGCGAATAATGATTGTAAGCATGAGAATGGCTATCCAAATGTGCTCAAAAAGGCTTATATATGCATAAATATACCTACATAGATACATATATTTATTAAATTTTTTGGCATTTTGATATACATATATACATATATATGTCACATATATACATATATATGTAGCAATAAGTACAAATATTTCACATTTGTGTCTGCCAATGAAGCGCATATGTAGGGCAGCATTCCGAGATGCACTGTGACACTCAAGTTGTAGATAGTTTAATCCCACACCCCGTGGCCTTCCATTGCTCCGGAATAAGCAAATTGGTACTACACCCTATGGGGATGCCAGCACTGACTTGATATATCGGTAGCCCATCATGAGTCGTTCCAAAGGCCAGACAAGCATTTACTTCAGATGATGCTAGATGAAGTCTAATGCATGTCTCATATCTCATGGATCAATCGACGCCAAAACTTTTGCCTTTTCTCTGCTAGTTGATGGTTGCATTCTGGCTCTTCACATGCCACAACTTTTCAATTCTGGATATAGTGTGATCATTTGGGTAACCAGGATTCAAGTACGGTTTCTACCAAGTATCCTCTCAACATTACTGACTGCAAAAAACTGTTCGACAGCTTCAAACAAATCTAATCCCATCAGCACCCGTCGAACCACTTCCTATGCAACAACCCAGCTGGCTCTCACCGTTGCTACATCACCAAAATACGTTGCTGTCAAGACTATCACCATTATTGCCGAGCAAGGTTTCTTACAGGCCTGAATCACCTCGCTTAAGTTATGCATTGCCATATCGAAGTGAATGATAAAGTCAGCGATTTTTTACAAGGAAGATGAAAAAGTGTGGATAACTTCTGAAAGGACTTCGTCCAAGATAAATCTATTGTTTGAACGCAGACAAATAGAAGTGGATGGTTATCTGATTACGGAGGCCACAACAAGTGTGTCTGCATCGTAGACGTTCAGAGGAGATGGAGAACGATGCGATAGACAGGTGGTGTTTAAGGGGAAGCATCATTGGTTACATTATGTTCTGGTCTATCAGAAAAGTTGCCTATTGACTAATATGCGCGTTAGCCCAGCAATTATCCCAGGCGATCAAATTCGGCTGAGAAATTGACAGTTCAAATTTTTATATCATACGTATAGCGCCTGAACGGTGCATTTCGGATGATATTTAACATTATATAAATGTATATATATGTCGTATTGCTAAGCTGCGCTGTCAAAATATATATTTTCGAGATCCGCGAAGAAACAGTTTGAAGGTGAAATTAAAAAATGATTTGATAACTTGTTTTGAGCCTTTCATGAGGTCTGTTATGGCACGTATACAATGCAAGACATGTGTTTGTGCATTACAGCCGTCAGTTGCATGATGCCTTTCGATTCAGTCAGTTCCGCGGGGAGATATTTCCATGTAGAGGAACCGAAATCGAAATATTTGTAGTGCTACTAGGTATCAAAATCACCCAATGGGCTCAGAGGCTCAAAATATGTTATCAGATTAGATTGTTTTGATAGGGGTGTCAAAAAAACAGCCGAAAAGAAAGGTGTGACAATATACGTTTTAGCAACCACGAGCAATCGACCGTTTAACACTGCTCGTTGGGTGACTCTATCACCTAACAGCACGTGTAAATATTTAGAGCTCGATTCCTCTATATGGAAGATATCTCTCTGAGGAACTGGCCTAATCGAATAGCACCGTGCAACTGACGATGCTGTAATACCGATGCACGTGTCTTGCACTGTATGAGTAATAACAGAACTCATGAAAGGCTCAAAATATGCTATCAGATTACACTGTGCTGATGAAGGTCTCAAAAACACTTGAAAAGAAAGGTGTGACAAGACCTGGATACTTTACCCTGCTGTGGAACGAGTTGACAGCGATTCGACAAGAAACTCAGGCTTGGAATGGAGTCGTAGAAGAAGAAATTTTTTCAAGAAGTGGGTTTTTTTTCTGTTAGACGGCGGCAAATGAATATTCGATCCTGTTTGCTGGACAAGCATTTTTCACAGGAGCGTTCGCGTTCATTTCATGAATCTCTGGCTAAAGCCGTACTTGACATGTTTTCGAAAAAGCCTTTCTATAACTCTGCAGCATTCAGAATAAAATCATGTTCCACATCCTCCGCGCGCTTTCATTTTATCACACGTACAATTCGCTGGAAGCACGAAAAGCATACGTTCGTGTAAAGTAGATTTCGTAATATTTGAGACGATCGGATTATCTGGAATTTTTTTTAAGCCGAGAAAGAGTCTCCAGTTGAATAACAACTTGCATCTCACATGTCTAACATTTTAGGCTATCAATCGATCGTGCGCCCCTCAACGCGTAAATTAGCCGCTAAACAAGGTCGCCGAGTACATGGAATTCCACCTTATTTTCCCTTTTACACTGCAGTGAAACGCTCTTCCCAGAAAATAAGCATAGAGTTGGAGTCATTGAAGCTTATGCAACCAAATGATTACTTATAGTCTAAAGAAAGAAATCTGTCCAGCGAGGTATGAAAGATTGTTTCACCTTCTAAACATGTACATGCTTAGGCATATTTATTGACAGCTTGCAAAAATAAAAGGAACTTTGTCAACGGCACAGCTCTGATGGCAATAGATGTAAAGAAAAGTTAGTATCGTTTGACAGCGTCACCTTTTTGCACCCATAAATCGAAGGGTTGCAGGTAGTCGGCAACAGATAAGCGTTCCAACTTCCTGAAATTATTCTCTCACGTCAAGAAACCACTTGATATCTTTCTTATCTAGGGATATTACTTCGATCTTTGGAAATCTTTGTCTGATTGAAATTTCATATCAAAGAAAAGCGAAAACCCTTACCGTTTTTGGTCGGAACGCGGATTTCTTATGAAATCATAGAACGGTTTGTCATCGAAGCCTATTGTGCTTGCCTGAAGTAAGTCTGGTTTCAAGAGAAATATCAGACGAATGCCTATGACTGAAATTTGGCACGATATCAGTGAGACGAGCAGAGCAATACCGTTCGATACCGATCCAACTAAACCCCATCCGTTTGCTGTCCGTAAATTTTTAGCAAACATATCTGAAGAGATGAAAGAACTGATTTCGTATATCGGCAAGTCTCCGCAAGTCGTTGTATAGGCAAAAGGCTAATGCATTTTTGAGCGTTTGATCAATCTCTAAACCTCTATATCCATATTTCATACTATCCTCAAATTGCATTATCCATAAACATGCCTCGTGTTTAAAAAAAGCAATTCATTTCGATTAAGTAAATCAGAGATATTTCCACGGATAGCGAGACTTAACGTATGCTGACGTACGACATAGGAGTGCACTTCCGTTCTTCAAAAAAGTAGTAGCAAAACACTGTAAAAAACTAATTGAACGCGATTTTCAAATTCGCAGAAGAAAAGGCGCCGTTTACTTCTGAGTTCATCCCTCAAAAAAAAAATTCTTCTTATTCCCTATAACGAAGAGATATCAATATTGCTATGGTATTTGTTGGGTCGTAGAGAAATCATTAACTGAAAAGTTGATAGTATACTCAGAAAATGGAACTTATAAAGACTAGTGAAGAACAAGCTAGGAAATAAAACTAACTTCAACATAAATTATAGAAACAAATTATTCCCAATGACGCAGTGTGATGTGCAAAACTTCTGCGTCAGCGGTGGCTCGCACCCACATTTCAGGCCGAAATAAAACATATAACAAGTAGATTATCAAACCTCTTCGGCTGTAGCGCCGTAATAAATAGCACTGAGTCGTGCCCACAGACAGGCTCCCATACACATCGGGCAGGGATAGCACGAAGTATACAGGGTACAACCGGACAGGTCGAAACTACCTAGGAATAAAATTCGACTTTAGTCAATCGGGAAATCGAGGCTAAAAAACAAAATGAAATGAAAACGATGGAATTTCATCCAGATAATAAATGGTCATGAATACAACAAATGAACAGTGCAAAAGACACTAAAGTCTCAAGAATAAGAATTAAGTACTAAGGTAATGATCGGTATCAAATTTTTTAAAGAGGAAGGAGTAGCACACTGGTTAGTGATGGTGTGGATGTAGAAGCATTCAATGTTGATTTTGTTAAGCAGATTCAAAGCATTTGAATAATAGTGTTTATGAAGTACATAACAGTACCGTACAATGAAAGTAGTATGGCTGACGTTTCGACGAGTTTCGCATTCTTCAGTGCAGTTTTGTAGTGTTTTGGATCTCCTGATTATTCCTTGGTGACAAGCCGTTCAGAGACTTGCACATCTTATCCATGCAAAACTCTAAGCTGCTTGTCACCAATGATTGAATAAAAGGCTTGAAAAGCAGCTTAGCGACAGTGAAGAAGGCGAAACACGTCAAAACGTCAGACACATTACTCATCGTACTGTACTACTATGTACTAAAGAAACACTATTATTAACAACCGGATCTGCTTAACACGACCAACGCTAATTTATTTCAACCATGCCAAAGCTGATCAATGGTTGATCTTGAGAATATCAGGAAGCAGAGTGATAAGCAAAGCGTTCATTTGGTCGCCTCTCTAGACCGCTTGCAATAAATCAACCGGATGCCTACAAAAGTCTCAGCTCGGCTATATCGAAAATCGAGAATAAGGCGGTGAATTACGAATAACGACAAACTCTTGAAGCTTCTTTTAGAACCATCTTATCCAATTATTTCGCTACTCTTCAATATATTGCATCATTTAAGGTGCAGTTCCACAACAAACATATTACTTACTAACTGAGTAGCAAGCATTTGAAAGAAAAGCAAGAAAAAAAGAGCAGGAAGAAATGAAAGCAACAGTACACTAAGGCACCACTACTTCAGCATTCTCATTACGTAGTTCAAAACTTGCTTGAGAATATAATTACTCATAGTAGAAATGGAAAGAAGTTTGTAGCTGTTTGGTCCATAGACTCGCAGAGCCTCTTTTTTGTTTCCTGTCCAAAGAATACTAAATGCTACAAACTTTAGCGGATTAATATAGTGTTTTTTACTGTCGAAACTACAAGTCGATAAATAATTTGTCGTAACTTGTTCCTGTACTATGACAGATAACCTTCACAAACGTTTTGTCGACCAGGAAAACCAAGGACGTAACTTGAGTAGGATCAGTATTTACTGCCTAATACGTTTCAAGCCATGCATGTACGTACCGATTTTCTTGCAAGCGTTTCTGATCGCGACCACCTCAGCATGCATTGTCGGATCATTCGTCACCAAAACCTGAAACGACCCTATATGAAAAACACATCACCAGATTGAAGCTAGAAAAAAATCGGTTTTTTTCAAGAAAATAAACGTATCACTTCTTTAAACCGAACTGTTTCGCGGCTCGAGAGGCCGCAGTGGCCTTATGGTTGTGATACTCGTCGCGGAGAAGGTGAGGCCAAACACCACTCCCAGCATTTTCCGGTAGTCAACAACGAATCCCAATGGAAAGCGACAACCAAGCTTTTCTCGAGATTGGGATTGCAAGGAGATGTGTCCAGCCAGTATTCTATGACGTTTAAGAAGAAGATGAAAATACAAATTGAATATTAGAATTATTGAGGTCCGCACAGTGAAAAAAAACTCTATGAAGACACCACGGATCACTAAAGTGCCAAATCACTCTACTACATTGATGACGATGCATGTTGCTGACAGGTTTTTTTTTTCGACGATCGGCCACTCTTCGCTTGCGTGAGACTATCCATTCTCAATGATTACCACTACTACGCCAATTTTTCTCTTCACTTACACAAACAATCGGTAGACCTTAAAACACAAACGATACAGTTTGCGGATCAGCGACCGAGTGGCTAGTAATGCTCGGCTTGGCGCAATGTGGGATCGATCCCCCGCTGCCCCAACACTTTCCGGCAATCAATAACGAACGAAACGCACCAGCCTGGTTCTCCTCGACTATGCTAGAAGGCGTGCTCGATCTGTATTTTGCGGCATTCGTGAAAAAAATAAATTCCTCGTGCAAACGAGGAGATGAATCAAATGCTAGAAGCACTGGCACGCGCACAGTAAAAATGATGCGATCCAGGGCAAATGTTCGCATAGTTTGATCCCGTTCACGTCAATCTATTTTCCCATGCACATGGTTAATGACATTTGAACGTATTGACTTGGCTATTTTACTATTTTAGGAATGATCAGGGGGACCTGGATCCAACGATATTCATGAAAACCACAAATGCTCACACAGCAATCAAGCCCACATCCGAAGAGCTTTGTAAACGATGGTTGAAATAAGCGAATGGAATGAAGATAGTGCTGGGAGCTCTAGAGAGTGTGACATCACGCCACGTAAATGGAACATAATGAATTGAAAGTTGTTGAAAATGCACTAGCATTCGTTTCTGTTTATTTGAAAATGTGCTTCCAACAAAACGCTGCCATTATTTATCCTCGTTTCGAACAATGATGCCATCATCTTTATGCTTCACAGTACTGCGTAAGATTTCAAGATTACTTGCTCTTGAAAAACTTCAACATTCCTTTCGTATCACATGTCTTTTAAATCCTCCTTCATGTCGGCAACAGATAGATCAAATATCAAGAAACGATGAAGTTCTTGGCATTAGTTGATTCCTGAGGCGTGCACCATGCACTGAACTTAGTACCGCTAAAGGTTAATGAGCACATATTTAGCCTTTACAGTGACCTATGATGGGCTACTGATATATCAATTCAGTGCTGCTATCAACTCAGACACGCCTGGTATCAGGCTATTGACCCCGATGAATGGAAGACTCAATGAGTTTGAGGAGCGGTGTTGAACCAAAAGCGACGTATATAATGCGGGGCAATTGTAGCCTTTGCGGTGTATGCGCTTATTATATCAAATATTTTTTTAGTACGTAGGCTCGTCAGCATTTATATGAATCTTTCTGTCTTCCAAATTAATATCATTATAACTGAATGCGTGGAATGCAGCATGACAAGCCATTTTTTCATTCGTTTCTACAAGCCAGCGAAAGATATATCATTACTGATATATCCAAAAAATCGTGATAAAATCAAAGGTTACAGCTATGACAACAACTAGCACTTAGAAGAGCTGAACAGTTGATTGTAAACTGGATGAAGGATGAGGGAAGTGTGCAGGGTAAATCATGAGTTACAATATGTAAGCAGTTACGTATTTGGTCTCACGCCTAACCACCATCAAACTTTTTTCTAAAGGAAGCAATATAGTAAGAGAATTGTTTGAGAGAATAGTAGGACTTACGCGACATTTTAGTAGAGAACCTCAAGTCATTCTATATGCGTGGAATTCATTCTACGGATTCTACACTATTATAATAATTCTATAGATCGACTTTCCATTAAACTCGGCATCATAACCAATATGTGTGAATATCATAAACCTATCTTCTCGAGCCGACGTATTATCCAGCAGAATATGCCGATACCATTACTAGCACTATTACGATTACCAGTTTCGCGTCGGTTTGGAAATCCTACAGTACTTCATAAAATCAAGTGCGTGTCCCGGCTCCAAAAGCGTAGGACGCTTCATATTAGAAAGATACTCCTTTCTAGTTTTGGATTTTCTGAAAAATCACCATTTTGCTAATTCCCCTTATTTTCATGATCCCCTTGATCTGAGACTTATAATGCGAAAATGCGAAGCTGCACAACAAAAGAATAAATACCAAGAACTAGAGTAGTTCATAACCAAGTGGAACCTAACTCTAGTTTCTGGGTTATTTCCGTAATCAAAACTTGTGGTTGATATATATGTTTTTTGATCTAAACGAATAGTGCCACCACTTGCTCACACCAAAATCCGATCATGTCATTTTTCTCAAGTATTGCTCAATAAACCAACAAGAGCATCAGGATTGATGAAACTGTTCAGTTTCTACGTTTTCTCAATTTTTAATATTACTGCGACATTTGCCAATAGTGACGATGGTGATGATGATTTTTGGTATCAGAGTACAGATTGCAAAAGAAGATGAACACACCATGTTGTGCCCGGTAGCGATGACATTTCCGTCACGAACAATAGCTGCCCCAAATGGACCACCATCGCCCAAATTCACTCCGTCACATGCCTCCTTCACTGCTAATTTCATGTGTTCATGGTCTAGAAAACTATACATTTTCATCATTCAATTTCTATAAATCATTTTGACCTTTTGGGTACGGCGGCCGCAGCGCTGGCCTCGCCCTGCTCGCTCGAAGTCACTAGCAATCCGTAACGCCGAGTGTTAGGTGATGCCGGCCATCGGGAAAAAAGTTGAAGCTCCATCCCCTCTCACGACGCTTCACAATAGTTTGATGTCGAATCGTATAAAGATGTGCTTTAGATGTAATTATTATAGAAAAAAAAACGCTCAGTTATATAATGTTTTACTTTTTTCTAATACGAAATGCAGATTTATGAGGTAATAACAGAACCAACGCACCGGTTCCGCAAAACTGACTGCACCCACTTCTGTATAATTTCCCTCCCAAAAAGTGGTACTCTGTGAGAACTTGTTCAGACAATATGCGTTATTAGATAGACCTAATGATGTGGAGTGGTGTGCAAAAACGTTTGCGTCAGCCGGGATTTGAACCCAAATCACACTCTTTCCGGGAGCATGTGCCAGACCTTTGCACCACCGACGCTCGTTTTGCACTCCACTCTTTCTACGCTACATCGCGTTATCTGTCAACAGCCAACCGTCTACGGTGCGGCGGGGCAGTCATTATCGACATTAAACCCACACCTTTGTTGATAGATATTGGGTCCAATAATCAATCGAAAATCATCTTTATTTCACCGCCGATTGGGCTATTATGATGTTTAGATAAAGCCAATGATGTAGAGTGGTGTGCAAAAACGTTTGCGTCAGCCGGGATTTGAACCCAGATTTTACTCTTTCCGGTGTCGGTGGTACAACGGTTCAGCACATGCTCCCGGAAAGAGTAAGATCTGGGTCCAAATCCCGGCTGACGCAAACGTTTTTGCACATCACTCTACATCATTGAATTTATCTAAACATCATAAAACCGTAATCGGGGTCAACTAAAGATGATTTTCAATATGCGTTATTATTCCATGGATCTAGGTTTCGAATCAAAAAGTATTAAAATGTTAAACAACTAAACTCCTTTTTGCTCTAATAATTGCGTCCATGGAAGAACCCTTAATACTGATCGACAGCAAAAAAAAAAACTCCTGTGAAGCGCCGGGGGGAGGCGATCAAACCACTAACTTTCTTTCCGATGGCTGGCATCACGCATTCTTTCATGAACACTTTGAATGATTGTCTCCAAAACATATGGTATTCTTTGAACAGAAATGTGTATGGGTATGGTTGTAGCTTAAATGACTGAATAAGAAGAAAGAAGGGGTCCATAGATTTTGAGTGTCGTTCACATAAAAAGTGTCACAACTTCCAGTTTCAGAGCGCAGAGAAAATTGTCACTAGTAAAACACAAGACTTTCACACGAATGTGACGAAAGCACGAATGCACTGCAAGCATTCGTCACATAGAAGTGCTTATACGTTTTGAAAATTGCCGTCATCACCTTAGTTGATAGCAGTCAGACATTATCAATGATATTTCGTTGGATGAGGAAAACGTTAACCCTCCGGTCATCGTTCCAAAAGCTTTGCAGTAATCATTTCATTATGCAGATCATCGAAAAGGAGACTTGACTCTATTGAAATTCTTTGATATGACTAAATGAATTTCTCGTCTTTATAATGACTTTCGGAAACCTAAAAATGTGCCAAACCACTATTTCTACCCATCAAACAGATTTCGTACTAAATTTAATCATTGCGCTATACGCTCTGCAAGGTTCCCGCTGTAATCGTATATGACGTATGATCCTATGTCGGAACAGACACTAGACCTCAAAGACGTGACCGTTCATAACCTTTTACCAAAGTCGCGACCTTGATTACGAGTGCTGCTATAGTGATATATCAGACATTACTGTTCAACTAGCCCATTACATAGTGAGGTAGTAGTTAATGAAAGGTTGTTAAACTGGTAAGTTCTCCGAAATATGAGTGACCGCTTTGAAAAATCTTTGGTCATATTAGAGCTGTTATCTTGAATAGTTCTCATTACAGCATTATGTTCAGCATAGATAAGTGTTTAGATTAGATAAATTCAAACCTTTCGTATCACTAGCATCATTTATAGGAAAAACTAAAGTAAATTTCTTCATTTTCTTTCATTTCGTCAGAGTAAGAAGTGGAACATCCAAAATCTCACAAGTGTAATTATCCACTATTGGAATAAAATTTTGACGAGCTTATTGTTAGTGTCACTTGTTATAATAGAAATCAACGGTATAATCAATATTTAGTAAGGAAAAGTCTCATCATAACTGAGAAATAAAATTTGCTGATAAACGGAGTGCAATAAAGGTCGACGAAAGCAGAGTGGACGTGAAGTTTAGAAATGTATAAAACTATTCAAACGATTATTTTTTTACCTGCTGCATTCATAGTTGTTTATTAGGAACGGGTTAGAAAGAAAGAATGGAAGCCGTTTATATAGTTTCTTGTGAGCTTCGACCCACTTTTTACACTTCCAGGCTCCACCCACTTGCCTCAGCTCTTGTGTTATCATATTCAAGCAGCGGTGAACAACAACTTTAGAGAATTTGACGGTTTACTGTCAAGAGTCAATGCAAAGATGAAAATAATACAAAAAATTTTTCGAGCTCAACAATGACTGTCAACAGTTGCGATGTAAACCCGAGTGGCACTGCTTGTGAATTAGAACAATCGCTCTGACTTGGTGGCAGTTCTTGTAGCATTTCAGCTCCTCTTTTACTTTCCCATCTATTCGCCTCGATAATTGCTCACTTTGTCTATCTAAAAAAAAGTGCCTTGCCTAGATCATACCACATAGCCAAAGTCAAAAAGTTTTTAGAAGAACTATCACTTCTGAATGCATAAGTTATAACTGGTTTTCATTCCGATTTTGGTAATATAAAAGGTCCTATAGCCCCTCATTAAGTCTGATGTCTTCAAACAAACCAGAAGTAGTAGGCCAAAGCTGATCGTAGATATGTGAGAGCAAAAGAATGTGGTGACCTCAACATATGACCACAAAGGATGCCTTTCCGTTATCGCAGCCCATCTTTAACTCTCCCCTAGAGGCAAGGCCTTTACCATAATTTTATTCAGAACTTTAGTAGCCATTCGATAGCTCAGGTCCCCGAAGCTGCAATACTATGTTTGTTCTCTGAAAGCGTTCTTTTAACGCTGTAGTAGCCAAAATAAAGTTGAATTCAACACCTCGCACGTTTTGGTGCATTTTTCCGCGTAACTTTTGCCCTAGACTTTCACCACTCATTTAATAGCTTGAATTTTACCGATTTTGAAAGTGTGCGTGGTTTCCGAAAAAGTATTGTTAGTCCGTTGCAATAAGCCTAAAAAGATTATTATGCACATTCGCGCCGACTTCTGCACGTTTCTTGCTCAAATCGCGGTGCGAACACCCTTCTCAAAGCCGCCTCGAAAGGGCGCTCTTCCGTTATTTACCTAATAATATCTTCCCTTTCGTAAAAATTTTCAGGTTTTTCACTCTAAAATCTATGAAATTTATATCCTTATGCGGGTCTAAACTTTCATTTCCATTTTATATTGCCAAATTAACCTGCTATTAAGCCTAAGCTCACGACTAAGACTGCGAAATGTGATGTTCCCTTCGCGCTTCCAGCGCTCTATGAAGACCTTTGGAAAAACCAAACTTTTCTCCAGAATTCATCTACAAATGTGCTAACAAAAGACTTTCGAAATCTGTAAAAGACCATCCACAAACATTAGCCAATTTGGTCTATTCGTTGCAAATGTTGCGAAATCCCACTCACACAGCCATTGAACAGCCGACAAAAACTTTGCGTCGAGTGTAAAATTCAATTTTGCTGTCACAGCTACAGCGAAATAGAAGGCTTTCGAGAAATCAAGCACAATATTGAAACCATCGAGATCTGATCTAATGAATAACTAAACGTCCGGAAAAGGCGGAGAAAGCCTTGTATTTTAATGGTTAAAAAATGGATTCTGGTAGATAATGGCATTATACCCGACGAATTTAGGACAAGTAAGGCGAAGTTGCAATCAAAATCACAAGTTCAGCCTCACTCACTTCGATGCCAATTTGAGCTGACCAGAACCCCGTTGGCGGGTGACTGTTGCTAGCATAAAATTAAAATATCATTGAAAGAAGGGCAAAGCTGGGGTCGTTGATGCAGTGCATAACTCGTTTGATGCTTCGAGCATTGCTCATGTCTCAGTATTCCTGCGGTTGCATGCATTTAACGTTCAATATTTCTGATGCAGACTTGAACTACACTGCATACAAATGAGACTGATTTTTTAGGCTTTTTTCGTTGGGTCACAAGCTCCTCCACTCACCGCGTGGGTAATGGTCTCAGCGATCTTTTGTATTCACGTGGAAAGCACCCCACACCTATTTTCATCCATCTGTGGACTGATATTCCTATTACCTGTCATATATATATATATATATATATATATGTATACATATATATATTGAAATATATGTATATATGTATACAAATATAAGCGTGATAAGGTTAGTGGCTGAGAAATTGCAGTTTGCGTTGCTAGAATCAACCGTTTGATATTGCAATATATTCTCAACTATATGTTGTCATGATGTACATCTTTTCAATGTGCATTTCTCACTCCATAATCTGTTGCTCATGGCCTCCTATCCACTATTGTGGTAACGAGTAGTATTAATAGACTAAGTAGAAAATTTATGAGTGACAAGCTAGAAAATGCAAAAATACTTTGGTTCACTGCAATGACTCCCTTCAGTATCATTTAGTTATTTTACAATAACCAAATGTTGTGTCCCTAGTCATATCCCGTGTGTTAGTTTAGAACGCTGCATTTGTTCGCAACATCTGGACTTAGTCATCGCTTTTCATTTCGTTTTATCAATAACTCTATTTGATCAAAACCACTTCTTTTAGGGAAATGATGGCTGTTTTTCTAGATGAGCACTTATTTAGGAATTTGTACACATTACGATATTCTTCACCAGAGTTCACGAAAACAACGAACAGAAAGAATTTATCTCCTGCAAATTTGCAGAGATAAGAGATTATGGTGAGTACATGACACATAAGTAATCCTATCATACTATACCGGGTGCGACACCGCCTTGTTCATGCTTATAATCGATTCAGAAGTAAGATGAAAAAAAATTTCAGAACGAAGAAGGAATAATTCTATGTTATTTATTAAGGAAAAAAGATGAAGTTGTTTATAGCAATAACATTGTGCGCAAAATCTTATTCAGGAGTGACTGGCACCTTGAGGAAGACCTGATAAAAGTCTACGAGATGATTGTCGAAAAATTCAGAAGTTGTGCTGAACTCACCTCAGTTTCTCAACAGGAGATCTCATTGCACCTTTGCTACCACTAATAAGTTGCTCTCGAAGAGAAAGTTGCTGAAGCTTGAACATACCACAACTCAGAAACACGAGTAATATTAGATGATAGCTTCGGAAAAGTTGCTGGAGCTTCTTCATCAGCCTAAGCAAAAAAACTGTTAGTACCACAAAAAACTAGTGTGAAGAAATGCTGACTGGACTGGTGCGAGTCTACTGTTCAACTGTGTTTTCTAATGAGCGAAGATGGGACCACTATAATCTTTCTCCATGATATGTAAATTAGCGGAAAATTCTACGTCAGCCTTCTTCACCTCACAATCCCTTTCTCGGGCGACGAAATCTTCACCGTAGGAAAGCCACCTGGATTCTCTCCCCAGCTATACAAGTTGCGACAAAAAGTATGAACAAGTGCAGAGCGCCAGGACCCGATAACAGCACTGCCGGGTTCCTCAGATCTGGAGGCCATAACCTGAATGTAATTTCTCGAAATACATCTTGCACAAGAAGAGTGACTACAGTAATCTTCGTTACTACCATCCATTATGCTTGTTGAGTGCCTCTCCAAACTCTGTACGAAAATTAACCTTTTATGCTTATCAAGGACAGCTTTTTGAACAAGTATGGTTTTGATAAGGATTTCCCTGCATAGGACTCATCCTAACCGTATCAAAGGTCATAGAAGCGTGTCGGCAATTAAATTTGCCTCAGTCCTAATTTTCCAATTATATGAAAGGGAGTAAACAATGTCAAAACGAATACAGTTTTATCAGCTTTCAGAGACCAACTGGTGAACCTGTTGTAAACAAAACTCTTTCGAATTGTTATCGCAGCTGCACCACAAAAATACAGCTTTTCACTAACCCTTAGCCATATCAATAAGGAAGAAATTCGACAAAACGACGCCGTTTCACAAAAGCAGTTTATTGCCGCGCAACGATGGATAATGAGGTCTCGCGAGTAGGTTGCGTTTTGATGGAGTCTTTCTGTCAAAACTTCGTTTAGATACTACATCGTCATCTCTTGGAAGAGAGAATTTAGTTTATGAACGGCCCATGATGTAAAGGTGAGCATGCGAACTGGATGGTTTCCTGATTACGGAGACCATCTTGCAGGTGTACCTTGGACGTTCCTGAATTTGGCATATAACGTGAACGAGAAATTTAATACAAGAAAAGCAGCATGGGTAACACCAGCATTGTGTTATATAGCAGAGACGTGTAATGAAATTGTGACCACGTCGTAAATTTTGCGCATGACCAACAGAGCGCTCTATCAATGTTTTGTAAAACATAACCGGCAAATACAATATCTTAACTGAATGAAAAACTCAAGCACTAAACTCTGCGCCGTCAGATTGGTGCGAAGTGATTCAAACTTTAGGCCGTTCTGAAACGGCAACTACTTTTGCAAAAGCTTCAAATAGTGAACATTCGTGGGATGCCGATGTTGAACTCTTGTGCCACATTTCGTATAGTCTTTGAAAGACTAGCTTCGAAGACTGCTATTAACTGGTCATTGTCAGCTTCCCATAGCAAGCCACCGCGACCCTCATCTATCAGGGTCTTGCCTCCCTCATGAAACTCCTACAGAGCAACACTGCGGTATGCGTTTGCTAGCAGTTCCGCGTAATGCGTTGTTGTTGTTATGTGTCGTCTCTGCTGCTTCTTGACCCATTTTCGATTCAAATGATAAAATAGCTCAGTTTTGCTTCTTGTCTAACATCCTTGCCATAGCCTTAGATGAATATAAAATGAATAGGAAATTAAACGCCATCACCAACAAAACATAGAGCGGATATATGCGCATTGAAATGATGTACAACATGACCATATATAGTTAAGAAAATATTCCGGCAAAGCAAACTGCAATTCTTTTTCACTAACCTAATATACATATATATAATATACATATATATATATATATATATGCATGTATACATGCACATGTGTATGTAATCACATTTTTTATTGTGAGGATCCCAGTACTTTCAGCGTTCGATTCGTCTTTCGTCTTCTTCTTGAATGATGTAGATTGCTGGTGAGCATGCCTCCTTGGCTATCACGAGGATAGCCTGGTTTTGACCTTCCATAGGCGTTGCTGTAGACTGCCGAAGAAAGTTCGAAGTAGAGCTCGGCTCCACCGCACCGTGACGAGCATCAGAACCACTCGGCTACGACGCTTCGTATATACATATAATGGGTCATATATATATATATATATAATATATATATATATATATATATAAATATTTATATATATGTATAATCATCTATTTATTTGTATTTGTAGTTATATTTATATTTATATTTATATCTATATATTACAAGTAATAAGAGTACTAGGCCAGAGATAGATGAAAACAGCTGTAGAGTACTTCTTACGAGATACAAAAGATCACTGAGACGATTACTTACACGGTGAGTGGAGGCGCTTGTAATGAAATTCAATTAGCTAGATTAACAGAGGCAAACTACGGGGTTCTTCTTCCAAAAGTCTATTATAATAAAAGCAGCTACCAATATAAACGAATATTTCGTGGCAAAGAAATAAGTGGAATATATGCTGGAGTATGTAATATTCGTAAAGACGGTATGCCCCCGGTAGTAAAGTTGAAACTATACAGCCATCAGAACAAATGTGTGAAAAGCGAAAAAAGCCTGAAAAGTCAATTTCATTTGTACACAGTGTAGTTCAAATTTGCATCAGAAATATCGACAGCTAATGCAACCACAGGGATACTGAGACATGAGTAATGGTTGTAGTATGAAACATCGAACACACGGGGGCTTTCACCCTTTCCACACTTTTTTCAGGGCTTAAAATCTATGCACTGTATCAACGACCCTAGCTTTTCACTCCTTTCAACGATATCGTAATTTTATGCTAGCAGCATCACCCGTCAGTGAGATCTGGAAAGCACAAATTAGCATCGAAACTGAGTTAAGCTGAACTTCAGTTCGTGATTTTGACTGTATCCTCGGCTTACTCGTCCTAATTTCGTCGGGTACCACCGCAATTATCGTAATCCACATCTCATTTCTTTAAGAACAAGACATCTTTTGTTTTCTCCGGACGTTTGATGATTCTTTAATAGATTAGATCTCGATGATTTCAATACTGAGCTTGCTTCCTCAAACTGCCTTTTTATTGCGCTGTAGCAGGGAATTTAAAATTGAAATCTACACTCGGCGCGAAATTCTTGTCGGCTAAGATGTGTAAATGTCTCTGTGGGTTGAATTTTGCAACATTCGCAATGAACGGGCCAAGGTGGCTACGGTTTATGGATAGTCTACGGCCTTTAGCAGTTACTTAACAGCGTAAATTTGGGTGATTCTTGAGAAAGGTTTGGTTTTTTGAAAGGTTTTCACAGAGCGGTGGAAGCGTCAGGAGAAGGTACACTTCGCATTCACAGTCTTAAGCTTAGGCTTGGCAGCAGGTTTGTTTGACAATACAATATGGAATCAAGAGCTTAAATCACTACAATTCTAACGCAAAGAAGCAAAAATTCCTACGAAAGGGAAAAAATTTTCAGATAAATAACAATAACAAAGACGGCTCTGAGATAACTGCGTTCACCGCTATTCGATCAAGAGACGTGCAATAATGCGCGCCGAAAGTGGCTAAAAATCTTCTTATGCCTATTGCAGCGGAATAGCAATGGTTTTCCAGAAACCAAGCAGACTTTCAAGATTGGTGGAAGTTGAGCTATCGAATGAATACTAAAAGTTTAGCACAAAAGCTCTGCACACCAAAATACACGCCGAGCCGCACCGTGTGCAAAATTCCACTCCATTTTCCAACTCCATTGTTTTGACATTGTTTACTCCCTCTCTTATAATTGGAAAATCAGGACTGAGGCGGATTTGATTGCCGATACGCTTCTATGACCCTTGGTACAGTTAGGATGAGTCTCATGCAGGGAATTCCTTATCAAAACCATGCTTGTTCAAAAAGCTGTCCTTGATAAGCATAAAAGGTTAATTTTCGTATAGAGTTTGGAGAGTGCACTCAACATGCATACGGGATGGTAGTAACGAAGACTACTGTAGTCATTCTTCTTGTGCAAGATGTATTTCGAGAAATTACATTCAGGTTATGGCCTCCAGCTCTGAGGAACCCGCGGTGCTGTTATCAGGTCCTGGCGCTCTGCACTTGTTCATACTTTTTGTCACAACTTGTATAGCTGGGGAGAGAATCCAGGTGGTTTTCCTACGGTGAAGATTTCGTCGCCCGAGAAAGGGATTGTGAGGTGAAGAAGGCTGACGTAGAATTTTCGCAAATTTACATATCATGGAGAAAAATTATAGCGATCCCATCTTCGCTCATTATGGAAGACAATGGAACAGTATACTCGCACCAGTCCAGTCAGCATTTCTTCACATTAGTTTTTGTGGTACTAACAGTTTTTTTGCTTAGATTGATGAAGAAGCTCCAGCAACTTTTTTTGAAGCTATCATCTAATATTACTCGTGTTTCTGAGTTGTGGTATGTTCAAGCTTCAGCAACTTTCTCTTCGAGAGCAACTTTTTAGTGGTAGCAAAGGTTCAATCACATCTCTTGTTAGGAAACTGAGGAGAATTCAGTACAACTTCTGAATTTTTGGCAAAGCATCTCGTAGACTTTTATCATGGTCTTCCTCAACGTGCCAATCACTCCTGAATAAGATTTGCTCACAATGTTTTTGTTATGAACAACTTAATCTTTTCTTCGTGATAAATAACATAAGATATTCCTTCTTCGTTTTGAAAATTTTTTTCATCTTGCGGCTGAATCGATTATACGCATGAACAAGGCGGTGTCGCACCCGGTATAGTATGATAGGACTACGATGTGTCATGTTACTCACCATAATCTCTTATCTCTGCCAATTTCCAGAAGAGAAATTCTTTCTGTTCAGTGTTTTCGTCGAACTCTGGTGGAGAATGTCGTAATGTGTACAAATTCTCAAATAATTACTCATCTAAAAACACTCATCATTTCCCTCAAAACAAGTGGTTTTGATCAAATAGAGTGATTGGTAAAGCGAAATGAAAAAACGATGACTAAGTGCAAATGTTGCGAAGCAATGCAACATGCTAAACTAACACACGCGATATGACTAGGGTCACAACATTTGGTTATTGCGAAATAACTGAGTAATACTGACGTGAGTCATTGCAGTGAACCAAAGTATTTTTGTATTTTCTAGCTTGTCACGCATGCATTTTCTATTTATTTTATTTTATACGACTCGTCACCACAATTACTGCGCAGGCCAAGCACTTCTTGCATGGAATCGTCGAGATTTTGATTGCTTCGACTGGTGATTCAGGATTTGGTCTTTTCTACGAATGTTGTAGAATGCTGATGGAGACTATTCTCCTTGCAATTCTGAAAGTAGCCAAATCAAGGGATTCCTTACGGCGTTCCTTTGATGATAAGAGTGTAGGGGAGGAGATCGAGTCTGCGCCTCGCTATCTGACACGCAGCTCTGTCGTACCCTTATTTCATTCATGTACACATCAACATAAGCACATTTCATCATTGACTATGGTTTCTTCCAGCAGGAAGAGCTTACATCAACTGTAGACAAAGCTGGATTCAAAATTTTTTGTTAAAAACTTCAGTACATAGACATCGTGAGTGGCTGACAATGGTAACGATCCTGGAGATGTGACACTGTAGATGAATTTCACGTCAAATTTCTAAGTTTTGTGTTAAGCACAAGTCGTTGAACGCGGAAAGAAAAGGCTGAACGACCAAGACGATGGACCCTAATGTCACTGAACTACCTCCTAATAAACATTTCTGCACAATTCTAGTGTAGCTAAGTGTGAAATTCGGTGAGCATATATCAGTTGTTACGGTCGCGTAACTAATCACTACTTTACGTTCTCTCACTTGCCATGATCGACAAGGCTTGAGTATGAACTATATATCACGTCAACATCGCTACTCTTAGGACCTTATAATAACTACCTTTCACTTTTTCTCAAGTATTGGATCGACCTGACTTATATTCAAAATCATTGACTTTATCCAGCTAACAATTCGACATCTTCGCCTCTCGTCAGAGGCGATGATTTAAGTAGATTGCCGTGCGATTAGCAATGCAGGCTATCAGAAAGCAAGGTACTGGTTCAATCGGAGCATCCCCAACACTCGGTTGCAATCACCGAGGAACCCCTAGCCAATTGTCTCCGAGAATGATATGATAGGAGAATGGCGTCGACCAAGATAACCACAATATTCACAACGAAAACAAAGACCTTAAACAGCAGCTGGAACAACATGCGGAACGTTCGAAGACCTTTGGAACGACGAATGCCAGGAAATGAGTCGAATGCTGAAAGTGCTGGAAACCGCACAATGTGATGAAGAGTCATGTAAAACAGAAAGAATAAACTTAAGCTTGATTTACGCTTTTGCGAATCAGGATTTCGTTGCTACGATTTTCCAGAGGTTGTTGAAAAAGATGAGACATCGAAAGTTGATAACATATGGCCTCTCAGCAGGCTGAAGAACGATTAACGAAGCAGGTCAAGATCCCACTACCACTTTATTTTCTTGTTACAACATCCCAAAGATTCTTATGAAGAATAGACGTAAAAATTTGCTGATACATGGCGCGTTCACAGTAAATCTTCCACCTGTCACCTGTCGCTTCGTTGATCGTCGAGTGAGTTAACCGGGAATCAGTAAAACAGTCACATTTTCATATCGCGTGCAAGAGGAATTAGTGCGCCCTCCACACAGTAAGAATTCGTTGAGCATCATTTCTTGTTATTCCGAAAGACTTCTTAAGCTTTTGCGAGGTCTGGTATGCATCAGTCCCTATGAAAATTTTGGCAGATTCACCTGCTTCGTCAGAGCCACATGCCCAATAGTAGTAATGTGGGGACAATATTAAAACCTAATATCATGAAGTGATGTCTGAGTCATCTCATAGTCGATGGCTTGCAGCTTTCTATTAATTGTATAAACTTTGCCGCGTAACGTGAGCAAGCCAATGAGGCATACGAGACCTCGAAAGTTTTGACGCTAGTGGAGAGTTGTGGTCCTACCAGTTGTGCGACGATAATATGAGCTAAGGAAAAAATTCCTTCACACTCGCGTAAATTAAAATTTTATGTTTGTTTCACACATTATAGGCCATTAAAGGTGAATGTGAATATCTCAAAAACGTTTCCGTAAAAAACTCCCACGGCAAAGCTAGTTAGCGCTAAAGAAGAGTATACAACATTGTTTCTTTGAAAGCGCGCTGTTCCAGGAAGATAATGCCGAACCGCGCCCGCACGTCGCAAAGATGACCAAGGGTTAATCCAATAGTTAGGATGGAGTCGAGGTCTTGCTGCAAGTAGCCTACAGTCCAAATGCTGCTTCGATTATGGTTTTTTCCGCTCAATATAACAGTTCCTGTGTAGAAGCAGATTTGAGACATTTGATCAAGTTGAGGGGAGATGTCAGGAGTTTTTAATCCTAAGTCCAAGGTAGGCGATGAGAAGATCCGAAAGTTTGCAGATTGTAAGCAGAAGATTGTGGGTAATAATAGTCTTTATTTTAAACATTAATTATTGCTGTTTTCAATTCAAAAAAATTTGCAAACTCTGAATTTCAACGGGTGTTGAGGAGCTTTTTCCTCAACCTGATAGAAGCGTGGGGCGCACGAGAAACATATCTTATTATGAATTCTACAGAGCTGTTAGAAGGCTTCTTTGATAACAAGTATATTTTTGAACTCATCGAAATTTTCACTATTTGAAGGTTATCAAAACTTTGGTATAAACGCTTTGTTCATCCGAAATATGAGCATAATAATTATGAAAACGCGCAGAGTGTCAAACATAATCTTATCTTGAATGCTACAGCGCTGTAAAGAGGCCTTTTTGAGGAACAAGCACGTATAGCAGTTGCCAGTTTACGCTTTCGGATCTTCATCGAACGGATGATTTTCGTGAGCATCTTGCAAAGGAATATAAAATTATTCAAAAAATTAATGGGACATCTCTACTAGCGCCGAGGCTCTAAAACGTGGTTTCAAAAAACAGTCGACAAAATGGCATTTTCGATTTCCAAGGCTTTTCGTAAACAAATCGACCCATCGGGTCTCATGATCTTGCTGTGGTACGTTCGGTATTTATAAGGAGAATTAGAGTCACCATGAACGCAAAACACTGTGCCCATATGTCAGACAAGGGAAATGAGAAAATGAGCTAGCAAATATGTCATGAAAACCTCTTGTAAATTTCTTCCTAACTCAAAGAACAGGAGATATACGAGAAGAAGAACGTGTGAAATGATGTTCAGTCTGCCATCATGATGGAGGATTTTCCATGAAATATCATGTAAACTCTGTGAGAATGTTTAGAGCCCTCTAGAGGTTGATACGTCAGAGCCACACGTACGCTTCGGCGGTTTCGCCCGCTTCATCCGGGACTCACGCCCCACAGCCCTACTTCATAGCAGGGATGGGAAACGCTATTTATGGTAACATTATGTGCTATTGTGTTATAACCACTTTTTCCAGTCTATGGATCACGGCTGATGGTTGCTATGTAGAAATTCATCTCGTCGACTGTTTCTAAACCTTAAGCGCAATTATGCAAAGAGATGCCCATTACATCGATTATTAGCGATTTATAAGAACTCTTTATTTTATCGGTCTAGTCACAGTGATATAATGATCTCACTATATAACCTAGGATGTTGAGTGATATGCGAAACTCGGAACCTGACGCGGAAGTTGAACGCGTGTCACACTCTTTCCATTAGCGCCTGATAACCACTGCACTAATGCGGCTCTATTGCTCCTGGAAAGGGTGAGACACCAGTTCAACTTCCTCCCGAATCTCAAAGTTATGCATATCACTCAGCATTCTTTAACATCAACATCGTTTCTACGTAGAGGAGATCGACAGTAACAGAAAGGATCAAGCTTTCGGTGTTGGTTAATCTCTGAGGGATACGTCATGCATTCGTTCTAAATTTCTGATTCCGGTCGAAGCGACTGAATGCATATTTGGGCTTGCAATTCTCCAAATTCAGACCCGGCAAAGATTAGGTTGTCTTCAACCTAATTAGACAAACGCCTCCATTACATCAAAAAAGTCCTCAAACCTGAATTTCAGTCGTCACGAAATTTAGCCACCAATATACCTACCGCTTTTTATAACTTCTTCACTGAGTTGTTTAAATGCGGACCACCGGGCAGAGATCATACGAACTTGTCTGTCCTGGGTTTTTTTCCTGAAACCAAGTGGTGAACTCTATTTTCAGTTTGAATCAGGTTGAAGAAGGTCCCCTGCGCATCCTATCTACGACGAAGAGAGGTTAGCTGTTTGTCTTTTTCCATTGCTATATTTTACAAAGATTTCATCATCATTTTCTTTTTTGGAATCAACTAGTGCACTTTATTTTCAGTCCGAACCCAAGTCGAGGAAAAGAAACTATGGTACGCTTTTATAAGCAATTGAATAGTTCGTTCTATATATTCCATGTAATATAAGTCCTAAGCTCTGTGAGAACTGAGTTTTTTCTCTTGAAGGTCTTGCATTTGTTAAGTTCCCATTTCCCAGCAAATGCAAGCAAAAATTCCATGCAAATTCAAATTCCAGTGCAAAATTGGAAGATGGACTTATTAGTTCTTTTTTCTGAAGCGTGAAAAGCGTTGCTAGTCGCTAGAAGAATTAACATTTTCGAACTCCATATGCCAGTCCGTTCAATGATTGAGTGGTCGTCGGTTCGAATTTTTCAGTACGACTATATTATGGGTTGACCAGAGAAAGTGTAGTGTCAACAATAGGTGATTCTGATTTTAAAATGAGAGATTTCTCAAGAAAAGCATTTGCTTATTAGAGATCTCATCGAAAGTGATACTTCAGGTGAACTACATTTATCATAAATAGAAAGCGAACTCTCCACTCTCTGAAGAAATCGTATTACTAAATTCCCATTTTAGATAAAATTAGTTTTGCTTTCGTTTCAGTGAACTTTTAGATTTATCTTGATCCAAGCAAGCCAATTTCTTCATATTTGCGCTCTTGAAACGCTAACATTCAAATCCTATGCCTAATACTCCAGACGATCTAAGACAGTTTGTAGTATTCCACGAGCTCACATCATTAGGGAAATATTTGGCATGGGGCGTTTGACAGCTTCTGAAATGTTTATGTTGTGTCATTAGGTAAAGCAGTTAATATACCCACTGATGTAGAGTGTGTGCAAAACACTTCTCTGTGCAACTTTTTTTGCTGCTACGTTTTGGGGACACGTGGACGTACAACTTGCAGCGTATCTGTTGTAGGAGGCCTTGCGACATTACCAGAGCGCTGTTTGGTGACTTTATTTAGGTGCCCTGGACGACTATGCGCGAATGAGTAACATTCCGGTATCATCATCAGGTGTGCAGGGATATTTCTATAAAGGAGGCCAATCCTATAACAAGGTTGATGGGCACTGTCGCCTTTCGTCATAAACATAACGATTTCAAACAAATCGAAGCTATAACAATATCGAGATTTGTCAGCTCAATTATTCTGCTTGTGAAGAACGTCCTATGTGACTGATAGTGCGTTAAGCGATGATAACAGCGGTTTGACATATATCTAAGTTTTTATATACATGGATTTGTTATCCTCTATGATAAGTGTATTTGAGAAGAGGTTCTTTTCGGTTATAAGGGGACAAATGAATATCTGACCTCATTTGCTGCACAGGAATTTTTATAAAAATGTTAGTAAATATTGAAGAGCTGGACTTCTGACTACAGCTCTACGTGGCCGATTTTCTAAAACACCCTTTTATAACGCTGTGACAGTCCAACTGTTAAGTTTCAGACGACCACACGTTTTTTTCTTATCTCGCTTATATCTCGCTTGCAAAGCTCGTTCCTTAGTGCTAGCATTTATTCGACAGCAAAAGTTTTGAAAAACTCAAAAATATGTTTGCTCTCTGGAAAAGCTCTTTTGATGGCGCTATAGGAGAAAGAGAGCGCATGTGGCGCAGTGGTTAGATTTGTTCTGCGTCGCACACGAGGTCAATGGTTCGATCTCGCGCTCATAACTCATCAAGCCATCCATCCCTCCGGGGTCGGTAAATTGGTACCAGGCAGGTCTCAGACTTGTTTGGGAGGATAAGCAGCACTGACTCGGTTCAGCGGGAGGCCACCGCGAGTCATTGTAAAGGCCAGATATGCATTCAATCACCTCAAACGAAGTTAAAAAATTGAAGTCGAATGCATGGCGCATCCCTCAGGGATTGATCAACGCCGAGAGCTTTATCCTTTATCCTTTTTATAGGAGAAAGAAAAGATTTGTGTCTTACACCTCGCTGGTCAAAGCTCTTTCTTTGGGCTATTAGTAATCATTCGATGGCGTAATGTTTGCTGATTCCAACTCTGTGCCTATTTTCTGGAAAGGCCGTTTCTCTTCAATGCACCGTGGAGATATGCCACCCGACAAAGCGCGAATCAATCGATGATCATGTGAAACGGCACTATCCACCCTCGTCCCGCCCTCCACCATCCCATCGAATAGCCAAAAACACCTTTTCGCCCATATGAATTAATCTTTTTTCTTTGTTGCACTGCAGAAAGACGTCCCGGAAAATAAGCACAATGTTGGAATCAGCAAGTATTACAATATTGAATGATCACCTATAGTTCAAAAAAAGAGCTCTGTCTTGCGGCAAAAATACGTGTGTGATACACAAGAAATCTATTTCCGTAACAACATCAGAAAAGAGGCTTTTTTGAAAACCGGCTAGTAGTTGTCTTAATCACAGATTTAGGCTTCAAAATGAGTACTAACATTCCTATGAAAAGTACTTGTCCAGCGAATGAGGTCGAATATTTACTTGTCCCCTCATGATCTAAAAGATGCTGAAAAATAACTGGTCTCGTAGCGTTTGCCACATCACCGGGAACTGCATGGGTGATGATTAGCGGTCGCTTCTATCATTTAAGCTCTCTGTTTAATTTGGAAACGATTAGCAAGTTAATGTCAGTATTGTTAGCTCCCACTGTCAGCATCCACTTCGTGCTCGAAACTCAGCAAAGTATGCGTGGTTATGAGAAGCGCAAGCTTCCATACGAGCACTGATTTGGATAGCTAGTGATGCAGAACAAAAAGACGACGCCATTGAACTACGGAAGACGAGAAGGTGTCGTCGATTTAACTCCGGACGAATCATACGGCTACAATATGTGCGATCTGACTGATCTGCATCTAGGGGAAACTCAAAAATTGCTTCACTGGATTTTTCTTATTTCTATGTGGCATAAGCATGCGGACACGTGTTCCGACTTTTGAAACTTTGGAATTAGTGATGTTTGATGAAGTAATAGCTGAATAGGCTGAGGTACGACTAGCAGTATGTAATGGTCAAGGAAAAATGTGTCATGATGCTGTGCTCAGCAGTTCAAGATGAAGTTGATCGGAATGCCCTTTGCAGCAAACAGGATCAGAATAACAAACAAGAGGGCAAAGTTGTATCAACTCGACGCTTTATAGTTGACTCTTCTTCGCTAATTTTTTTAGCTGTTAGCACAGACGAACTCGGAACTACGGAAATTGAGCGACTTAGTGAAATAAATAGGGAATCAAATACACTCTGTCTTGAATTTTGTTCGTAATAGGAAACAGGAACTATTCGGAGATGTTTCATATCTTGGACATTTGAATGATATGTTTGTATCCAAGTTTGGCCTACTTACAGGTTAAACAAGAGGCAGGACTTGAATCAGTTAGAAGTGAAATTGGTGCTAATGAACGTGCTGCTCGATTTTAAGGTAATGGAAAATTGGCAAAAAGTGTTCATAACGAGCTCCCGAAGGAGATGGATCTGCTTTGTGATTTACAGGTTTCTTATTTTTACATAAATACCGAGGTTGATTATGAGGCAAACACTTTCATGGATATTTCTGCTCATTGATTCTTAGGTTGAACTCAGCCTTCTTGAACAAAATAGTGGTGGTTCTACAGCGTGTCTTGGCGATTCTACGGAACAAACGAGCCAGATGGGAGGGGAAACTAAGTGTGCGTGGCTGTGCTCATGCTTACCCACTTATTACGTGACAGTGTTGTTTCGTAAAAATTTTAGAACTTGAATAAGAAATGTGTTTGGTTCAAGCCCAGTATATCTTTTGCAATATAATAATATACCTTCTATAGAAGAACATTGCAGATTATAATGGCAGTTATCGAAGAAGAAGTGAGAAGACAAAATCGTATTCTCGAACTCTACCTTTCAACATTACCAGATCTCAGATTGAGAAAGGAGAGTTCGCTTAGGAAGGAAACCCATGTGATTCCTTTTTCTTTCTTTGCTTTTAAGGGCACAAATGAATATTCGACCTCATTCGCTCCACAGAAACTTTTCATAGGAGTGTTAGTAATCAATCGAAAGCTTACATTTCTAGGTAGAGCCCTACATGTCCGGTTTTTCAAAACACCCTTTTATAAAGCTGTTTAAAGTATCCAAAGTAAAATTGTTTCACATGACCGCACCTTTTTTTTTCTCGTCTCGCTTATATTTCGCTGGACAAAACTCCTTCCTTAAAGTGCTAGTACTCATTCGATAGCACAAGTTTCGAGAAATTCAAAAATCTGTGTGGTTTTTCGAAAAGCTAACAGAAACCATTCGATAGCGCAATGTTTGATGATTCCAGTGCTCTGATTATTTCCTGGAGAGGCCGTTTCTCTGCAGTGCAGTACTGAATAATGCCACCGGCCAAGGCGCGAATCGACGGTCGCATGAAAAGGGCCGCATACACCTCGCCGCACTCCCACTTTATCATGAAATAGCCTAGAAACACCTCTTCGCATATGTGAAGAGACGGTCTTTGCAGAAAATAAACATAGCATTGGAAGCAGCAATGATTACGTCATTGAATGGTTACTAATAGTCCACAGAAAGTGTTGTTTTGCGAGAAAAATGCGTGTGTGAAACACAAACGATTTCCTTTTGTGATAACGTCAAGGTAACTTTTTCGAATACCGATCACGTAGGATTATAACAATCGATTTAAGCTCTCGAATGATTACTAACATTGCTATGAAAAGTTCCTCCCCAGTAATGAGGTTGAATACTCATTTTTTTCGTTATAACCAACAAGAAGCCCTTTTTTTTCAAAAGATTTCATAACACGTTTGACTCTGATCCGAACCAGTTAACGCCTTTGCACGATTGCACACGTTCAGTTTTCTTTTTCACCTCAAGTTTCTTAACCACTGAAGTGTCTTAGATCATGACAGAGTGTTTAGCATTTCACGCGACGAAACTTCTCCTCTACCCGCCTTTTGAGGTGTTCTGTAGTGTGGCTCCCTATTCACTGGATGATTCTAGACGACACTCAACACACACCAGATGATGAAGTGACGTTAGAACTGGAGTGTGTGTGAGACTGCAAATTGTATATGCATTATGGAAGTCATAGAAGCAGCCCTACACTTTACTTGTTACTAATATCTCTTTTATGCGATGTCTACATTTCTTCGGCAACGGTTTTGTACACACTTGTTCGAGCTATTGAGATATTAATTCTTTTCTACTAGAGGACAAATGTTTTTGTTCATAATCAAGGCTTTTCAATTTGCCTTTATCTTGTGCAGTTTATCGTGTTGATAAAATTTTTCAACATTTTCATGGTTCCACGTTTTATGTACGAGTGAAAGGAGAATTCAGGTTTGCGTGAGTCGAGTGATACCTCTCTTTAAGACTTCTAGAATGTTAGTGATTGAGGTGGTTAGTGGGTTGACTCGACCCGTGGTTCTGATTATCCATTGGATGGTTCTAAGGTTGATGTAGATCTTAAATCATCGGAAGACGATTGGCTCACTATTGCAGCAGCGCGGTACTGTCGTCTTCAGCTGAGGCGCGCAAAGTGACAACGAGAGTGGTTCGTAAGGCGTGAGTTTCTTGCTCTAAATGTTCTCCGCAATTTACTGCACGCAAGTATCAGGATAAGGTAACAGAAAATTTACTGAATAACACAGTTATTCTCTACGGAACAACTCAGATCATGTATTTAAAGGTTCTGCCAAGGAGAGTGGTTCGTAAGGCGTGAGTTTCTTGCTCTAAATGTTCTCCGCAATTTACTGCACGCAAGTATCAGGGTAAGGTAACAGAAAATTTGCTGAATAACACAGTTATTCTCTACGGAACAACTCAGATCATGTATTTAAAGGTTCTGCCAAGCTTTCTCGGTTTCTTTATCTAATTACCTCAGTTATCACATTCTTCTTAAGGAAACAACATAATAGTTCTCACAGGGAGTTCGATAGAAAAGTTTTAGTGTTTAGTAGTGGCTGACTCCATACTGGATCCATGCTCAATTGCATTAATAACAGATGCTCTACACTGCCGCCTAGTCAGCACATTAATAGCTCCTAACATCGTCCCACCAATAGTAGAATGACCGAGATGGGTGTGAACAAGGTCCATATTCCTTTATAGTTCTAAATGGAAAAATAGAAATCAAACAATTAGCCGATAAATCAAAACTACAACCAAAATACCTCTTAAACCACTAAAAAGTTTTCTAAAAATCCTCAAGAATCTATCTTCAAATATAGAACCCACTCCAAGAGGATGGGCAAGTATACATCTGACTAATAAACTTGATTAACAAACCTTGCATCAATATTAGTTGAAAAAACAAATAAAGATACAGGCAAATACTTAAGTTAAAACATATTTATTTTTGAATCAAACGAAAACGTGGATAAGCGTTCGCTTATGAACAGCAAGACAAAATTGTTTGAGGTTTTTTTTCTGGAAGTTTTATCTTGTCAATGGCCTTTATGTGCTGCGTCCTGGCACGATCGACAATGACAGTCATATTAACCTCGTCGCGTCACCCTATGCTCTGAGACAAATGTGATCTCATAGTGGATCACGAAATTCAAGACATGACCACGTATGAAGCTGTCCATTCCTTTCGTTCCTTTCCAAACCGCTTGCTTACTATTGCTTAGCTCCGGAGCTCCTAATATCGGGCCAACTTTCCAATATAGATGCATAGAAGCGGTTGCACAAATTAGTTCTGCCCAGTGCGGGCAAGAATCTCATCACCAGTTTTTCTAGACATAGTTGAACACCAATAATTTTACAACGACTATCTAAACAAGGGCTGTATTCCTGATATTTTTCCCGCCTCTTCAGGACGCTCTTGAGATGATGACAGTAATTGTCTAACCCAATTCGTCTTCCACTCTGAGCAGTCGTACTTTCGACGAGAAGCGATCAAATGGAGCGAATAAAAATAAGATCTCACTGCATTGTGGAGATGCTTACTGTGCATATGCAACACCTCGGCTTTTTCATGAACACTGTTGCAAAAGCTATCTCGAGGGCAAAGATAATAGCATTTCCCAGCAATCGCTCAAGAAAAAACTGAGGACAACGAAGTTGCAATGTGCAAAATAGAATGCTGGGATGTTGTCATTCGTTTAGAGAATATCATTTTATGAAAGACCGGTGTTATGAAATTAGTCCCGCTCCTATAGATCGCCAGGCGCGTCATAAGCAAGGATTATCCTACCATCTTTCTTTATTCATAAACATTCACCAAAGGCCACAACGGTAAAAGATGTTGGTCTTATACCATCTAGCTAGACACACAACACGCCGTTTATCACCAGTTGGAGAAATTGAGCAATACAAAAACGTTTTTCATTTGGTGCTGAACTTCTTGTGGCTAAAAGTCAGGGGAAGTGAACACAGCATCGGAAACTGAAAACTCAAAATGAGAGACTGAAATGAGAGTAGAGCCTGCTTTCTTCGTCCTATGGATCTTTTATTTCTATGGACTTTCTAAGCAGAAGGACAATAACAGATGACCATGAGTGACGCTGTTAAGCCCCATTATGGTATGTATCATGTGAAAGTCGACCATGTGGTAAAGACATGAAGAGGATATTTTTCACACCTTAGTAGTTCTGACTCTACCTGTGCTAGTTTCCATCACTGCATTTGTGTGGAAATGGTTGATCGATTTTTTGGCTGAAAGAGATGCCATTGTCGTTCCCTCAGAAGAGGAATACATGCAATGGAATGTTAAAAAGGATTCTTAATTAAGTCCCCTACTTTCATGGCTAGGAATTCAAAGAAGATATTTTCGAAAAGCGCAAAAGGCTTTGTCCAGAATGAGTTAAGAAATGGATTGAGATAAAGGAACAGTGGCATCTACTTGTGACATTCATCAAGTAGTACTTCAAGCTCCATAGCTATTTAATTAGCAGTCATTCAATAGCCTAATAAGTGATAATTTTAGCACTTGGCTTGGTTTCTGGAAAAGATTTTATAGTTCGTGTTGGCAACGAAAAAAATACGTCTCGTTTTCGGGGTAGCTATCCGGTTATTTGAACTTGACGACGAGTTTTGTTCGCAGTTACATAGGATTATTAAGATGTTAAAGGGACTTTGTCGTCACAGCAAGATGGAATATCATTGAAAAAACTCCCGTCAAATATGTTCACTGGGAAGAACGTTCATGAGTCTAACAGTTGGTGTTCGAAGTTGGAAAACGACATCCTTGAGGAACCAACGTTTTCTTGTTCTTATCGGGCACTACTGTCGTCTATGTCGCCTATCTTGTGAAAGTGAACCCTTTTTTCACTAACTATTCTTCTGATCGCCGTTGATTTTTACTTTTTCACAATCAATTTAGTCAAAGTTACGTAGATTCCTGCAGCTGAACATTGCATCGCCGTGAGCAGTCTCCCTCATCAGCAAAGAGTAGGGTAGGATTGGGTGACGACGCCTTCTTTTGATTACACACCGATCATGTTTTCGTCAATGTTCTTTGATGAGATGGAGCATAATACCTGCTGGCTAAAGGTTCGGAAGTTCACAGCCTTCATATCTTGATTAAGTGAAATTGACTCACAATTTACTCAGCCTATCATTTCCGGAGACGAACCGTCGGTGTTAATGACTGCCGACTGATCGAATAGTGAGCAGGGTGGATTAGATCTTTAAAAAAGTGACCATCTTATTACGTTTTTTTCTAAAGTTTTTCAAATGTTATAGGCAGAGAACGTGAAACAAATCCTGTAGAAGAGAGATCATTCACACCGACAATGGGGAGGAGGACACCCATCGTGAGCAGTCGGACGAACTTGGTGGTCTCCACATTACTGGTGGGCGGCCAAAACCACCAAAACGTATTGTGATCACATAGAAGCTGCACGGAGAGGTGGGAAATAGGCCAAACTTAGGAAATCGTTTTAAAAACATTTTATTGAAAAAAAGAACTACGTAAAGCACGTGAAATTATTGCATATGTCCAGTTTGAAATGTTGCCACAGTATTTGCACAGTTATAGGATTGAATAATAAAAAGTTGATACTCGAAGAACAATGAAAGTAAATTCGTTCTATACTTTCAACTAGACTCCAACTCTTGATGTACCTGATGTACCTGATGTATATTGAGGACCGAAAAGATATTGAGAGATGTCGATGAAGTAGCATTACATCCAATGCACACCTTCATTGTTGGCAAACTTTTCCCTGTATTGCAATTTTCTTTATTTGGTTGCTTCTCCGCACCCGGAAAAAACTTCACAACACGTTTTCGGGAAGATTTTGATAGTGAAATGCGAATACAACTGATGTCAAGAATCTTTTAATAAGATAACTCAATCAGCTATACATATCACATTTTTACTGCAACCTTTACAGAAGTCTACGAAAATCCATAATCCTGTATCTGCTCCTGAGAATATCACAGCCAATAAACACAACATTATACATAATACACTGCCATTTTTTGGAAATTTATCCAGCTAATATGGCTCTAGTGAGCTTGGTCGAAAAACAAGCTTTCCAGAAGTTTCAAAGTCTGCCAATATTTGTTTTCTATTAGTGATGCTTTTGATATCTCATCGGTAGTACGGTGCCTTTCGGTTGAGACAATCCCTCGGAGGGTAGGATACCCACCACATGCAAAGGAATCGACGCCGAATTAGTTATAGTGCCTGTAGAGGGGAAGTATCGCCTTACACTGCACTGATTTGTTATCAGCTTTCACAAATTTTTGTTACCTCTGCAGAGTAAGGCGATCTTTTCACTTTACAGGCAGTGTAACTAATTTGGCGTTGATTCTTTTATAAGTGTAAGGTATAATCCCCTACAAGAAGGTGGCTGAACCGAAAGGCACCGTGCTATTGATGAAGGTAAGAAGGCTGAAACGGAAACGTACGTCTATCATTATAAATGTCATATCAGACCTCGTGAAAGGCTTGAAATACGTTACCAAAGAACTCTAGTCAGCTACACATGAAGGTCATACCAGAGAAGGACGAATGCTTTACGACTTTATCGGCTATTGCAAATCTTGTTTCCTTTGAGACGTCGCCATTTTGGAGTTTCATATTTGTTGCCACGCATTGCGCATCCTTTGCGCTCCCAAAATAAAACCAACCAATTTTACTACTAATTCAGATGTTTTTGTCAGTTTACAAAATTCTCTACACTACTCTTAGATTCGAACGATAGTGCCGTCAGTTAATAAGCACCAAAAATGTAAGGAAAATCGTCTCAACCAACATCACTAATGCAATGATACGCGAATGGTCACAAAATTTATCCAATTTAAACTCGACCCAACCCGGTGAGGTGGACGACCGTTGCCACTTTTCTCATAGTACCTTCTGCACGGACTAAATTTCAAAGATTTCAATAAAATAAGTGCCTGTTTTTGAATTGTCCTAACAAATGTCAAGCGATAGCAAAATCGGTCTGCGGATGAAAAAGTCAACTCCTGGCGACAAAATAAAGCGATACTATTGCCTTGAACTAATTTCGAAGACTTCCTTGGGCTAAGCACTTATTTGCAAACTATGTCGCCATCAAAACATCGCCGCCTCCACGAGGACGATGAAGACTTAAAAGATGAAAGCTGTCTAATTCTGTTACGTGCTAAGATTTCTAAGACTGATAGCCTGGGCAGTACAGAAGATTGGCATGCATTCTTGGAAAGAGTGAAACGCAATAAATTTTGAGACAAGATTCAGAATTTTGCATATCATTCAATACTGCTGAACATACCATGAGACTTTGTTATACATCTACTCTATGCGGAACATTTAATGTAACTCTCACAGTCGCACTATGAAAGATAAGGTATGACATCATGGGCCTGGTTAATAGGAGAAGACGCCACCCATTTTAAGCTGTGTCGGCTGCGGACACAGTACAAACCGCGCTAGCGCAAATATGGTGAGCCAGACACCTAAGCCGATAGATGACAGCCGTTAACAATAGGATTTCTTGAAATTTTGAGCGCATCACAGTAACACGACCGATGCAGTGCTTCAATTTCTCGACGTAAATTTTAGAAGCTTATGATGTTCATTGAATTCCTAGAGTGAGGAGGACCCACTGAGCTATTCTTGCACGTGATAGGAAAATTTTAAGTGACACTGGTGCCCGTTCTAGTCACTCGACGACCAACTGTACGTCAAATAAAGCACTTTAGTGTTTTGTAGCAAAGGCACGAAAACACAGCATAAAATTCCACTGCATTCCACGCAATTTCTAGTAGAACAAGGAGATTTTGAGGATTTGTGGAAGCCATTTCTTCTGATAAATACGTTCATAGAGGTCTCTAGCAATTCCTCTCCAGCAATAAGGCTTTCTTAGAATGAAAAATCTACTGTGTAGTTTCAAAAAAAAATTCGTTGTGAAATCAAAACAGCGCACTCCGAAAACAAGAAAACCTACCTCGCGTCGTGCAATCCGTGTACTACGTATGAGGAAAATCGCCCTCAAGTATAAATACAAATGAAGACAGAAACACAAAAAGAAACAAATAAAAATATGGGAGTTTCGGGAAAGATTTCAAAAAAATTTCATTTATCTGGTCTCTTCGGCGACGTCTGCGCGTGCCGGGACTTCCCATTGGGCGATCTTCATCCGTTCTCTTGAAGTACGAAAAACACGCGTTAAATTTCATAAGCTTAGTCCATAATAGCCAAAACTTTCTATGTACATAACAGCTTACAGTGTCAAAACAGGCCCATGCCACTATGAAGTACATGGGAAAGCTGCTATAATCATGCACATACTTGCAAAATCTTCTTCCGTTAAGATGCCTTCAGCCTCCAGGAGCTCTGTCCATCTCCCACTTCTGTCCACTGCTGAATATGCGCTTGTGAAACACAAAGAATTTCATTCTGTAAAAACGTCAAAAAAAGTCTTTTTTGATGACCTGCCACGTGGGGTTTGACCCAAAGATTTAAGCTTTCGAATGATTGATAACACTTATAAAGCCTTCTTGTCCACCGTGAGATCTTGTTTCGTCACCTTATCTCTTTATAACCAAATAAAACCAAGAATCCAATTACCTCGTTGCGTTTCTGATTTATTTACAAACGCACTTTGTGGGACGATCACTGTGGTATTTCAGATAATAAACTCCACAAGTACTGAAATGGAAGAGCTAGATATGAGCTGAGAACCCGTATGCCGAGTGCTTTAGATGAATAAATTGGTCGAATATTTGATTTACGACTCACTTGCAGTATCTTTTTGAAGATACAAAAGCTACTAGTGCAAAGTTAAACCGATCTTTCGATTACCAACTGCACGGGCACTTACCTGCACAGTCTCCGCTGATTGATAAAGCGTCATTGTAAAGTTCTCGTTGTTTTGCAATGACTACAGTTTTTCTCACTGACCTGAAAAACTCAGACGTTCGATTTTGGTTCTCATTTCTTTACGTGAAGACTATGACAGTTAGTTTACAGCAGTAAACAAGGCATTGAACTAAAGTGAAATAAGAAGAATTAAATTGAAAAAGAGAAAAAAGCACCTGACAGAATGTCGCAGCCACTTCGTCGTTCACGTTGCTCCTCTAAAAGCAAAAACAATCCGTACTACACGCGTTAGTATTCCTCGGACAATGGAGATGATGGAATGGGAATGGAATGATAAAAGTACAAAACGATACAAATGTTCTGCTGAATTTTTCCTAGTGCAATATCTGCTATGTCTAGGACATTTAAGGTACAAGTACTTTTTTTGACAGGCAACAAAATCTCCAAGAACTTGTGGGTGAAAAACAGAAGAAAAACAAACAAACAAGTAATAAGCGGAAAGAGATGGCGAGACTGAAGTGTTTAATTATCGTGCCCAACGTTCCAACGCGGAGAAGAAGGAGCAATTTCATCACACATCTTGGGTTCTCGTAAAAAAAATGGGGATTTTCATGGTCACTGGGGGGACTATTATTCCATATATGTTATAACACACTTCAATAAGGATATTTATACTTACAAAAAATTTGCAGATTGATTCCTTACATTCTATTTCCCTCCTCTCTAAATAACTCCAATAAGACCACGTGCAGCCGACTGCTGTTGTCCATCAGTATAGGAGAATATGGACCCATTTGAGATGGGCCCTTAACCGCTGTCACCCTAGAATTTTTGCAGCCGTTCGATAATGCATAACTCGACAATTTCAATACTATTTTTGCACTGTAAGTATGTCTTCTTAATATGCTGCTGCCTGCGTGCAAACATTACGTTTGACCTCCGACGCGCATTATCATCTTAGAATGATTAAACTCACTCAAAAATACGAACAACGGTGGTCTAGAACTGCAAAAATCTTTACTTTGCTGTTTTAGAAGTGGCATGATATCTCAAATGGGGGACGCCATAGCAGAGTGGTTGTGTTGCTCGTCACGGCGCACGTAGAGCCGAGCCCCACCCCCAACACTCTCCGGCAGCAAGACTGCTCTACGGAACCCCCACAGCCATGCTATCCTCGATATTGCGAAAAGACGTGCTTAACCAGTATTCTACGTCATTCGAGAAGAAGACGAAAAAGGAATTGAATGCTAGAGGTGCTGGGACCACGCACAATGGAAACTGTGATGGCAGGTAGTGTAAATAAATAAATAGATAATAATGATGTGACAAATAATTGTGAATGGTGAGTGGTAAGCGAAGATTCAAGCTCAGACGTGACTTGAACCCGCGTCCCACCTTTACCTGAAGCGTGTTCTACCGCTACTCCATTGAGGCCAATCTGTAACGATTTCATTTCCGAAATTGTCTTCAAAAAGCGATAAAATTGCTTTACCCTTCGTTTCATGCTTGCTAATATAGGTATCAGTATCATATAAGCATGAAGAGGAAACATTGTGTATCAGATCGCGGAAAACATACTTGTATGCTTGGACGGTCCGTCTTCACCCGACGGTCTGACCGATAGATCAACTACATTGATCACTCCAAGAGAGTACAGAGACGAGGCTAGCTGCTATAGACCAAGAAGTTAGTCCCGCGTGGAAAGAGCCGACTCGTCGCCGGTTGCGTCGTTGGACGATCGTGCGTTTGGCGCGCAGTATTCATTGGTGACTCAGCTCGCGCAAGCGTGACACCGCATCTTCCGCAATGCCGGATACCAGCTCGTCCAGCTAGGCATCAGCTGGTGCATTGCAAACTAATTCGGTGAGTATTTTCACAACTTGGCACTATATTTTATTCTTTATTCTTCAACCCTTTGCTGACGGTGCCATTTTCGACTGGCGAGCGGTTCAGACGGCCACGAATGGAGGCTGCCGTGCGCTCTCTAATGCTAATGTGGTAGTTTTTCAATGAAATTTATAGTTTTTTCGTCAACAAATGTGATTTATGTCAGTAATTGGTCACTTTGATAGAACAAAATTTATTAGGTTTATTTGTACCACAAATAACGTAGTTTCTCCATTTAGAATCAACACTTTTGATGGGAAAAGAAGTATATAGGGGAAGGTTATAATGTGAACCGTTATCGAACATTTTTGTGATATTTTATTTATACTTGCCCATGGTTCTGCATAATTATCTTTTTGAAATTATTCATGCGAAAGTCTTATCTGTCATATTATACCATTTTTTGACAGTAATGTTCCTTTGAAAACCCAAATTTCCTTTGAAGCATGCACCACTCTTCGTAACCGTCTGAACACCGCCCCCAGCTGAGGGTCATAATGACCCTCATCGTTTGCAAAGCGTTAATCTTTCTTTTTTCCTAAATTGTTTGGGATCATTTTGGTACTTTTTCACTATGTCTACCTTGTTTCAGCCTTTAGGATTAACTCTTGTTGTTTTTTTTTTGAAGTTTTAGTAGTCATCGATAGCTTAAAGGACGAGAATTTCTTTATTTTTGAAAGTGCTCTCTAACTGCTCTGTTATAGTAAGAGTGAAATTACGTTTCACACTCATAAAGTTTTCATGGGCAGAGTCTTTCTTTGAACTTTCAATGACCATTCGACAGCTCAATTATCGATGATTCAAATTATGCGCTTGGTTTTTGAAGAGGATTTTTTAGTAATTTATTACAGTACTAAAAGAGTATTAGATTCCATAATTTTGCCACCGGAAAAAACGCGGTTATTTGATGCCAATGTTGAAGAATCCTCTCCGCATCATAGGGTAAAAGCGTAGGGCTTGAAGCCCATGTCGCACTGCGCAAAACCTGACCTTCTTTTAGCTACTAACGCGCACTAAGGAGACGTTTGAAAAACCAAATACGTTGCCAAAATTGTCGAGAGTTGTTATATCCAATGGCAATTGAAATTTTGAGGAAAATACTTCGTTTAGCGTAAAATGCTGAAGTGGAGGATAAAGTCTTATTCTCACAGTCATAGCGCAATTGAAAAGCCCTTTGGAAATTAGAGGACACCTTTAAAATTTGTGCTTGAGCTATCGAATAATTGCTACAACTTCGAATTAAAACAGAAAACACGTTTTTCTAAGGAATCTTAAACAAGGTTGCAATAACGGAAAGTACCTTCGGTACCTATACGATAGGCGGCGGCAATGGAAAAACGATCTCGTTCGCTAAATAGAAACCTTTTCCATGAGTGTCAGAAATCACTTAAAGACTTAATCACTTGCTGCATGCGGCTGGTTTTCCAGAATGCCCTTTTATAACGCTGTGAAATCCAAAAAAATTATGTTTCACACGGCCAAGTGTTACTTTTTATCTGGCTTATATTTCGCTAAACAAAACTCCTTCCTTAGAGTGCTAGTACTCATGCGATAGTACATTCGCTAAATTAGTACTAGATCCAGCTCACAAGATAAAATCACCAACTTCATATGTCTTCGAGCCATACAAGTGATCTTGAAGTTGAAGACATAATACTACGAATAGAATAGCATGCACATCCTATTCTACGACTAATAGTCAACAATAATGCTTTATTCTTTGCTGTATTTGGTGAATATATACTGACTTTCAATTGGCTGCTTTTTGAAATCTCGCAATAAACATTTGGTGTAGTCTGAGAGAATGTTTTGTACCTCCGAAGTCGATCTGTCATTGGATTGCGTACGTATTAGCGATCTAGCTGCTCCATTAGAGCCACATGCCCTTCTAGCCAACCTAAGCGATACTGGTGAAAGAGAACATTTCGGTTAAGACAAAGTGGAACGTAATATTACTTACTTTTTAGTAGATGGCTTACGGCTGCTATCCAGCAGGCCGCCGAAACGTACGTAAAATGGATTACTGGTGGTCATTCGATTACTCGAATGTTGGCAAATTTTATGCCAGACTTAATTTTTTTCAAAGAGAGAACTGTGTAGAGCGCTGTTAGTGCAAAAAAATCATGCTTCGTAGTTGAAAAAGATATCTCGTTTGTGAACTTTATAGTGGGCTTGTTTAGTAGTGTGGAACAAAAAATGTTGTACCTAGAGACGGATAGAAAAAAATCTTCTGCATAATTCATTAACCAAAAACCTAAATTTTCTCCTTTCTTGGATAAATTTTCAAATAAATAAAGAAAGTCGCGCTGCTCACGAATAATGTGCTTTTTAGAGGTGATAGTTAAAACTACTGCGCACAGAGTCAGTTATTTGGAAATTTTCATCCGCTCCGGAAAATGTTCTAGGTTTTTTAGAACAAAAATCGTGGTGGAGGGTTGTTCTATTGTTCTGAAAGTATGAAACTACAATTCTTATGCATATCCTCAAGCTCACGTCAACTACTCTCAAATTTGTGAGAACTTTTCAAAAACGCAAGCCAAGCCCGTAACTTTTACGGGCAGCTCTTCTTCTACTTACTTGTGAAGTTCAGGTGCTGTCGTCTTTCCTAAGTCATAGTACTGCATTATTCACTTGTTTCAGATTGAGTTCCATAGTTCTTGTTGAGCGGACACGAGGTTGTTAATAGTATTATTCATTCAGTAAATTGCAGTACAACGATAATTTCTGACGTTTCGGTGGTTTCGAAGCCTGGAAGATTCAAATTGACATGCCATCTACTCAGCTAAAACACATTCGCAAGCAGTGCAGATGCAGCTCGACAAACAAATGCCGCTACTCATCAGGCCAAACTGTTGATGATTGATTTTTGAAAAAATTAAAGTGGAACAGGAGCTCCGGTAGTGCAGTAAGTAGCACTCACGCAGTGTGATTCGCAATGAGCGCGCGGTCTTCGTTATTTAATTAGAGTTCTTTCGCCGTTTCGAGGATAAAAACCCTAAATTTTTGGTGTTGCTCTGGTACTCCATAATTTTTTTTATAAACTCAAATGTCCCGATCCATATATCACTCTCAAGTGTGAAGAAAATTTTGAGGGTCGTTTCAAGCACTAGCGATAAAACTGCTGAAAATAACGCGTCCGATTAAGTACTAAAGATCTAAGTTAATAGCTTTATCCAATGAAAATAGCCTCCAAACGATCTTTCACCTGGAGTGGTGCACGCCTTCTCCAGCGGATTAACATTTTTCACCAGCTCATCAGACATCACGTAATTTACTACTTTTTGGTTTGTTCCTATAGCTAATAATAGTGATGTCAAAGATGTATCACTCTTCGTCAAGTGAAAACATCACTTGATGAGGCATTCTTTGAGAACAAATGAAACAGCCGTAATCCATGCAAGTACAACCAATAGTCAATCACTCTGAAAGAAGGCCACATCGAGCGATCATTTCACTTGACTTGGAGTGATATTTCTTCGGCGACAATTCTTAATAGAGGAAGGGTTCTTATCTGTTAGACGGCGGTGAATGATTATTCGTCCATTTGATGAACAAGCATTCTTCATAGGAGTATAGGTAGTCATTCTAAACCTTAAATCTCTATCTAGAGCAGTACCTAGCCAGTTTTTCAAAGTACTCTCATATAACACTGCGATATCCATAATAAAGTTCTGTTCCACACCTGCTGCGCGCGTTCATTTCTGTTAGATGTATGATTTGCTGATAGCATGAAAGCATTTGAGCGCTTAGAGAAAAGAGAATTTCCCAGCGTCTGAGTCGGCAGTTTATGAAGTTTTTTCAAAGAGGAGATAAAATTCTTAGTTGGATAAGATGTTGCATGAGACAAGTCTAACCCTTTGGGCCATCTCTATTATCGTATCGCCTGCCAAAGCGCTGATTATCAGGCAGACAAGCTCGCATTCTATTTTATCTGCTACACTGCAGTGAACGGTCCCTCCCAAAAAAATAAACACAACGTAGAATCGTTGAAACTTACGCTATCTAATGATTGCTAATAGGCTAAAGAAATGGCTATGTCCGGTGAAATGTAAGGCATAAATCTTGTATTTCTCCTACCGCGATATCAAAAGAGCTCTTTCAAAAAGCAAACAGGTTTTTGAGTTCTTTGAAACATTACAATCGAAGGAGTAGTAGTAGTCTAAGGGAGTTTTGTTCTGCGCAATATATGCGAGGTTAAAAAAAGCGCGTAGTCGTGTAAAACATATCTTATTTAGAATTTCATAGCGTTACAGAAGGATATTTTAAGAAGCCAGCCATACACTGCTCTAAATTGAATTTTGAGTTTTTGAACTACTACTAAAACTCCTATAAAAATTTCTGTCCAGGAAATGAGGTCGGATAATCATTTGTCGCCATCTAAACTCAAAAGCCAAAAAATGTTGGAATCGCGTCATCCCTGTCATACATGGCAGAATAAGTGTAGTGGTTGCATCTTGTTGGGCCTTCATTCTAAACAGTACAAATAAGAATAGAGTTGTATGCCAGCGTCAGAGCCTATCATCAACACATTATGAAATGGGCGGATAGATTTCTAATTGTATCTTCTTTTCATTGATAAGCTAACACGAAATTGTTATAGAACTTTTGATGGGCAAGTGTTTTTATCACGCTCTCGTCTTTTATAGAACTCATATTCGGCCGTTATAAAACTAGTAGTTGTCGCATCTTTCGTTTCCTTTGGCTTCTTCATCAGTAGCTTCACATCCAGAAGGGACTACTAATTTCGCAAGAGGCGGAAAAAGTAATCTGAGCTCCACTGCCTGGAACAGGAAAATACAGTACTTCAAAGCTTTAGACAATATACGTTCCACAGCATTAAAAGAAGAATGCTATCAAAGAAAATTGTTAAATATGTGACAAGTGTCAGACCAACTAAGTTGTACAATGTCACTACCACTTCAAAATTTCTCTTGAAACGTGTTCAAGTACAACCACAACAGGCCATAGAGTCTGAGATGTCAGACTAATTAGGCGTTAACCAAGCGAAATCGAACGATAACTGATAAACGCCCTATCTTGTGTGCTGCGGACACTGTGGTAAGCACAAAACTGACTTGCTGGTGACCGTGCACGAGGTTATGGCAGCGATTTGCATCGACTGCATTCAGCTGTTCATTCTGGCGATGAAGATTTTCGTAATAGCATCAATACGAAGCTTTTACAAGGGGGCACTGCAAGACTGAATAATCACACTAGGCAAGTCCCTTTCATGCAGCATGGCTGCTGACTGATTGTCAAATGTTATGTTTTCCTGAGACCACGCTCAAATTCCAACATATCTCACGAATATTATTTGAGCCAACATGTTATGCTGTCTGTTAATGGGTTTTGTACAGCCCGATACACGCTTTCGGCCTCGAGCAGCCCCGTTAGTCACAAGGAGCCCTTCGTCTTTAGCCAATCCTGTCAGGGTGCTCCAGTCCCCTATTGAGAGCAGGCGACGGCGAACGATTTACACTATTGTTATTGAGTGAAAAATCATTAGATCGTCACTGTTGTACACACTATTGTTTGTGGGCTGTTATTTTGAAGTATTACATCGTCCGTTTCAATAGTTTTCCTGTGATCACGCTCGATTTTCAACATATCTCATAATTACTATTTAAGTCAACACGCCATGTCTTCTGTTAATCGGCTCTTGTACAGCCCGATGCACGTGTTTCGCCTTACGTAACCTCGTCAGAACAATGCCATTCAAAACTGATTTGCTTGTCTGAGTATTTTCAGTTTCTCCCATTCCATATCCGTTCCTTCAGAGGCGACAAATTGATCCAAACTTTTTCTCAAGCATAATAATAATGTCTTGATAGATCAAAAGTCACCACAAGCCATTCCTCGGGTCAAATTTGCATACAGTAACTTGTGCTGAGTTTAATATAGCCGATTAGAGTTTACCTTCAAAGAGTTTGTTCAACACCGAACCCGTCATCCTTTAATTGTTTCTTTCGGAAACAGATGACAAAAGTTTATGTTTCCTCTGTTTCATCGTTTCTGTAGCCCAGCACCTGGCGTTGTAGCACATTCAATTGGTAGCACTAAGCCAAGCATTTCAGTTTGTCGGAAATGCTGCTCTAGTCTGCTTACTAAATGTTAACTATAGATCATTGAGCGAAAGACGGCGATCTAAGCAAAGACCAGCTCAGTGAACACCCAAGGTGCGCGTACGAGGTGGTCCCGTCATCAGAAAACCATCTAGTTTGGGTATTTCAGGTTTTTATTGTTGGTTTTATGTTGAAAGGGTGTTTATGCGAGTTATGCGCAGTTCGATATTCTTTCCCACTTCGTTGAGTTCCTTGAGCATCGCCTCTGCTCCATTGGTGCTTTTCAAGAATAAAGCGATGTAATTCGCGAATACAAGGTTTGGCAGGGAACTACCATCGGTAAGCGTGTTCCCTTAGTCTCCCAATCGAGCGGCTTCATTGCCTGCTACAGAGCGGAGGAGAGCAACTTTGGGGGTATATAAGCCGACAGGCCCGGTGGTAATATACATTCTCGGTATCATATTCTCTTCTTTCCTAAAGTCGATACACATTGCTGTTCAGTGATGCGCAAGATTTTGACGACAGGCGTTAGAGGAACGCGCACTTCATCCTTTCCAGAGGCGCGTGTGTAACCAGTTGCACTGCTAATGTCTGTTTTGCCATTACTAGTTTTACGCTAAAACATTTTCCTGAAGTCGTTGAAGTGAAATTTTTGAGCAAGTGATGACTTAGTACTAGTACAGAATTGATACAGTGAGTGATGACTTAGTACTAGTACAGTATTGATTTTGACCACCGTTTGATGTCAGTTGGGACTTGATCACCTGCCTTGCGGAGTCGATTTCATAAGATACTATTTTTTCAGTTTTCGTGCAGAAATTTCTACTATATGGTTAATGTTGATTGATGTTCATGCCTTTGTGAGACGTTTTGGTAATCGTTCGATAGCCCAAATCACGTGAATTTGAATGGCATATTTTATGTCTCAAATGGCTTGTTTTTGGTGCTATAGCAGTCGGAATGAATTTTGTTTCACATTCAAACATCTTTTCACTTCGCCGAAAAGAGCACTTTCTCCATTCGATGGCGTAAGTCTCAATGATTCCAGCGCTGCACGTAATTGTGGATCGCTAGCAGGGAAAATAAGATCAAGTTTTATCGTAAGGATTGTATATCGGCTAATTCACGGCGCGTGGGTCGGGGAAGTGCGGGACGAGGGGGGACGATCGATCTCGTTTGATATGTTGTTTTTCAATGGGCAATTATTTTCCGCTTCGAAAGAATCTTCAGATAAAACGATTGACTCAGATACTACAGAAGTTTCTCTATATGTTGAAATGCTTTCGTGCTTCCAGCGAACTATACACGTGATAAAAATGAAGGCGAACAGCGAATGTGGAACATAATTATGTTTTAGATATCACAACGCTATAGGTGGGTCATTTCAAAAACCGGCTACGTGAGACTGCAGTCAAGCTTTCGAATGGTTACTAACACTTCTATGAAAAATTTCTGTCCAGCGAATGAGAACGATTTTTCTTTTGTCGTCGTCAGGCATATACGCACCATACCTTCTCTCCTCCCAAAAATCTGTGGTATTATTGAACTAAGAAGAAGCTGCGTCATAGTGTGGACGAATTACTAAATAAACCAACCATATTTTTTTATGTATAGATTTTTTCAGATATAATTGTCTGCACAATGAGCCATAAGTGAGATCGCTCCAAGTGGCAAGGGGCGGTATTACCTCATAAAGGGTAAGTTGTTTTTCGGACCAGATATTCCACTTCTACATTACATGTGTAGGCTTAGAGTGAATTAGTCTTCACGTCCATTGCATGCAATTTATAGTCACCGGTTTAGTAGACTTCTGGATACTATAAGTAAGAGTGCGGGGTTATTCTGTAGGCATCTACCCATGCATTCATCACCTATCATCACACATATTGGAGAAAGGCTTAAGCTGGTGTTAGATCCGTTTCTATGATCACTGTTACTTACAATTAAGTTGCCAGTCGTTTCTCATTACACAAAAGACAGGAAACGAATTGCTTTTTGTTGTTTTTATTACCTTTTTATGTTGCATTTATATTTTATTCGCGCAGTTTTCCTCTTTTTCGATCACTGCTATGAACCGATTTCTGGATTTCCTGTTTCATCGGGATAGCTCTTTCATGAAGCGTTTTTGATAGCAGAACGATTTGTCTTTTGGGCGTACGTAAGGACTTCAAGAGCCATAAATTCTTTGTCACATGTTTTTCGTCGTTTCGCCAAATCCTTTATCTTATTATGAGCCCTCAAGTTCGTTTGTTTCTTCTTGCTTTGCTCTAGAGTTGAGTCTTTTGTTCGGAGGTTGTAGAAGAGACTTTTTTGAGAATTTGTTGAGTAACAAGAACTTTCTTTTGTCAAGAATTTCATTTCTTAACGCAGAACCACATCGTTGTAGAAAAGAGTATGTTCCCGAATGTTATTCAAATGTTCTTTTTTTTCTCATCTGTGTTCTTCTAACATCCGTTAGCCTGAAATTGCTGATTTTATGCTAAGCTTCGCTTTTGAGAAACACCTCCAAAGAACGTTGTATGAACTAAAAAAGATAATGTTTTGTAACAAGTATTCATTATTCAACTTATACAAGACAACTTAATATTATCAAACTTCTATAAACTTATCTTGAATATATAGAGCGCCCAGATGTCCTAAAAATCTCTGCTTTTCGTTACGAACTGTGTGGATTGCAGTAGCATCGTGTGAGATGTACCCCTATTTCCTTGCCTTTTTTAACCAGCAGAGCAATTTCACCAGACTATTTAGTACTCAATCGATAGCTTGAGAAATGAAGATTTTACTATTGGACTTGGTCCTTGAAAATACTGGAGAAAGGAATGTTGCTTTGATCTTCAATATATCATGACTCTCCGGATATATCAGGCGGATCTGTGCTAGAATTACCTGTTTTGATGACTCAGAAGTTTATGTAGATTTAATGTAATCGAATAAGGTGTTGTATGTAGCATCAACAAGATTTGTAGCAAACTGAAGTTTTTTAACTCCCCAAAGTCTGACTATTTTCTTTTTACTGTCGCTTTTTTATCTTTTATCTACTGCGTATTCGTGGTTGTATATTAAATTGATCATTCAACTTTTCTTATCTTCTCACAATCAACCGGCCGGGAAGTACATCCGATGCGCTTAGGAGCCGTCTCCAACAGATAAGCTCCTCCTACTCCTCCGGGAAAGACTGGCAAGACACTCGTGTATACCAAACCCCATGTTTAGAGTCCAAAAAAGTACCCGCTGGGTATCAAAAACGCTTGAAACGGTTGTAAAAATGGGCCTCATTCTTTAAACCCCGAAAGAGCCCTCGGCACGTTAGTGTCAAGTAGGGTGAGCGCGAAGAGGCTGCCAAAATCTCAGGGCTAAACTAGGCTGCCTGGAAAGGAGCCGCCCATTTCGCGCTGTTTATGATACCGTAAACAAATTGCTCCTTGGAACATGCAATCGCCGAGATGTCGGTGGCATTGGCGTTCTCGTCAAATCGAATTTGACCATAAGCATCGATTCACTTGGACAGCTAACAACCTCGATGCGACGATTACGGTTCAAATAAAGTGGATCAGTGCCGGCTTTGGACATCTTCGTTGCTTGCGCACCGATATCATAATATGACGAAGTCGAAGTCGAAGATATTTATGTAGACTCGAAAAGTTCTCTAGACAAGATTAACACACTCTTCAGAGTCATTGGGGGAGATTTTGAAGCAAAAATTGGACCTACAAGAACGTCACCTCAAGACTCACAGAGGAGAATGAAACGAACAGGCAATCTTAGTTAGTCATGACGACCAGAACCACCCATGTGACTCACATTTCCAAACGATTCAGAAGCTTCACTTTCGGCAGTGAACGTGTCTCCCCAACGGAGAGTACCATAACAAAATAAACTACATCTGAGTAAGTTGAAGGTTATGCTTGATCGATGCCGCTGTAGTTCCTAAGTTCTGCACGGGATCAGATCGCCGTCTCTTTCGCGCAACGTTCCAGTTTTCGCAGAAGGATGTAAAGCCGCTAAATTTGAACAACGAAGTTTCAGAACTATCATAAACTAAAATGTATCCAGGCTATTAGTCGCCTTCTGGTAATATATAGTCCTTGACAACATCGGCGATGAATACGAGCGGTTAATGAACATCTTCACGTTGGCGCTATGGAAGCAGAGAGTCTCGAAGTAGCACAGAGAGGAAACGAGCGGTTTGAAGAGCATTTAAAAGCATGAACGATATAGTGAAGAGTAGAGGAACGTTCACTTCGCACCCACCTTTTTGACTCGCCTACAAGATAGTCGACAGAAATGCATAATGACAGTTATGATAATGACAGTATGATCATTTCCCAGAGATGAAGGTTCTCTTTTGAAATATCAGTTTTTGTGACATACATGACATACAGACTCGATTCTTATGAAAATGAAGATTGAAAGTTCCTCGATAATATGTCGTACATCCGTGATGATGAAGTGCACCATGATCCAATCTTCATCATAAAACCGCCAAAAGAACCCGATGAAGTTCAAACGACTGCTCAACTATCCTGAAGGCGAGGAGTATTCTTCTATTCGTTAGTACACCGTATCAAGAAGGCTTTTACGAAAGCCAAACTCGGTATCAAAATCTTCTTCTCTCAAGCTATCCGATAACTGCTAGTGGTTTTATGAAAAAGGAAGAGGAGCTAACTATCGATCGCAGAAGGTATAAATTCTGAGCATTATGCGTAATTGCTGATTGTTAGTAGGTAAATTGCTGTTGACCAATGATCGCAAAAAGACTTGTTGATTGTTGAAATTAATTTTTCAACAATCTCCAGGACCAGCTATCTATTGACCTTGGCATACTTTAATAACTAACTTTCTTCTCTAAGCCAAACACGAGGTGTTACATCAATCTCTATTAAGCAGCTGACGTTTCGTTTCGGAAAATTTGTTTTGACATCGTACTCTATTAACATAGACGACAAAAATGTACAGTAAGAGCTGGGAGAATGTTGTTTTTTCTAGGATGCATTATTTAGAAAAATGAGAAATTCTGTGAAATAGAGACATTCTTTATGCTAGAAGTACGTGCTCCACTAAACAATCTTTTCGTGACAAAAATTTTTTGAAACAACATCTTACCTTATGTGGACCAAAAGGCCAGTGTAAAGTTTAAACAACAAAATATATAGTGTAAAGGCATAACGTAATTATTTTTTCAATATTTTCAAAAACCAAGTCGAATAGTGAATTCTTCATTTCTCAAGCTATCAGTTTTTACTAGTAGTTTAGTGGAAGTGCTCTGTTGGGTAAAAAAGGCGAGGAATTAGAGGTACATTTCACTACATGCAGCTGCAATCCACACAAGCTTTCTTTCATCTTTACGTCCAGAAAGCGAACCAGGCAGACGTGTAACTGCACAGCTTCGGCTTATTTTTGACATTATTTCGGGCGCTGCCTCGCGATCTCGAACTTCGCGAGCCATTTTGCGCATCGAACGCTCCGGATTACGTTAAACTTGCCAAGCGATATTCTGAATCTTTTCCGGAGTAGATTAGGTGGTTGGACGACCTCTTCGAGGATGGTTCTCAATCCCACAACCTCTTTGCAACATTTCGCAGTTCTGTAAACATTGGCTTGTTTGAAATCATCGATTTTAACAATGTCGGTCGTTTTCATTCACATCCTATGCAGCTTAACAACTGCGATTTTAAATTCTACGATCCTTAACTTGAGCACACCTGAAAATAGACAAATAAATGAAACAGATTCTAGACCAAAATTCAACAAAGAATTAAAAAAAATTATTAGCATTAGTAAAAAATATTATATCAATGATAAATCCAATAAGATATAAAATTGACAAAACTTATCACGCACCATATATATATATGTATACATATAAATGTATATATATGTTTATATATATACATACTGATGTATGCATAAATACGTGCAATATATATATATATATATATATATATATATGCATATGTACTGATGTACGCATATATATGTGCATATGTGTGTGGTGTGTGTGGTGTATGTGTGTGTGTGTGTGGTGTGTGGTGTGTGTGTGTGTGTGTGTGTGTAGATGTTTGTGGATATATGGTTCTTTTCCGTTATAGGAGCAAAAGAAGAAACGACCTCTTTCACTGGGCAAAAACTTTTCACAGGAATGATAGTAATCATTCGAAAGCTTAGATATCTCGCTACCGCGCCATGTGCTTCTTTTCAAACAAACTTCGTAATGCTGCAGCGTTTAGAATTGAATCATGTTTTATACCCGTCGCTTGTTTTTACTGTTACTTCGCTGAAAACAAAGATATGGACGTGTAGAGAAAATCTTGTGGCATTAGAGTCACGTTTTATCAGTTCTCCAACTTATTATTCGAACTTGGTCCAAAAATTCAAAAATTTATTTTTCCAAACAATTGAAAGTATCAAATAGCTTTAATTGAAGTATTCTCCGTCTGCCTGGATGATGCAGTTCTGCCAACGCTCCGTCAACAAATCAATTCCGCGCTCATAGAACTCATTATCGTTCAACGCAAACTAACAGGCAAATCTCAACGCAAATGATTAATGTCTCAAAGCGCTTATTCTTGTCCACGACCAGTCGCTCAACTTCTTCCTCGTCTCCTTGGCGGCAACGTGTGGCTTTGCATTGTCTTGAAGCAAAATGACTTGGCGCTGGCGGTGAAGTGAACGGTGCTTGATTGCAACGGTCCAGTTGCTGAGAATACCGCCCAGCGTTGATGGACTCACCGGCATGCAACAAATTCCAATGAATCTGCCCATTTCGATCCCGCAAAATGATCAACATTGTATTTGGCGCAAAGCGATTTGGTTCCGTATTTGGTGTTCTTTGCCAGCCTGGTGACAACCAATGATTTGGTGACGCTGGTTCTTGAAGAAGATCCACTTCTCATCAATGATGCCAAATTTTACTAAACGATGCGCAAGAAAATTCTGCACGAAATAGGTAGAAGAATGTTTGTTTTTGTGCTAAGATTTTTATTTTTGGGTCAGGTTCGGAATGTTAGTTGGAGACCAAATTTGTGAAGTTTCTTTCGAAATGGAGAAAAATTTTTGATTATAACAAAATTTGCATGTAACATGTGTAACGCATTAGCGCAATCGACCGATAGCTTTCTAGAAACCATCATGCTGCTTCTCTGCCTCCTCTCTCAGGCCGTAAATTGGGCGAAAAACAATATCCAAGTATGTGAATTCAGTATTAGTTTCCCTACTACGTTGCAGTGAGACGGTCTTTCCAGGAAATAAGCACAGCATTGAAGTTATTGAATCTTACGCAATCGAATAGTTACTCATTGTCCCAAGGAACAGCTCTGTCCTGCGAGAAATATGCGTGTGTGAAGCACGAATGCTTTTCTTCCGCTGAAGCCTTATAAAAAGTTCTTTTTTAGAAAAAAAACTTATTAGCAGCGTACTAGACGGAAGTTTGAGCTTCGGATTGATATTGAAAGTGCAATGGGAAGCCAAATTGCAACGAAGAGGGTCCTTTCTTTATTTGTTCACGGATAACGGAAATGAAATATATATATAAATATATATATATATACACGTGTATATATATGCATATATATTTGTAATATTTATACGAATGCCAGTATATATGCAGATATATGTACAGACACGTACATATCTATATACATGCCTGGATACTTTGACGGTCCGTCTTCATAAATTGTGCTCACGCAGCACATTTTCCATTTGTCTCTTCTTCTCGCGAATATCGTCCATGGTGGTGGTTGATCCAACCATGGCGGCAGATGCGAGTTTCATACCGCGATCCATAGATATCGGCCGATGTGGATACGGCTGGTTAATTTGATAACAGTCTTGAGACTTTTTGAGGTCTGGTATGGTGTTTATACAGCAGTGGGCAAATCTGTTTCGTCTTTCCAGCTAACCAGTAGCACGGCGCTCTTCGATGCAGCCGATCCCAGGAAAATATACCAATAGTGTAAAAGAATCGACGCCTAACAACAAATCACCGCAAGTCAGTTGATAAAACTCCCCGACACCGCAGTGACCAACAGTACAGCTCGTGGCTGGCGAAATAAATCATACCTCTTCATTAGACTGCTTTTGTAGAACTCACTTGATAACAATAATAATCTGATAGTATGATAACAAGTTTTGGGCCTTTTTTTAGCTTTAAAATGACACTTATGTAATATTATGCAAGGATAACATGTCTTGAGCCTTTTTTGAGTTACAATATGATACTTATGTAATATTATACAAGCTTAAAGGAAGGTGAAACACGCCTGTTTAGTACTTCATAAGTGAAAAAACGCTCACAACATCTGTCAGATTTTTAGTTTATTACTGTTTATAAGCGACGTCTATAGAAGCAGTCGAATGAAGAGGAATGTTGAATGTTATGCGAAACTTTGAACCTTGAGTTGTAGTGTTCGCGTCTCACCCTTTCCAGGGACCTCGTGCTAACAGCTGATGACGATATGGGCTTACCAGACCAAACCTTAGCGTTCGGTGCTGACAGAATCAATACCTTGTATCACGGAGAGTGATGGTGGAATAGGAGCGTCGGAGTGCAGTGGTTAGCACGCATCCACAGAAAGCAGATGAGACGCTGATTAGGCAACCGTCCAAGGTTCATTGTTAGACGATTAGACTTATTACAAGGATATCTGTAGGTTATGTGATTTTTACGTCGGGTAGCAAGGATATATTTGATGCCGACACATGCCGCTTTGGCAGATACAGATTTGAGACTGACGTTAACTTTGGTGGAATCTAATGCTTGGCGGAGTGCTATATCCGCATTAACTTTTAGTATTATTGTATTCCGGGTTAAAAGAGACTTTCATATGACTTGCAGTTTATGAGAATGGATTCTAAAGAAGTTAATCTTGATTGGAGATGGATGCATTTGTTTGTGGACAGGGACCAGCTCATCGCAGTCACACAGAAACATCGCAACAAAATCCTTGGAAGATTTGCGAGGGAGACGCAGGCAGTCTGAGGAGCCGAAAGAGCTGGAAAGGTGGCAATCAAGGAAGAGAAGCTGCCAATCCTTGACCTTACATTGAAGGTTATTGAGGACCGTACCTTTAAAATCCCTATAGAGGCTCCGATAGTAAGTTTTATCTTCTATGCCTTGGACAGGAAGGTAATCTTTGGTTGTTAGTAACTTATATTTCATACAATTTCTAGTTGACTGGCTCGTCAGTCATCGATGACACGGCTTTACCTAATGAAGAAGGCGATGTGCCTAAAGAATTAATGGCACAAGTCGCTGTCAAAGAACTGCAGCCGAAAAGCTCACGATCACGGCGAGGCTGGGAACATCTACCGGTACGAGTGCGTTCAAAAAGCAGGAGTATAGGAAACTGAACGTTTCTGTCGCCAACGTGTTAGTTGATTGCTTTCAAAATGTTCGTTTGTTCGAATGATTTCAGGAGATCTTAGTGACCGTACAAACTGCGGGGCATGTGTGGCGCAATGGATAGTGTTACCCTGCGACACATGCGAGGTCGCTTAATTGTGTTTGATTTTTTGATTCCGCACCGAAGGCTCATCAAGCCTTTTATACCTGCGGGGTCAGTGAGCTGGTGTCAGACTTTCTTTGTGAATGGATAAGCAGCACCGGCTCGATACATTGCTAGGCCACCGCGAGTCATTGTAAGGGTTAGATATGCCTTCAGTAACTTTGAACGATGGTACGTATGGAATCGGATGCAAGGCGCATTTTTAAGAGACGGGTTAACGCTGAGTTCTCAATTTTTCGTCTTTTCAAAGTCTAAGGTCGATTGCGGTCTTTTTCTGTTTTATTCAAGTACTCAAATGTATGGTCTAAGCTTGGACAATAATGGTTTTCTCTTATGCTGGAATCGATTTATATATGCCAATTTAGAGTCCTCCACCTCCAGCTAAGGTACAAATCAAGAGATCGGGACACCGAGGTGAATGAGTTTCTCCAACCCTCTGTTCTCATTACATCTTTATTGTAGTGCAATTCTTGAGTACCACCTTACTGTTCAGAGGTACACACGAGCCGTTCTTCAACGGAATAAGCAGCAAAGTGAGGAGAGAGCCGACCTCGTTATTTCCGACAAGAAGGCACCATCGCCATAATGGGTTCGTCCTGAAGTTATCAGTACGCATACCTTTTCTACTACCCGCTTGATTTTGTCCTTACTAGAGGTTTTCTATCGCGAAATTAAAAATCTCTGAATACAAGCCAAGAAAACGTAACAGGAATCCAAATTGCTGGAATCGAAAATGTTAGTATTTACACCAATCTCGCGATTATAGCACTGTCACTAATGCTGAGCCGAAAGGACATATCGGCCTTCAGTTCTACTCCTTCTAAAGATGACCATGTTGCACTAGAATGTGCACAGAATACAGAAATACAAGAGAATACAACTGAAGAGTAAAGAGACGAGGTGATTTACCATTTTTGTTTTTTCTTTCATTTTGACCATCGTTGAAAATATCTTTTAAAGTCAATCAAAACGAGGCGAATATACGCTCAAAGTGCTGAAAAAGTGAGGAGCTGCAGCTTAGAAGAGCGTAATATCAGGGTCGATATGCCTCTGCAGCAGAATTTAGCGAGACATGGAAGAAAGTCCCCAAGCGAAAAAGTGTTTCGCAGAAGCATGATCTGATGCTTATTAATTGATCTATTGAAAAAGTAGGAAGTACTAACTGTTGATTGTAAAAAGTACAAATCTACGCAATAATAGTAGGTTGCTGATCGGTGGCAAATTACGAATAAAGGTAAATAATTACTGTTGACCGTTGTACATTGCAGAAAATTAGTTGAATTACTATTTACATGATTGTCGAAAAATGTGCAATAAAGGTTGGAAATGTGTTGTGTTCTCATATACGTAGTTTTTCTCTCAAAGACTAAAGTCTTTCAAGAGAACCTGGATATTTTACACTAAACACACTCGAATATAAATCCCTCCCACGTTTAACAACAAGATTCCCTTAATTTTTTGGCAGTTTTAGATGCCATTAAACAAGAAATTTGGTAAGTAAAGTGGGTAAAATTTGGCCAAACTTTTCTAAAATGTGCTGATTTGTGGTTTGAATTCGGTAGTTTCAAGCGGTAGTCTGTCGGTGCGATGTGAGAGCTAGGCGAGTAAGATAAAGAGTACTGAACACCCTGCCACCCGCTCCCTTTCCTTCCACAGCTCTGCTAAGACGTTTTCGATCGGTTTTTAAAACGTGAGGCCGAGCGTTATTATGGAGCAAAATCACTATGTCGTGTCTTACAGCCATCCCGGTCCTTTGTTTTGCCATTCACGGTTTGACTTGGTTCTTTCCCTATAATAAAGTGCTTCATTGACGGTTTCACCAGATTTCAATTCTCTTAGTAAGGGACGATTTTCTGATCACGTCAAATGCGTCACAAACCTTTCTTTCTGTGAATATTCCGCTTTGCTTTCGATTCTGCTTGCTGTCAGGGGTCTATATATGATCGTTTGTGTATGGATTGCCAAAATGAATCTACTTTTCTAGATTTGGGTGGTGGAGCAGAATAGTATAAGAATGAGTGGTTGGCTCAAATGCGCCTCGGTGGTGTAGTGCTAGAGCACGCGTCCTCTGATAGGATGAAATGCGGATTCGATTCCCACCTGAGGCCGTGTTTTTGCTCACCACTCAATTCTCTTAGAAATCTACTTTTTGTCTCCGGTCACGATGCGATGCAAGAAGTCTCCATTTTCGCCGGTGGCGGTTTTCTTCAAATCGAGCATGCAAGTAAAGCTTTTCACAAATGAGTTTTCGGATTCAAAAGTCGTCATCTTCAAAGTACAAACAATCATATAAAAATTTTGTACATAAAAACGTATCAATAAGTAACGTTAGTAACGCATCTTCAAAAAGAATAAAAAATTTTCATGATTTCATTTTCACTATTATTGCAGAAAAAATTAATCAACCGCTGGAGTCATATTTGTACACCTAACGAACGCCTCAAGATGAGAGCAATGTTAAGACTGACGCTTGATACAAAGGTTTTCGAAAAGAAAAGATACAATGAATCAAAATACAGATGGATCATAACCAGAATATCAAAATGCACAGTGTTTTTTGGATTTGCTGTGCCCTTGAGCAGAGGAAATAGAAGCTAAACTTCACAAGAATGCAGGTATAAGGTTGAGCAAGGTTCTAGGATATTTTTGGAAGTTTTTATTTTTTTAGTACCTTTGTGCCGCTTTTTATTGGCAGCTTTGCATTTATGTACATATATATGGATGCATACGTATATATACATAAAGATATCATATATACATGTATGTGTATATACATGTGTGCAAACATATATATATATATATATATATATATATGCATATAATGAATTTTTTCTGATTAGGAGACGGCAAATGGGAGGCCGCCCTCAGTTGGTGAAAGGGAACTTTTCATTGGAATGTTAGTAACCATGCGATACTAAGACTTGAGGCTACGTCTCCATGTCGCCGTTCTTTCAAAACACCCTTTGATAACGCTGTGAGCTCCACATAAATCTATGACCTAAATGCGCATACTTCTCGCTGGACAAAGCTCTTTCTTCGGACTATTAGTAATCATTCAATGGCCTAATCAAATTTGATTTAAACGCTGCGCTTATATCCTGTAAAAACTGTTATTCTGAAACGCAGCAGGTAAAATAAGTTGTATTCCCACCTGCAACCAAGGGCTAATTTGGCTAATTCACGCAAGTGTGCGTGGCTGACGCGATGAGCACCGATTTTTCGGGCATATGAACACATAGAGAAGTATCACTTCAGCAGTTCAAGTGGCCTCCCCACGCAACCGCACGTGAATTGGCTTTCTGGCCTTCATCGCGGATGGTAATCCAACTCATTTCACCTGTCACCTTTCAAAGAAACGGTCCTTTCAGGATGTAAGTACAGTGTTGGAATCAAATTCGATTACGCTATCGAATGACTTTTAATAACCCAGAGAAAGAGCTCTGTTCGGCGAGAAATTTGCGCGTCTAGAGCCAAGAAATCTCCGCGTGTAGCAACGTCAAAAAAAGGCTTTTGTAAAAACCGGCGACGTGGGGCTGTAGCCATAAGTCTCGTTTTCGAACTGATACTAACACTCCCACAAAATTACCTTTGCAGCGAATGAGATCGATTCTTCGTTGTCCCTTCTAATCAGAAAGAATCTATATATCTAGTTCATTAATTTCAGCTCCAAAGAGCCTTTAGAACAGCTGATATGTGTGTGTGTTGATCCGCTTTCACTAAAGAAAAGGCTTGTGCGATAATGGCGAGCTCGCCGCCAACAACTGGATCGTGTCTACGACAATATAGTAAAGAACTGTCCAAGATGAGTCCGACGAAAGCGCGCTTTGTTTCAGCGCAACAAGCCTATCGCATACGGCCAAAGACAAGGAAAAGTTTGGAGAGTTGAACGGCGCCGAAGTTCTTCCGCTTTCGCCTGCAATCGAGATGTTGCTCTATTCGATTATAAACTCTTTCGATCAATTCAACACTTACCATGGGGCATCGTGGCCGAGTGGTTGCTGTTCGTTGTGGCGCGCGTGGGCCGATCTGCACCTCCCCCATTCTCATCGTTTGTTAACAACGAACTCCTTATAGAACGCGACATCCAGCTATCCTTGAGATTGCGAGGAGGCGCGCACAAGCAGTACAAGCAGTATTCTACGGACGTTCAAAGCAGAAGATGGAAAAAATTAGTTGACAGCTAGAAGTACTGGAACCTGCATGATGAGAAAACGCACACACTCTGAATATTGGTTTAATACAATGAAAATGCCTGATAATCATTATTTGAGCCACGCATGTCAGTGGTCTGCCAAAGAAGGCTGACTTATAGAGCCCCGATACAAGTGCTTCGATCTTGCGATCTCGTCAGTCGGGCAGTTACCTTTTCTCGCCTTTTGCTATCCTCTGTGGGAGCTCCAGTCTCCGCACTAAGAGTATCAGGCATATAGAATTTTTAGCAGTGGTCTCAAGAAAACACTTGAAACGAAAGATATGATTTATTGAATATACCAGCCAAGAGCAATAGAGTGTACAACACTCTATGTTCGGTGAGATTTTCACTGGGCATAGAGTGTAAAACGTCCGTCGTTGCAAACTCTTGGTGTAAGGACTGGAGCTCCCACAGAGATTAGCAAAAGACGAGAAAAGGTAAATGGCTGACTGACGAGATCGCAAGATCGAAACACGTGTATCGGGCTCTATAAGTCAGCCCTGTTTCACAGACCACTGACATGCGTGGCTCAAATAATGATTATCAGGCATATTGAAATTTGAGCAGTGGTCTCAAGAAAACACTCGAAACGAAAGATACAATGAAAATGCTGGTTGTCTCTTAAAGGTTTTCAATGTTGAGATTTTTGATGATAAGATTCTTTCTAGCTTCGATTCTGATTTGTCACGCTGATCACTTTTTATTTGGTTCTTTTCAGTTATCCGAGGGCAAGTGGAACACATATCGTTATACTTACGCATGTACATCTGCTTATATACACGTGCATATACATGTACATATATATGTGCACGAATAAATAAATAAATAAATAAATAAATAAATAAATAAATATATATATATATATATATATATATATATATATATATATATACAAAACTGTCAATTGAAGGGGCACAAAGTTCTTAAGAAATGAAACTTCCAAAAATAACCTAGAATTTTGCTGAATTTTATACTTGCATTCTTCAAAAGTTCGGCATCTATTTTCTTTACTCAAAGGCACAGCGATTCGAAAGAAACAGTGTGCATTTTTTATATTTTAATTTTGCTCCATCTGTATTTTGATTCGGTGTGTTTTCTCTTTCCCAAAACCTTTCAATCAAGCGTCAGTCTTTACTGTGCTCTCATTCTGAGGAGTCCGTGAGGTGTACACAAGCTGAGATAAATTCTAACGGAAAATGAGCATTATTGAAGCAGAATAGGACTCTATAATTAAGATGGATTGGAATTCCACAATGACTCGCGGCGACCTATCGATATATCTAATCAGCTGGCTACCCTCCGGGACAAGTCCAGTACCGAATTGTTGACTCCTGAGATTAAAAGCTTTAGAGAGCTCTGAGGGAAGAGATCGAACCATTGACTACTCATGTGTCGAATGTACCTCTAACCACTGCGCCACACGCGCCCTAAACTATACAAGAAGACCTCATTACGAAGCCAAGAGATCGTTTTGTGCATACGGTTGATGGCTATATACGTAATCACGGTACTCACACTATGCGCGGGAAATTTCTTTTCGATTTCTCGTCGTAAACTTTTCGCTTTCCGGTTCGTGGTGGGCTATAAATTTTTTTTCATTATTTTGTGATCATAAATATTATTGAAGTTCAAATTGCCAGTGGTTGTGTTGTCATCGAGTTCCCATTCGATAAAACAGCACTAGTACGTTTGGCGCAGTGGTCAGAGGTGCTCAGCGACACTCGGTCGACCGATCGATGGTTAACGGTTCGATGCTGCGCTCAACGCTCGCCGAGCCTTCTATCCCTCCGGGGTCGGTGAATTGGTACCAGACTTGTCCCGGAGGATAGCAACACTAGATACAACGGTTTGGCCACCAGTAGTCATCGTGAGGGCCACGTATGCGTCAAATCAGTGCGAATGACGCTACGAATGGGGACCAATGCATAGCACATCTCTCAGGGATCGATCAAAGCCGACAGCTTTATCCTTTATCCTCTAGCGCGGCAAAATTTTGAAGCTGATGATTGAGCTCCCATACTAAAGCAACTTGCACCTCGCTTGGTACTTACCGGTGTTGTTGTGGACGTCATTTCCATGTGCTTTAGTCTTTCAGGAATGTGTTCGATTGTTCTCGACCCGCGTTCGATCGTCGATGCTCTGACATGTTTGAATGTCGACATCAATGTGGAAGATGTGGTTCACCCAAAGGTAACGCTTTTCCCTATTCGTCAGGTCGATCCATAATTTGCGGTGTCAGAGCTATAAACACCAAATTTCTTAGCTAGAAGTAATTAAAACTACATAGTTTTGGTATCGATCGATTGCGCATTTTCTTGCGAACATTTTGGTATACAACTTGCCTGTGCTTGCTTTGAGATGGAGCTGTTTTTTTTGCAAGGAAATTCGCTTGCTACTCATCGACGAATGGCCCGTAGGGGAAAATGCCAGTGAAGCGGCGCACAAGATCAGTGGAGCTTCCTGTGGACGGCCCGAGCGCGATTGATCCTTGAGACTGATCTCTCCAGCTTTGGACTGCGTAAACTACTTACTGACCGTTCTTTGTTTAAGCGTACCATCGCCCCAAGCTCCATTAATCCTGTGCTCCGCCTCACTAGCATTTTCCCTTACGCGTCATTCGTGCATGAGTAGCAAGCGAATTTGTCTCCAAAACAGCTCCATCTTGAAGCAAGTATAGGCAGTTGTATAGCAAAATGTTCGCAAGAAAATGCGCAATTTAACGATACTAAAATCATGCAGCTGCAACTACTTCTGCTTAATGAATTCGGATTTTATTGCTTTAGTGCCAAAACATATCGAGCGACCTGATGTATTCGATCTAATTTAGAAGACGGATTTTTGATGTCCTGAAAGCTTTAGCCACCAGATGTTTTTGACGTCATAAACATTGTGTGTTTGAAACGATCTTATTTGTTTATTGGAGGATTCCTGAGTTCTTCTCTATTTTAGTTTCGCTCCTCGTCTTGACAATTGCATTAACCGCCTCCTCGTCGTGGCTAGAGGGTGTTCCTGGTTGTCGGAGTGCGAAGTGCAGCGGGGGTTCAATCCCCCAGTAGGGCAACTCAAGATGGGATGAGCCAGCATTTCCATGCGGGAAAGCCCAACTAAGGGTAAACCGTACCGGGAATGATCGCTTTCTTGGTGGCTAATAGTCGAAAGGTGATAATCTTCTTTTGATTCGCAACGGCCGGCGACTGCTCTGATGTGGTGACGACCTGAGAATGTCGCGGCTTAGCTTACTTCGGAAGTCCAAGGACAAAAACGGTAAACCAGCAATTTTCATGTGCAGGGGTGCTCACAGTTCTCGAAGACGGACCGTTCAACTATCCCAGTATCAATACAATTATGTTGGTGTTTTCTTTATTTTATTAGTAATTTTATTTTGGTTATACTTTTATTGTTCGCCATCTTTTATGACATTATTAATGTCCTTTTAGGCGATGTTTCACTACCGACTTCGGAGACGAATCATGTGACTTCACTATGTGCGATCTTGTAAATCCACAACCAAAAAGAACACGAAGATTGCTCTCACTTCTGGCGGATTTTACGAATTTCAATATGGCATGTTTTTCTTTTTTTTCCACCAGATTCGTTCTTACTGTTAACCACTCCTTATTTACTGTTCCGCTAGCGCAGCGATCTTTATCTACTAAGTCGTATGTTGGTACAGAGACACAGCAAAAGAAGCAAATTCTATTCCTTTAGGGCCTTCCATGTTACTGTGCTATGAAGAACCTTTTGATTTGCTCGACTGTCATTACTCGGCCATATAGTTTATTTCTGAGCTAATCTACAAATACCGTTTTTGCACAAGTTCTACGATGCTATAATTGTACATTCAAGATGAGTGACATGCAGAACTTTCATTCTCAGGCGAGAGTTGAACCGACGTTTCACCCATACCAGGGCGCGTACTGTCACTACACCACTGATGTCACCGCTCTGCTACCACTCCTTCTTCGATATATCATGTTGTAGATGTCAGCAATCAACCTTTAGCGGTTCTGGTCGGGAATGCACATATCGACATTAGACTCAGTCATGCTGATAGCTACTAAGCCAAATGCCAGACCAAACCCGTTAGAGGTTCGTTGCTGACGGCCACGATAGGATTTATCGAAGAATGGTTGCAGTAGAACGATAGGATTGATGGTGTAGTAATCGCACTCGTCCCCGATGTGGATGGGTCGTGGATTCAACTCCCGACTGATGTCGAATGTCTTGCCTATCACTCAATACTCTTCTATTGCAAAAGAGTGTTGGAGGAGGAGATCAATCCAGCACTTCGTTTATAATCTTGCTTGATGCACTGCCTCGCTAACGACTGCGCTATCCCACCCCTTTTACAAAGCATGAGAAAATTTGTACTTTCCAGAAAGCGTCACATGTATTCGAAAAGACGGTAGCCGAATACGACGAAGCACGACAAGTAGTAAATGCGGCTCAGGAACAAGTGAGTTATGATTCTAAAGTCAATGTAGTGTTTCTGCGAAAGACAATAATTTACCTACATCGGAGCGCTTCAAGGTGCGCCTGGCTGAAGAGCGAAGGAATGCACTTCGTTCTGGATTGGATCTGAGGAAAAGAAAAGAAAACGAGGTGATTTTATGTCAATGGAACACTCAATGACGGATTCTATTGCATTGCGGTTTCTTCAGGTGTTGGTAGAACTAAGCGCCAAGCAAAGAACGTTGAAAGAGTTGCTGAAAGCAGGAGAGATTAATGAGAGCAGAAAGGATGAAGTTTGGACTTCTATGAAGAATAGCAAACAAAAAATAGTACGCAACCTGTCCTGATGAATTAGTAATGAGCTGAATTAGCTTTATAGCGGTGGTGTAATATCACAATTATACCAAATGTCGTTGACTGTTATGCAAAACTTTTGCCTCAGGCAGGGTTTGAACCCGCATTTCTTTTTGTGCGAAGACGCGTGTTCTCAACCGTTGCACTACCAATGCCTGGTTTGCCACCACTGTTTCTGCGCCTTCTTCAATATATATATATATATATATATATTTATTTATTTATATATGTATATATATGTATATATAAACAATATTGTCAGCGTAACTCAATTCAATGTCGATATCAACTACCAGGCCAAACCCTTGACTGTTGGTTGCTGTCAGATTGATGCTTTGTAGCGTAGAAAGACTGGTCGCAAAAGAGGCCTTAAGTGTGCAACAGGTCAGAGCACGCGCCCTAATAGGGTGGAATGCGGGTTCGAGTCCCGCCTGACGCGAAAGTTTTGCACATCGCTCAACTTCATTGAATAACGAAATGCTTTGTTAAAGCGCAGTTGCAATTTTGTGTTGCAGGTTGATCTAAAGAAGGAAATCGAATCTATCAGGAGTAAAACTGAACACGTTTCCAAAGGAATAGTTAAATCTCCTGCTCGATTTCTTCGCGATGTTGAAGACCAGAGAGCACAGATCAAAAGTCTTCAAGGCGACTGTGACAGAGAAAGGTGATTGACGTGGATGATTCTTCTATACCTGAGCTTGTAGCTGATTTGAACGAGCTTTTTTCAGAGAACGAATTTATAATAACGAAGAGAGTATGAAGGTGATTGACCAAATTTCCAAGATGCTTGATGAGCGTCACAGGGAGATGGATGTGCTCTCTGAACTGCAGGTATCTCATTTTATGAAAATAGTCGAATGTCAAATACAAACCTTAAGACGTATTTTTGCTGTGACGAGTTTTAGAATGAAATGAATCGTCTCGAAATGTTCTATTGAGTCTCAAGCACGTTGTGCTGAACTTAAGAAGCAAGCGCATCAAATGGAAGAAGAGCTGAGATTAAGTCATTACAACCTTATTTACTGACTTATCATGTGCTGTCGTTTGGCAATTTGTAGAATTCGGATAAAGAATATGTTTGTTACAAACCAAGTTTGCCTTCTGCTATTTGAGGAATCCTGTTCTCAGAGATGAAATTTCCAGAGGTTGGTGGTATGCGGCGAGGAGGAAGCGAAAAATCATGAAGGTGCCTGCGAGCTGGGCAGTTCAAGATTAAAAGATCTGAGATCATTGAAGGAGAATTTGAGTAGGTGAGTGGTGGACGTGTTCGCTTTTCTTTCCGTGTGTGTTTGATTGATTCAAATTTTAACCATAGGAGTTTCTCAGGATTGGATTATATTAAGGTCCGGATTTCAGACAATGAGGAACTTCTTTCTATGGCTATTTCATAATGTTCTTTTAGTGTGCTTCAAAACTTGCGAGAAAATGACGGTGGTCGACGAAATGAACTGTCCCAACTGAAGAAGGTACTGGTGAGACTGCGAAACGAAAACAGTGAAGAAAAGGAAATTGTTCGTGCGAAATGCCTAGAACTTCAGAGAAGATTCAAAGACTTATTACAGAAAGTATGCGCTTTTATTTTTAGCCAGTTTTATTCAACGATTTTTCTATACTATTTTGTTTAGACAGCGTGTAGCGTTTTTAGTTTTGTTTTTATCTCTGATTTTCAAAAATTTACAGTACCATCGGGAAGAGGAGAAGTTCATTTCGGAATACAGGTCATTCTCAGATGTGCTTTGTTCCATATCGTCCGCCATTGATGACGCTAACCAAGCTGAAGATGGTGATGAAGTAATGTAAAAATCAAAGTGTAGATGTGGAATTACGAAATTTGTATGCAATATGAACGTTGTATAGTCCGTTCCTGTCATTCATGATCATTATTCCTCTTTCATGATATGTTAATACTCTTTTTGATAAGGCTTACATTTCCCACTTGTTTGAGCCCACTGAAAATTTGTAGCTTTCGACAGGAAAACACACCTTCAGCTCCCTGACTTTGCCTATGAATATGCACAATTTATGGAATCGGAAAATTTCTTGAGAACTGCCACTGTTTTTGCGTAATATGTAAATTTCTAGGACGGATGTAGATTTTGGATTACGGTAACTGAGGTGGGAAAAACTGATGGATTCTCCAATATGTGCATTAATATCACTACACGATCTAATCAGATGTGAATGAGTCTATTCACATACAAAATGTTCCGAAACTTTGATAATATCGTGATAGCATAGGTTTTAATCCTTTCATGGGGTCCGTTGTGGCACATATGAAATGCCAGACACTTGTTTCGGCCTTCCATCGCCATCATTTGCACGGTGCCTTTTCGGATCAGTGGATTCCTCGGGGATATATATCCTATATAGAAGAGTCGACGCCGAACTATTCAATCTCACCTTACGGTTTAATAATCACAGTGGAGTTCTTTTGAGTGTTACAGATTGTCGAATGTCATTTGCTTCGCTTACTGCCAAACACGAGTATATATACAAACACTTCAAATCGACTATTTTTTCAAGCCTCGCTTAATTTTAGTGATCTTTGGGGAGTTTTTGAAAAAAAAAGGAACCAACTTGGAGTAGGTTTGAGCGTTTGATTGCCAAATGTTCTACCAGAGTTTCAAGAACATGGCTAATATGGAATTTTATTTCCTATCATTTGACGCAATTCAAGTGCCTAAATACAAACCATACGTATACCTAATTCGATGGGAACGAGGTTATTCTGCATACGAAGTGCCACTGGATGACATGAAAAATGGGTCCCTTAGATTACAATGGGACGAAGTAACAGTCAAATCCATGTCAACAAAAACTATACAACGATTGAATTAGTGTAGCTATGACTTAGGTTTTGTTCAGTGCCTAATTTTATTTTGTGGCAGAGTGCGATGTGTAATATAAGTATAAGAGTTCTGATACAAGAATCTCATAACCTCAATTAGATCCGATCCTGCGATAAGTTCATCCTCCATCTCACCGTTCAATATCATCAAGGCTTTCACCCTTCCTTTCTCGCAGCTGTTCTAGTCAACTCGGTGTTTTAGCCACCTCTAGCTCAATTTTCCTCGTATCTCAGCACTTTTGGAGTCAAATGTACTTGATTTACCTGCACGTCATGGCGCTTTAAAGAATATGTCAGAACATGATATGGAGCCGTAATTGGGGTGTAGATTGTCACCTCAGTTTTCTTCTGCTTCAAAGAAGTGACAATAATGAACGTGAATTTGACCACAAAAAAATGACTGTATCTCAAAAAGATGGATACTGTAAAAGGAGGATACACTCGACTTGGTCGGTGGCGCTCGAAGTGAACGCTCGAATGATTCGTGATACGTGGTTCCCATCTTTGACCTTGTATTTCTAAATTAAGATGAAGTAATGGATGAACTTTGATAGACGAAGTTATTGTTTTCTACACAACAATTTGACAGTATATGAATGCAATCTCTGGCGTCTCTTTTGTCGCCCCCTCTAATCAATTATCTCTATCATAGCCTTTTCAAAGAACTGTACTAATGAATATTGTAATGAGTTGGAAAGAACGCGCTGGAATAGAGCCGTTATGTTGTTATTTAGCAAGCCCTTCTCTGCAATGCTCAAATGTGCCATAATGACAGTTCTCAATGGAATTTTATACTGACACGTATGCAACAGATCCACATCACGTATCGTCCCACAGATCGCGATGAAACTCAGTTCAATCAGGGTAAATCCTATACTCCCTCTATGGCTAGTCGACCAAAAGTCAGAATAACTTCCCTTTCTTCTTTTAGAAAGCCTTACCTCAGGAGTGTCTATATGTGCTACGGTTCGGCACCGTTGATAATTTTGACCGTATACACCCTTTTCATTCTACTTCGATCTTCCGAAACGTATGATATCGCTTGGTGGTTTACGAAATCTAGAGACCTGCTTCTTTCGTTGCAGCAGTATATAGAAGCCTAAGCTTCGACATATGCGAATGGATCGTTGTGCTGGGTTAGAAATGGTGTCGCTCCGCACGTTGCTCCAAGTTGACTAAATGCCAGCGAGGAATTTGTTGCATGAGAAGTTTTGAACTTCTGCACGTTGTTGGATGCTGGTCGATGCTGTTAGATTCTGGAACAGTTGTGCACAATGCGTTATCGTATCGTAAACACAGGCATTTGCTACTTCATGTGCTTCGCAAGAATCCAGCTGTTCACAGAAGCATCTGTTGTTTATTTCCCAATGTCAAAGAGCGAGTGACACCTGTATTAGGAAGGTGCCGAAAATACACATTAGCGCAACAGTTATAATATGCCTTATAAAAAAAAGAAAAGTACAAAGTTTTAGTGTTGTCTAGTTCTTAAGGAAAACGCTATACATTCTAATTTAATAAGCATCATTAGAGATGATTGAAGGGCTATTTGGCGGTGGGCCACCAATGTACCAAACTAGCGCCGCCTGATGCACTGCCATTTAGTTCAAATTGGCCGACAGCTGAAGTCCTGTGCAGTATTGATGGTCCTCTGGTGTGAGACTGAACCAACAGCTTATCCCTTGAGCATTACAGTAATTCCTTACTCATTAACACGTTCAGTGTGTCCGTGTTAATCCCATGATCACATGTTACACTTTTTTACACAACAGAAGAATGAGTCGTGTGATGTATACTGCAATTATTTATGATTCGTATCACCTGCGACCTGTATCACTTGTCGCGATGGTTACTGAGTGACTTGAGCGGACATCGATAAAACCTCCATCTTTCCTTATCGCGTGCAAGTAAACTCAGTGGATCCTCCTTCCTGTAAGGATTTGCTGAACATCAAATCTTCCTTCAACGCTTATTATAAAAAAATAAGACCATCGAGTTGATGGCCTTCTTGGCTTGACATTTTGAGAAATCCAGTCGGTAATGACTTTTGTATCTTGCTGTCTAAAGAGCTCTCAGGAAAAAAGAGGTGGTGGAGGGTGCTTTTAATCTTGATGAAAAGTGAATTTCTGATGGGGGTATGCTGGTTGCTCTGAATTACCTGTTACTGTGATAAAGTGAAAGCGAGTGGTGGAAAAAGCGTTCATACGCAAACAAGGTGTGTCCTAGCTACCCTTACAATTTGATTTTGAGGAGAATCTTTTCGACTTTTCTATAATTGAATGATCGACTGCTAAGGAATACTTGGTGAGCTCACAGTGTTGAGTGAACTATAATGAAAACTAGTTTGTACGGTAGGCACCTCTAACAACTCCATTACTCGCATCCTTGCAAGTGCGTTACTGTGATAGACTTGTGAGGACGCCTCACAATACTCTCATTCAAATAGTTCTTGCCACTACAACTGCTCATATCGGATTTTGTCACCGTCGTTGAGGCATGTAAACTTCACAACGTCATCTATAAAGTCCATTCATATTCACCTTTCGTAGTATGACAATCGTCGGGTGCGAATTCGTCAATACATTTCAATTCGATAGGTTAACATGAGCATCAAGTTAATCCATGTACCTGTACAATTCCTGGGCAGTCATTCAAAGGGTCAATGCCGAGTGTGTCCCTATCTGCACTACTCCAGATGCTCGTCGTTTTTGGGAAAATACCTGCGAATAATATATTGATCCTTCTCAAATATCAACTTGAAACTTTACGCAAACATGAGTAACGTAAATCAAACGTTTTATTTTCGAGTGTTTTATTATGACTACGCTCAAATTTTCAATATATCTCATGATTATTATGAGTCAGCATGTCATATGGTCTGTTAAAGGACTCTTGTACAGCTCGGTACTTCGACTGCAACTAACCATCTAGGATCCCCGAGAGGGTTGGCTAAAGACGAAGGGGTGCCCGACTGACGAGGCTGCAAGGCCGAGACACGTGTATCAGGCTGTACAAGAGCCCTTTAACAGACTACATGACATGTTGGCTGAGATAATAATTATGGGACAAATCAAACGACTGCTTACAAAGTTATCGTTAATGATGAGTTGTATTTGCAGTGGGTTCTTTCCAGGATTATATCCACAATATTACTTCAAAAGATGATAATATTTATGGATACTGCGGCATTTGATATCACACTTTATCAGGTCACCCAACACCTCGTCAATCACCTTTTTTGACAGTAGTGCGGATAGCTGCCAAACTATTAGACGTTCCCATTAACAGGTTTTGAAAGCTTTGCTAAAGACGGTAACAGATCTCGTGTTTAATCACTCAAGCATTCAAATGTATTTGCTCATGGAGACATCTAAGCATTGTGGTGGTGTTTGGTTTTAGAGGTAACAGAGCGATTACTGATACTGTCGATTAGAAAGGAAGGTGTTGGATCAACGTGCTTCCTCAGCGCTGTCTACGATCTACGTGAGAACGTTATAGAATTGTTACCTTCCTGTAGGAAGAATCGATCCGACCGACACTGTACGACATTCATAAAGGAGACCAAGTCATGAAGCTGCAGCCAAAACCACGCACCAAATATCGAAAGACTTTTGTTGACTATGGTAGAGAAATAAATTGAAAACAAGTGTTGGGACCTGCTCAATAGATGTGACGACTGGTTACGTTAACCAATAAAGTGATAATATTCAAGATGCGAGGATCAACGTTCTTATAAAACCATCGAGAGATTGACTATTACTCATCGAGCAGTAATTACTTCTTTAAAACATCGATATTCCTTACTTTGAAAATTTTAAACTAGTTATGCCTCTTACTTCCAATCATTTCGTTTCTATTTACCAGTTATAAATACCCCCTAGGAATATTTATGTGACTGCACTGTGTGCAATCTGGATTTGATATGTCTTCAGATAAAAAGAGCACGAAGGTCAATTTTAGTTCTATCAAATTTTGTAAGTTTATATATAGCTGGTCGTTTCTTTGTTTTCTTCTAATCAATGGTGTGGCGAAGGTTAAGTGGTCTTGTTTTTTTGATCTGTCACCAACTTGACAAATTTCGCAACGGACAAGAGCGCAATGTTCAGATTTTTCAAATGGGTTATACCAAACAATAGGATGGAACCGAACAAGGGCGTGGTACCAAAAATGTGGTAGAACCAAACAGCCTATAATATAAATACTTACTATAATAATATAATAACGATGATATGTACATGATTGCGCGACATATCGTTAAGTGAACGTATGCCTATGTCAATATGAGTGACATATCGTTAAGTGAACGTATGCCTATGTCAATATGAGTATATGTGAGTGTATGGTGAGAAGTATCGTTATCTGACGATATTACGAATGATATTATGACTGACGGTGTTATGTAAGTGACGATGTTATTGTGACCGACGGAGCATGACTAGGCGGCGGAGCTCGTTTGGGTTGTTATGCTCGCCCCGGAACAACAGGTGGTCCGGATGAAGTCAAATGACCGTTCGGATGGTGCCCGGCGATCGAAGTGGCTGCTGAGGTTGGAGGCAGCCGGGTGCTGTCCTTGCCACTCGGACCAGTTTCTGTCCAAGGGTCCTCGAACCTCTGCGATACCACTTGCTCTCTAAGATCATAGACCATCTGTGTTGCCTAAATTATCATATAGTTCCCGAAAAGATAGCAAAACTCCCTTGGGAGGTTTGCGGTCTTATCTTCCTTTATATAGGTGAATAGCGGATCATTATGGTCGCATAGATCAAGATTATATTATTTCAGATGAGATTGTTTTGAGCCGCTTCTATTAACTTTTCTGCCTCCGCGAATGTAAATAAAAGTCTTCTAAAGGAGGTATTTATCACAAACTATTCCATGTGTGCTGCAGAAAGACTAACCCTAATTCCTCCTTTTCAAAGATTCCTTACCAATAATGGAGATCGATGTGAACATTTGGTCGAGGAACTGAGGGACAAATCCTGTACAAGTTTCAAGTTCTTCGACAGAAACCTGGCGGGACTTTGACACTGTAGCAATGAAGTCTAAATTTCTGGAGCAAAACGTTGGAATAATGTCTTCATCACCATGAAGAGGTTACACAGAAGAAAAGGAAACTAAAGCTTTATGCCACCGTTATACGTTCAACAAGGCGACGACCTGCGAGTTTTCAAAACTTTGGCGAATAATGATTGTAAGCATGAGAATGGCTATCCAAATGTGCTCAAAAAGGCTTATATATGCATAAATATACCTACATAGATACATATATTTATTAAATTTTTTGGCATTTTGATATACATATATACATATATATGTCACATATATACATATATATGTAGCAATAAGTACAAATATTTCACATTTGTGTCTGCCAATGAAGCGCATATGTAGGGCAGCATTCCGAGATGCACTGTGACACTCAAGTTGTAGATAGTTTAATCCCACACCCCGTGGCCTTCCATTGCTCCGGAATAAGCAAATTGGTACTACACCCTATGGGGATGCCAGCACTGACTTGATATATCGGTAGCCCATCATGAGTCGTTCCAAAGGCCAGACAAGCATTTACTTCAGATGATGCTAGATGAAGTCTAATGCATGTCTCATATCTCATGGATCAATCGACGCCAAAACTTTTGCCTTTTCTCTGCTAGTTGATGGTTGCATTCTGGCTCTTCACATGCCACAACTTTTCAATTCTGGATATAGTGTGATCATTTGGGTAACCAGGATTCAAGTACGGTTTCTACCAAGTATCCTCTCAACATTACTGACTGCAAAAAACTGTTCGACAGCTTCAAACAAATCTAATCCCATCAGCACCCGTCGAACCACTTCCTATGCAACAACCCAGCTGGCTCTCACCGTTGCTACATCACCAAAATACGTTGCTGTCAAGACTATCACCATTATTGCCGAGCAAGGTTTCTTACAGGCCTGAATCACCTCGCTTAAGTTATGCATTGCCATATCGAAGTGAATGATAAAGTCAGCGATTTTTTACAAGGAAGATGAAAAAGTGTGGATAACTTCTGAAAGGACTTCGTCCAAGATAAATCTATTGTTTGAACGCAGACAAATAGAAGTGGATGGTTATCTGATTACGGAGGCCACAACAAGTGTGTCTGCATCGTAGACGTTCAGAGGAGATGGAGAACGATGCGATAGACAGGTGGTGTTTAAGGGGAAGCATCATTGGTTACATTATGTTCTGGTCTATCAGAAAAGTTGCCTATTGACTAATATGCGCGTTAGCCCAGCAATTATCCCAGGCGATCAAATTCGGCTGAGAAATTGACAGTTCAAATTTTTATATCATACGTATAGCGCCTGAACGGTGCATTTCGGATGATATTTAACATTATATAAATGTATATATATGTCGTATTGCTAAGCTGCGCTGTCAAAATATATATTTTCGAGATCCGCGAAGAAACAGTTTGAAGGTGAAATTAAAAAATGATTTGATAACTTGTTTTGAGCCTTTCATGAGGTCTGTTATGGCACGTATACAATGCAAGACATGTGTTTGTGCATTACAGCCGTCAGTTGCATGATGCCTTTCGATTCAGTCAGTTCCGCGGGGAGATATTTCCATGTAGAGGAACCGAAATCGAAATATTTGTAGTGCTACTAGGTATCAAAATCACCCAATGGGCTCAGAGGCTCAAAATATGTTATCAGATTAGATTGTTTTGATAGGGGTGTCAAAAAACAGCCGAAAAGAAAGGTGTGACAATATACGTTTTAGCAACCACGAGCAATCGACCGTTTAACACTGCTCGTTGGGTGACTCTATCACCTAACAGCACGTGTAAATATTTAGAGCTCGATTCCTCTATATGGAAGATATCTCTCTGAGGAACTGGCCTAATCGAATAGCACCGTGCAACTGACGATGCTGTAATACCGATGCACGTGTCTTGCACTGTATGAGTAATAACAGAACTCATGAAAGGCTCAAAATATGCTATCAGATTACACTGTGCTGATGAAGGTCTCAAAAACACTTGAAAGAAAGGTGTGACAAGACCTGGATACTTTACCCTGCTGTGGAACGAGTTGACAGCGATTCGACAAGAAACTCAGGCTTGGAATGGAGTCGTAGAAGAAGAAATTTTTTCAAGAAGTGGGTTTTTTTTCTGTTAGACGGCGGCAAATGAATATTCGATCCTGTTTGCTGGACAAGCATTTTTCACAGGAGCGTTCGCGTTCATTTCATGAATCTCTGGCTAAAGCCGTACTTGACATGTTTTCGAAAAAGCCTTTCTATAACTCTGCAGCATTCAGAATAAAATCATGTTCCACATCCTCCGCGCGCTTTCATTTTATCACACGTACAATTCGCTGGAAGCACGAAAAGCATACGTTCGTGTAAAGTAGATTTCGTAATATTTGAGACGATCGGATTATCTGGAATTTTTTTTTAAGCCGAGAAAGAGTCTCCAGTTGAATAACAACTTGCATCTCACATGTCTAACATTTTAGGCTATCAATCGATCGTGCGCCCCTCAACGCGTAAATTAGCCGCTAAACAAGGTCGCCGAGTACATGGAATTCCACCTTATTTTCCCTTTTACACTGCAGTGAAACGCTCTTCCCAGAAAATAAGCATAGAGTTGGAGTCATTGAAGCTTATGCAACCAAATGATTACTTATAGTCTAAAGAAAGAAATCTGTCCAGCGAGGTATGAAAGATTGTTTCACCTTCTAAACATGTACATGCTTAGGCATATTTATTGACAGCTTGCAAAAATAAAAGGAACTTTGTCAACGGCACAGCTCTGATGGCAATAGATGTAAAGAAAAGTTAGTATCGTTTGACAGCGTCACCTTTTTGCACCCATAAATCGAAGGGTTGCAGGTAGTCGGCAACAGATAAGCGTTCCAACTTCCTGAAATTATTCTCTCACGTCAAGAAACCACTTGATATCTTTCTTATCTAGGGATATTACTTCGATCTTTGGAAATCTTTGTCTGATTGAAATTTCATATCAAAGAAAAGCGAAAACCCTTACCGTTTTTGGTCGGAACGCGGATTTCTTATGAAATCATAGAACGGTTTGTCATCGAAGCCTATTGTGCTTGCCTGAAGTAAGTCTGGTTTCAAAGAGAAATATCAGACGAATGCCTATGACTGAAATTTGGCACGATATCAGTGAGACGAGCAGAGCAATACCGTTCGATACCGATCCAACTAAACCCCATCCGTTTGCTGTCCGTAAATTTTTAGCAAACATATCTGAAGAGATGAAAGAACTGATTTCGTATATCGGCAAGTCTCCGCAAGTCGTTGTATAGGCAAAAGGCTAATGCATTTTTGAGCGTTTGATCAATCTCTAAACCTCTATATCCATATTTCATACTATCCTCAAATTGCATTATCCATAAACATGCCTCGTGTTTAAAAAAAGCAATTCATTTCGATTAAGTAAATCAGAGATATTTCCACGGATAGCGAGACTTAACGTATGCTGACGTACGACATAGGAGTGCACTTCCGTTCTTCAAAAAAGTAGTAGCAAAACACTGTAAAAAACTAATTGAACGCGATTTTCAAATTCGCAGAAGAAAAGGCGCCGTTTACTTCTGAGTTCATCCCTCAAAAAAAAAAATTCTTCTTATTCCCTATAACGAAGAGATATCAATATTGCTATGGTATTTGTTGGGTCGTAGAGAATCATTAACTGAAAAGTTGATAGTATACTCAGAAAATGGAACTTATAAAGACTAGTGAAGACCAAGCTAGGAAATAAAACTAACTTCAACATAAATTATAGAAACAAATTATTCCCAATGACGCAGTGTGATGTGCAAAACTTCTGCGTCAGCGGTGGCTCGCACCCACATTTCAGGCCGAAATAAAACATCTAACAAGTAGATTATCAAACCTCTTCGGCTGTAGCGCCGTAATAAATAGCACTGAGTCGTGCCCACAGACAGGCTCCCATACACATCGGGCAGGGATAGCACGAAGTATACAGGGTACAACCGGACAGGTCGAAACTACCTAGGAATAAAATTCGACTTTAGTCAATCGGGAAATCGAGGCTAAAAAAACAAAATGAAATGAAAACGATGGAATTTCATCCAGATAATAAATGGTCATGAATACAACAAATGAACAGTGCAAAAGACACTAAAGTCTCAAGAATAAGAATTAAGTACTAAGGTAATTTGGTATCAAATTTTTTAAAAGGAAGGAGTAGCACACTGGTTAGTGATGGTGTGGATGTAGAAGCATTCAATGTTAATTTTGTTAAGCAGGTTCAAAGTATTTGAATAATAGTGTTTCTGAAGTACATAATAGAACCGTTAATAAGCGCCGCATGTACTGAAATGGAAAACCTAAACAAGAGCTGAGAACCTGTATACCGATTGCTTTGGACGATTAAATTGATCGATTATGAAAATTACGACTCACTTGAGTAATTAAAATTTTTTTTAGGGATAGGAAAGCTACTAGTGCAAAGTTAAACCGATCTTTCTATAATCAACTGTCCGGCACTCACCTGCACAGTCTCCGCTAATTGATAAAACGTCATTGTAAAGTTCTCGTTGTTTTGCAATGACTACAGTCATTCTCACTGACCTGAAAAACTCAGACGTTCGGTTAGGGTTCTCATTTCTTCACGTGAAGACTATGACCGTTAGTTTACAGCAGTAAACAAGGCACTGAACTAAAGTGAAACAAGAAGAATCAAATTGAAAAAGAGAAAAAAGCACCTGACGAAATGTCGCACTAACTTCGTCGTTCACGTTGCTCCTCTAAAAGCACAAACAATCCGTACTAGACACGTTAGTATTCCTCGGACAATAGATATAATAGAATCGGAATGAAATGATAAAAATACAAAACTATACAAATGTTCGGGTGGATTTTTCCTAGTGCAATATCTGCTATGTTTAGGACGTCGTTGTTCAAGGTACAAGTCCTTTCTTTGACAGAAAACAAATCTCCAAGAACTTGTGGGTGAACAACAGCAGAAAACCAACAAACGAGGAATAAGCGGGAAAAAAGTGCGAGACTGAATTGTTTAGTTATCGTCTCAACGCGGAGAAGAAAGGGCAATTTCATCATACATCATGTGTTCTCGTAAAAAAAATTGAAAATTTCATGGTCACTGGGGGATTAATATTCCATATATGTCATAACACACTTTAATAAGGATTTATACTTGCGAAAAAAAATTGCAGAATGATTCTTTACATTCCATTTCCGCCCTCTAAATAACTCCAATAAGACTATCTGCAGCCGACTGCTGTTGTCCATCAGTATAGGAGAATAGGGACCCATTTGAGATGGGCCCTTAACCGCTGCTACCCTAGAATTTTTGCAAATATTCGATAATGCATAACTCGACAATTTCAATACTATTTTTGCACTGTAAGTATGTCTTCCTGATATGCTGCTGCCTGCGTGCAAACATTACGTTTGACCTCCGACGCGCATTATCTTTCTAGGACGATTAAACTCGCTCAAAAATACGAAGAACGGTGGTCTAGAACTGCCAAAATCTTTACTTTGCTGCTTGAGCAGAGGCATGATGCCACAAATGGGGAACGCATGGTAGAGTGGTTGTGTTGCTCGTCACGGCGAGCGTGAAGCCGAGCCCCACCCCCCAGCACGTTACGGCAGTCAGGAAGATTGCTCTACGGAATCCCATAGCCAGGCTATTCTCGATATTGCGAGAAGACATGCTTAGTCAGTATTCTATGTCATTCGAGAAGAAGTCGAAAAAGGAATTGAATGCTAGAGGTGCTGGGACCCGCACAATAAAAACTGTGATGGCAGGTCGTGTAAATGAATAAATAAATAATAATTATGTGGCAAATAATTGTGAATGGTGAGTGGTAAGCGAAGATTCAAGCTCAGATGTGACTTGAACCCGCGTTCCACATTTACCTGAAACGCTTTCTACCGCTACCTCATTGAGACCCATTCGTAACCATTTCATATTTGAAATGGTCTTTAAAAGCGATAAAATAGCTTTACCCTTCGTTTCACGGCTGGTATTATATGCATCAGCATCATATAAGCATGAAGAGGAAACATTGTGTATCAGATCGCGGATAACATACTTGTATGCTTGGAAGGTCCGTCTTCACCCAAAAGTAGACTTGTAGATCAACAATATTGATCACTCCAGGCAGCTTACAGAGACGAGGCTGGCTGATATAGACCAAGAAGTTGGTCCCGTGTGGAATAAGTCGACGCGCCGTTGGTTGCTTCGTCGGACGATCGTGCGTTTGGCGCGCAGTATTCATTGATCACTGAGCTCACGAAGGTGTGGCACCGCATCTTCCATAGTGCCGATTCCCAGCTCATTCAGCTAGGCATCAGCTGGTGAAGTGCAAACTAATGCGGTGAGTATTTGATAACTCGGCACTATATTTTATTCTTTATTCTTTAACCCTTTGCTGACGGTGCCATTTTCGACTGGCGAGCTGTTCAGACGGCCACGAATAGAGGCTGCCACGCGCTCTCTAATGCTAATGTGGTAGCTTTTTCAAAGAAATTAATAGTTTTTTCGTCAACAAATGCGATTCATGTCAGTAACTGGTCATTTTGATAAAACAAAATTTATTAGATTTATTTTTACCAGAGATAACGTAGTTTCTCAATTTAGAATTAACACTTTTGATGGGAAAAGAAGTACTTATGAGAAGGTTATAATGTTAACCGTTATCGAACATTTTTGTGATATTTTTTTATACTCGCCCATGATTCTGCATAATTTCCTTTCTAAGAATATTCATTCGAAAGTCTTATCTGTCATATTAAACCATTTTTTGATAGTAATGTTCCTCTGAATATCTATCTGAATATGTAAAAAAACTCCTCATCACGTTTGCTCCGGACGCTCTAGTAAGCACAAAACTGACTTGCTGGTGACCGTTCACGTGGTTATGACAGCGATTTGCATCGACTGCATTCGGCTTTGCATTGTGGCGATGAAGATTTTCGTGATAGCATCAATACGAAGCTTTCACAAGGGAGCACTGCAAGACTGAAATACCACACTAGACAAGTCCCTTTCATGCTGCATGGCTGCTGAATGATTGTCAAATGCTGTGATTTCTTAGGACCACGCTCGAATTCTAATATATCTCATAAATACTATTAGTGCCAACTTGTCATGTGGTCCGTTAATGGGTTGTGTACAGCTCGATACACGCTTTCGGCCTCGAGCAGCCCCATTAGTCGGAAAGAGCCCTTCGTCTTTATCCAATCTTGTTAGACTGCTCCAGTCCCCTATTGAGAGCAGGACGACGAACGATTTACAAAAATGTCGTTGAGTGAAAAATTATTAGATTGGCAGTGTTGTATACTCGATTGTTCTTGAGCTATGATTTTGAAATATTACATCGTCCATTTCAGATGTTTTCCTGTGACCACGCTCGAATTTTAACACATCTCATAATTATTATTTCAGTCAACACGCCATGTGTTCTGTTAATCGTCTCTTGTACAGCCCGATGCACTTGTTTCGTCCTCGAGTATTCTCGTCAGATGACTACCAATTAAAATGGATTTGCTTGTCTAAGAATTTTTAGTTTCTCCCATTCCATATTCGTTCCTTTGGAGGTGACAAATTGATCCAAATTTTTTCTCAAGCATTACAGTATTGTCTTGATAGATCGAAAGTCATCATAAGCCATACCTCTGGTCGAATATGCAAACATTAACTTGTGCAGAGTTTAATATAGCCGGTTATAGTTTACCTCTAAAGAGTCTGTTCATACCGAACCCATCATCCTATACTCTTCATTATTTGTTTCGGGAGCATATTCAAGTGGTCGCACTATGCCAAGCATTTCAGTTTGTCGGAAGTGCTGCTTTAGTCAGCTTACTAAATATTAACGATGGAGCATTGGTGAAGGACGGCGATCCAAGCAAAGACCTGCTCAATGAACACCCAAGGTGCGCGTACGAGATGGTCTCCGTAATCAGAAAACCATCTGGTTTGGGTTTTTCAGTTCCACCGTTGGCTTTCTATGAATAGGGTGTTCATGCAAGTTATGCGCAGTTATGTTCTTTCCCACTTTGTTGAGTTCCTTGAGCATCGCCTCAGCTCCATTGGTGCTTTTCCAGAATAAAGCGATGTAATTCGCGAAAACAAGATTAGACAGGGAACTACCGTCGGTAAGCGTGTGCCCTTCGTCTCCCAATCAAGCGGGTTCATTGCCTGCTGCAGAGCGGAGCGGAACAGCTTTGGGGTAAAGTATCGCCTTGTCGAACCTCTTCTCGAAAGGGTACGGTAATCGGACGATGAAAATATTGTGCTTTTGTACTTTCCGTGAAGCCGACAGGCCGGATGGTAATATATATTCTCGGCATCATATTCTCTTCTTTCCTAAAGTTGATACACACTGCTGTTGAGTGATGCTCAAACTTTGATGACAGGCGTTAGTGCAACGCGCACTTCACCCTTTGCAGAGGCACTTGTGTAACCGGTTTCACTGTTAATACCTGCTTTGCCATTACTATTTTTACGCTAAAACATTTTCCTGAAGTCGTTGAAGTGGAGTTTTTGAGCACGTGAGTGATGACCTAGTATTAGTACAGTACTGATTTTGACCACTGTTTGATGTCAATCGGGACTCGATCACCTGCCTTGCGTAGTCGATTTCATAAGGTACTATTTTTTAGATTTTCGTGTAGAAGTTTCCACTATATGGTTAATGTTGGTTGATGTTCTTGCCTTTGTGAGACGTTCTGGCAATCACGATAGCTCACAAGTGAATTTGATTGGTATATTTTATGTCTCAAATGGCTTGTTTTTGGTGCTATAACAGTCGGGATGAATTTTGTTTCACATTCAAACATCATTACACTTCGCCGAAAAGAGCACTTTTCTGTTCATAGCGTAAGTCTCAATGATTCCAACGTTGTACGTAATTGTGGATCGTTAGTAGGAAAAATAGGATCGAATTTGCATTTTCGTCGGGACTGTATATCGACTAATTCACGGCGCGTGGGTCGGGGAAGTGCGCGACGAGGAGGGACGATCGATCGCGTTTAATATGTTGTTTTTCAATGGGCAATTTTTTTTCCGCTTCGAAAGAAACTTTAGACAAAACGATTGACTCAGATACTACGGAAGTTTCTCTATATGTTGATATGCTTTCGTGCTTCCAACAAACTATACACGTGATAAAAATGAAGGCGAACAGCGAATGTGGAACATTATTTTGTTTTAGATATCACAACGCTATAAGTGGGTCTTTTCAAAAACCGGCTACGTGGGATTGCAGTCAGAAATCTAAGCTTTCGAATGGTCACTAACACTTCTACGAAGAATTCATGTCCAGCGAATAAAATCGATTTTTCATTTGTCGCCGTCAGGCATAGAAGTACCACACCTTCTTTCCTCCCAAAAATCTGTGTTATTATTGAACTAAGAAGAAGCTGTGTCATAGTGTGTGAACGAATTACTCAGTAAACCAACCATATTCTTCTCTAAATAAATCTTTTCAGATATAATCGCTCGCATAATGAGCCAGCCCTAAGTGAGATGGCTCCAAGTGGCAAGGGGCGGTATTACCTCATAAAGGGTAAGTTGTTTTTTAGACCAGATGTTCCATTTCTACAGTACATGTGTGGGATTAGAGTAAATTAGTTTTCACGTTCTTTGCTTGCAATTCATAGTCACGGGTTCAGTATACTTCTGAATACTATAAGTAAGAGTACGGGGTTATTCTGTAAGCATCTACCTATGCATTCATCACCTATCATCACACATAATGGAAAAAGGCTTAAGCTGGTGTTAGATCCGTTTCATTGATCAGTGTTACTTACAATTAAGCTGCCAGTTGTTTCTCATTACACAAAAAAAACGAAGCGATTTGCTTTTCGTGGTTTTTATCACCTTTTATGTTGCATTTATATTTTATTGGCGTGGTTTTCCTCTTTTTCGATCACTGCTATGAGCCGATTACTGGATTCTCTGTTTCATCGGGATAGCTCTCCTATGGAGCGTTTTCGATAGCAGAACGTACTTGTCTTTTTAGCGCACGTAAGGACTTCAAAAGCAGTAAATGCTTTGTCACATGTTCTGCGTCGTTCTCACCAAATACTATATGTTAATCTGAGCTTTCAAGGCCGCTAATTTTTTCTTGGCTTACTCTGGAGTTGAGCCTTTTGTTCGGAGGTTGCAGAAGTGACTTTTATGAGGGTTTGTTGAGTAACAAGAACGTTTTTTTGTCATGAATTTCCTATGTCTTAACGCAAAACCACATCGTTATAGAAAAAAGTATGTTCCCGAATGTTATTCAAATGTGCTCTTTTTTCTCATCTGTGTTCTTCTAACATCCGTTAGCCTGAGAATTGCTGATTTTTTGCTAAGCTTCGCTTTTGAAAGCACCTTCGAAGAACGTCGTATGAACTAAAAATAGTAATGTTTTTGCAACAGGTATTTATTATTCAACTTATACAAGACGACTGAATATTACCAAACTTCTATAAACTTATCTTGAATATATAAGGCGCCAACTGTCCCAAAAATCTCTGCTTTTCGTTCCGAACTGTGTAGATTGCAGTGACATCCTGTGAGATGTACCCCATTTCCTTGCCTTTTTCACTTAGCAGAGCACTTTCACCAGACTATTCAATACTCAATCGATAGCTTGAGAAATGAAGATTTTACTATTGGACTTGGTTCTTAAAAATACTGGAAAAAAAGAATGTTGCTTTGATCTTTATTATATCATGACTATCCGGATATATCAAGCGGATCTGTGGTAGATTTGCCTGTTTTGATGACTCAGAAGTTACTATGGACTTATTGTAATCGAATAAGGTGTTTTATGTGGTAGCAACAAGATTTAAAGCAAACTAAAATTTTTTTTCAAATTTCCCGAAGTTTGGCTACTTTTTTTTACTATCTCTTTTTTGTTATTTATCTACTTCTTTTTCATTTTTCACGACAGAGTACTATGAGATACAACCGCAAGAATGCTACATTTGTATCTCAGCATTCTTGCGAATACTAAATTGATCATTCAACTTTTCTCATATTCTCACAATCAACCGGCTGGGAAGTACATCGGATGCGGTTAGGAGCCATCTCTAACGATAACCTCCTCCTACTTCTTCGGGAGAGACTGGCAAGACACCCGTGTATACCCACCACCACGTTCAGAGTCCAAAAAGCTACCCGCTGGGTATTAAAAACGCTTGAAAACGGTAGTGAAAATGGGCCTCATTCTTCAGACTCCAAAGGAGCCTTCGGCACGTTAGTGTCAGATAGGGTGAGCACGGAGAGGCTGCTAAAATCTCAAGGCTAAGCTAGGGTGCCTGGAAAGGAGCCGCCCATTTCGCGCTGTTTATGATACCGTAGACGAATTGCTCTTTGGAACATGCGATCGCCGAGGTGTCGGTGGCATTGGCGTTCTCGTCAAATCGAATTTGACCATAAACATCGATTCAAACAGCTAACAACCTTGATGCGACGATCACGGTTCAAAAAAAGTGGATTAGTGCCGGCTTTGGACATCTTCGTTGGTAACGCACCGATATCAAAATATGACGAGGTCGAAGTCGAAGATTTTTATGCAGGCTTGGAAACTTCTTTAAACAAGATTAACACACACCTCAGAGTCATTGGTGGGGATTTTGGAGCAAAAATTGAACCTAGAGGAACGTCATAAGACTCACAGAGTAAAATGAAACGAACAGGCAATCTTAGTTGGTCGTGACGACCAGAACCACCAATGTGACTCACATTTCCAAACGATTCAGAAGCTTCACTTTCGGTAGTAATCGTGTCTCCAAAACCGAGAGTACCATAACAGAATAAACAACATCTGAGTAAGTTGAAGGTTATGCTTGATCGATGTCGCTGTTGTTCTTAAGTTCTGCACGGGATCAGATAGACGTCTCTTTCGCGCAACGTTCCAGTTTTCGCAGAAGGATGTAAAGCCGCTAAATTTGAACAACGAAGTTTCAGAACTATCATAAACTAAAATGTATCCAGGCTATTAGTCGCCTTCTGGTAATATATAGTCCTTGACAACATCGGCGAAGATCACGAGCAGTTATTGAACATATTCACGCTGGCGCTATGGAAGCAGAGGGTCTCGAAGTAGCGAAGAGAGGAAAGGAGCGGCTTAAAGATTATTTAAAAGCATGAACGATATAGTGAAGGGGAGAGAAACGTTCACTTCGCACCCACCTTTTTGACTCAGCGCTTGTCCTTACCCTAAAGAATGATTAAGACTTTTGTTCGCTACGTAAGCAGAATGGAAGATCGGTTGACGTTATCAAATGTGCAGTTGAAAGCTTGAGCTAGGAGTATCCTATATCTCGCAAATAACAGAAAGGATTCGTAGTTTTGACTATCTCAGCGAACAAAGGACAAAAAAGCCGTTTTACACTCCAGGTCAACCAAAATAAGGTGGACCGTACACGTAACGCGCTCCAACAACGAGAGATGCACGAGAGACGTTATTGAAAGGATTTCTCGGGATATCAAACGCTCTACAGGAATACTACCGACCGAAGGATTAATTTCTTCACAAAAATCTTAGAGGGCATGATACTCCAGATTTCCTAAGCGAGAGGAACCCACTGGGCTACTCCCACACGCGACAGAGAAAAATGAAAGTATTGTTGGCACCCGCTCGAGTCACACGTCGGTCAGCCGGAGGACATGATGCAAATAATTCCACATTGCTCAGACAGGGCGCTAATTATTTTGCAGCTCAGCTTTGGAATGTGGTTGACTGAGCAGACTGCATAGTCAATTTGACCTGTTTACGAAAAAGGAGAACCCCTCAAAACTTTGCCTAATGCTGTACAGCTTTGATATGCTCAAGCACATAGAAGGGGTACTGATATAGACGTAATCGGTCAGTAGTCAAAAATGTCGTCACCCACATTGCCCATCTCTGATGACGCCAAGACGTGGTCAAAACGAAGTAATGCTCAAGTGTCGAAAACCACTCAACTTCTATGAGTTTTACATGTCTGATGTGCGGTGATTGATTAAAGAACACACGACTATTTGTGGAAATTCGAGGAATGATGGGAAGAAACTGTCTCGCTCCTACAAGATAGTCGACAGAAATGCATAATGACAGTTAGAAGTATGATCATTTCCCAGAGATGAAGGTTCTCTTTTGAAATATCAGTTGTTGTCACATACATGACACACAGACTTGATTCTTATGAAAATGAAGAATTAAAGTTCCTCGATAATATGTCGTACATCCGTTGATGAAGTGCTCCCTTGATGCAATCTTTATCATAAAAATCGCCAAAAGAACCCGATGAAGTTCAAAAGACAACGCAACTATCCTAAAAGCAAGGAATATTCTTCTATTCGCTGGTACACCGCACCAAGAAGGCTTTTTCGAAAACCAAACTCGGTATCAAAATCTTCCTTTCTCAAGCTATCCGATAACTGCTAAAGGTCTTATGAAAAAGGAGGAGGATCTGACAATCGATTGCCGAAAGTATAAATTCTATGCATTATGCAATTGCTGATTGTTAGCAACGATCGATAATGGTAAATTGCTGTTGACCATTGCTGACATTATGAGTTGTTGATTGTTGAAATTAATCTTTCAACAATTCCCAGGACCGACTATTCATTAACCTCGGCATGTTTCAATAACTAATTTTTTTCTTTAAGCCAAACACGAGGTGTTACATCAATCTTCATTCAGCAGCTGACGTTTCGTTTCGGAAAAGTAATTTTGACGATGTACTCTATTGAGATGGACGACAAAATGTGCAGTAAGAGTTGAAAGAATGTTGTCTTTTCTAGGATGCATTGGTTTGAAAAATGAGAACTTCTGTGAAATACAGACATTCTTTGTGCTAGAAGTACGTGCTCCACCAAACAATCTACCTTTTCGTAATGAGAATTTTTTTAAAATAACATCTTACTTTATGAGCACCAAAAAGCCATTGTAAAGTTCAAACAACAATATCTAGTTTATAGGCAGAGTGTAGTTCTCTCTGCAGTGTTTTCAAAAATCAAGTCGAATACTAAAATCTTCGTTTCTCAAGGTACCAATTTTTACTAGTAGTCTAGTGGAAGCGCCCTGTTGGATAAAAAAGGTAAGAAATTAGTGGGTGCAACTACAATCCACACAAGCTTCCTTTCATCCTTTCGTCCAGAAAGCGAACACAAGCAGTCCTGTAACTGCGCAGCTTCGGCTTATTTTTGACTTCGGGCGCTGCTTCGCCGATCTCGAACTTCGTAAGCCATTTTGCGCATCGAACGCTCCGGATTTCGTTGAACATGCCAAGCGATATTCTAAATCTTTTCCGGAGTAGATAAGGTGGTTGGACGACCTCTTCCAGGATGGTCCTCCAAATCCCACAATCGACGCCGAACAACAAATCACCGCAAATCAGTTAATAAAACTCCTCGACACCACAGTTACCAACAGTACAGCTCGTGGCTGGCAAAATAAATCATATCACTTCATTCGACTGCTTTCGTAGACCTCACTTGAAAACAATAATAATTTGAAAGTATGATAACATGTCTTGGGCCTTTTTTTGAGCTTTAATATGACACTTATGTAATATTATACATGCTTAAAGGAAAGTGAAACACGCTTGTTTAGTACTGTATGAGTGAAAAAAATGCTCCTGTCAGATTATTAGTTTATTACTGTTTGTAAGCGACGTTGGTAGATGCAGTCGAATGAAGAGGAATGTTGAGTGTTATGCGAAACTTTGATCCTTGAGTTGGAGTCGAACTCGCGTCTCACCCTTTCCAGGGAGCTCATGCTACCATTTGATGACGATATGAGCTTACCAGACCAATCCTTGGCGTTCGGTGCTGACAGAATCAATACCTTGATCACGGAGAGTGATGGTGGAACAGGAGCGTCGGTAGTGCAGTGGTTAGCACGAGCCCACAGAAAGCACATGAGACGCTGATTAAGCAACCGCCCAAATTTCATTGTTGGACGATTAGACTTCTCACTGGAATATCTGTAGGTTATGTGGCTTTCACGTCGGGTAATATATTCGGTGTCGACACATGCTGCTCTGAAAAGTACAGATTTGAGACTCGCGTTAACTTTGGTGAAGTCTAATGCTTGGTGGAGTGTTGTATCAGCATTAACTTTCAGTATTATAGTATTCCGGGTTGAAAGCGACTTCCATATGACCTGCAGTTTATGAGAATGCATTTTAAAGAAGTTAATCTTGATTGAAATTGGATGTATATGTGCCTGGCCAGGGACCAGCTCATCGCAGTCACGTAGAAACCGCAGGAATATCAGGACGGTGATACCGTCATGGATGTTCTAGCAGTGGACGAAATCGTTGAGGAAGCGATTAAGGAGCCCATCGCTTCCGTGTCACTTCCGGAATTAACGGGCACAGAAGGACAGCAAGCGATGCAGGAGCGTAGGGCAAGTTCTGAATTTTGTTTGGAAAAATCTCACATCATGTGATTTTAAACCGTACTTTTTTCTAGGAACGTAGTTGCTCCCCCAACAAAATCGTTGGAAGATTTGCGAGGGAGACGTAGGCAATTCGAGGCGCCGAAAGTGCTGGAAAGATGGCAATCAAGGAAAAGAAGCTGCCAATACTTGACCCTACATTGAAGGTTATTGAAGACCCTGCATCTGAAATCTCTATAGAGGCTCCGATAGTAAGTTTTACCTTCTATGCCTTGTGCAGAAAGATAATCTTTGGTTGTTAGTAACTTATAGTTCATACAATTTCTAGTTGACTGGCTCGTCAGTCATTGATGACACGGCTCCACTTCATGAAGTAGGCGATGTGCTCAAGAATTAGTGGCACAAATCGCTGTCAAAGAGCTACAGACGAAAAGCTCACCCTCACGGCGAGGCGGCTACATCTACCCGTACGAGTGCGTTCGGAAAGGCAGGAGTATGGGAAACTGAACGATCCTGTCGCCCAGAGTGTTAGTTGATTGCTTTCGAATTTCTCATATGTTCGAATGATTTCAGGATATCATAGTGATCGTTGAAACTCTGGGGTTTGTGTGACACAATGGTTAGTGTTACCCTGAGACACTTGCGAGGTAGCTCAATTGCGTTTGATTTTTTGATTCCGCGCCGAAGACTCATCAAGCCTTCTATACCTGCGGGGTCAGTGAATCACTGTCAGACTTCTCTGTAAAAGGATAAGCAGCACCGACTGATACATTACTAGGCCACCGCGAGTCTTTGTAAGGGTTAGATATGCATTCAGTAACTTTGAACGATGGTACGTATGGAGCCGGATGCATGGCGCATTATTAAGAGATTGGCCAACAGTGGATTTTTAATTTTTCATCTCTTCAAATTGTGAGGTCAATTGCAATGTTTTTCTGTTTTATTCAAGAACTCAAATGTATGGTCTAGGCTTAGACATTAATGGTTTTTTCTTCTGGGATCGATTTAGATTTGCCAGTTTAGAGTACTCCACCTCCAGCTAAGGTACAAATCAAGGTCGGGACACCGAGGTGAATGAGTTTCTCCAACCCTCCGTTCTCATTACATCTTTATTGTAGTGCAAGACTTGAGTACCACCTTACTGTTCACAAGTATCCACGAGCCGTTCTTCAACGAACTAAGCCGCAAAGTGAGAAAAGAGCTGAACCCGTTATTTCTGATAAGAAGGCACGATCGTCATGATGGGTTCATCCTGAATTTATCAATACACATGCCTTTTCTACTAGTCGCCTGAATTCCTCGTTACTTGAAGTTTTCTATAACAGAAATAAAAATCTCTGAATACAAGCCTAGAAAACGCAACAGGAATCCAAATTGCTGGAATCGAAAATGTTATTATTTATGCTAATCTCGCGATTATAGCACTGCCACTAATGCTGAGCCGAAAGGGCATATCGGTCCTCAATCTTTTTCTCCTGAAGATGACCAGGTTGCACTGGAATATGCACATTTGAAAACGCAACCGAAGGGTAAAGAGACGAGGTAATTCACTATTTTTGTCTTTTCTTCCATTTTGGCCATTGTTGAAAATACGTTTTAGAATTGATCAAAACGAGGCGAATATACGCTCAAAATGGTGAGGAAAGTGAGACGCTGTGGCTTAGAAGAGCGTCAAATCACAGTCGTTATGCCGCTGCAGCAGAATTTGACGAGACATGGAAGGAAGTCCCCAAGCGAAAAAGCGTTTCGCAGAAGCACAATCTGATGCTTACTAATTGAGCTTTTGAAAAAGTAGGAAGTACTAACTGTTGATTGTGAAAAGTACAAATTCTACGCAATGATAGTAGACTTCTGATCGGTGGCAAATTGCGAATAAAGCTAAATTATCGTTGACCGTTGTATATTGCAAAAAATTTCTTAAATTACGTATTTACATGATTGTCAAATTAATGTGCAATAAACGTTGAAAATGTCTTGTGTTCTCATATATGTAGCTTTCCTTTCAAGACTAAAATCTTTTAAGAGAACTGGGTATTTTAGACTGAACACATCGTAATAGAAATCCCTCTCATGATTAACAAGAAGATTTCCCCAATTTTTTGGCACTTTTGAATGCCATCAAGCAGGAAATTTGGTATGCAAAGTGGGTGAAATTTGATAAAACTTTTCTAAAATGTGCTGATTTGTAATTTGAATTCGGTGGTTTCAAGCGGTAGTCTGTCGGTGCAATGTGAGAGCTAGGCGAGTAAGATAAAGCCCACTGGACACCCTGCCCCACCCCCATTTTCCTTCCACCTCAGCTCTTCTAAGACGTTTTCGATAGGTTTTTCGGTTTTTAAAACATGAGACCGAGCGTTATTATGCAGCAAAATTACTTTGTCGTGTCTTACGGCCATGCCGATCCTTTGATTTACCATTCACTGTTTGATTTTGTTATTTCCTGTTAATGAAGTGCTTCATTAACCGTTTCACCAGATTTCAAAATCTCTTAGTAGGGGGACGGTTTTCTGATCCAGCCGAATGCATCACAACTTTCTTTCCGTGAACATTTCGCTTTGCATTCGATTCTGCTTGCTGTCAGGGGTCTATACATGATCGTTTGTGTATGGATTGCGAAAATGAATCTACTTTTCTAGATTTGGGTGATGGAGCAGAATAGTATAAGAATGAGTGGTGGCGCAAATGCGCCTCGGTGGTGTAGTGGTAGATCACGCGTCCTCTGATAGGATGAAACGCGGATTCGATTCCCACCTGAGGCCGTGTTTTTGCTCACCACTCAATTCTCTTAGGAGTCTACTTTTCGTCTCCGGTCACGGTTCGATGCAAGAAGTCTCCATTTCTCTTCAAAAACGAGCATGGAAGTAAAGCTTTTCACAGATGAGTTTTCGGATTTGAAAGTCGTCATCTTCAAAGTACAAACAATCATATAAAAATTTTGTACATAAAAACGTATCAATAAGTAACGTTATTAACGCATCTTCAAACAGAATATAGAATTTCATGATTTCATTTTCACATTTATTGCAGAAAAAATTAATCAACCGCTGGAGTCATATTTGTACACCTAACGAACGCATCAAGATGAGAGCAATGTTAAGACTGATGCTTGATACAAAGGTTTTTGAAAAGAAAAGATACAGTGAATCAAAATACAGATGGATCAAAACCAGAATATCAAAATGCACATTGTTTTTTGGATTTGCTGTGCCCTTGAGCAGAGGAAACAGTAGCTGAACTTTACAAGAATGCAGGAATAAGGTTGAGCAGGGTTCTAGGATTTTTTATATTTTTATTTTTTTTATTTTTTAGTTTTTATTTTTTTTAGGATCTTTGTGCCGCTTTTCATTGACAGTTCTATATTTACGTACATACATATGGATGCATACGTATATATACATACAGACATCATATATACATGTATGTGTATGTACAGGTGTGCAAACATATATATATATATATATATATATATATATATATATATATAATGAATTCTTTCTGATTAGGAGAGGACAAATGGTAGGCCGCCCTCAGTTGCTGAAAGGGAACTTTTCATTGAAATGTTAGTAACCATTTGATACTAAGACTTGAGACTACATCTCCATGTCGCCGTTCTTTCAAAACACCCTTTTATAAGATGTGAGCTCCACATAAATCTATGTCTCAAATGCGCATATTTCTCGCTGGACAAAGCTCTTTCTTTGGACTATTAGTAATCATTCAATGGCGTAATCAAATTTGATTTCAACGCCGTGCTTATATCCTGTAAAGACTGTTTCTGTGAAACGCAGCAGGTAAAATAAGTTGTGTTCCCATCTGCAACCAAGGGCTAATCTGGCTAATTCACGCAAGTGTGCGTGGCTGACGCGATGAGCACCGATTTTTCGGGCATATGAACACATAGAGAAGTATCATTTCAGCAGTTCAAGTGGCCTCCCCACGCAACCGCACGTGAATTGGCTTTCTGGCCTTTCATCGCAGATGGTATTTCAACTCCTCCTACCTGTTACCTATCAGAGAAACGGTCTTTTTAGGATGTAAGCACAGAGTTGGAGTAAAATTCGATCACGCTGTCGAATGGCCACTAATAACCCAGAGAAAGAGGTCTGTTTGGCGAGAAATTTGCGCGTCTAGAGCCAAGAAATCTCCGCCTGTAGCAACGTCAAAAAAGGCTTTTTTGAAAACCGGCGACGTGGGGCTGCAGCCACAGGTTTCGCTTTCGAACTGAGACTGACGCTCCTATGAAATTACCTTTCCGGCGAATGAGATCGGTTTTTCATTTGCACCTTTCTAATCAGAAAGAATCTATATATCTAGTTCTTTAATTTCAGCTTCAAAGAGCCTGTTGAACAGAATGATATGCGTGCGTTGATCCGCTTTCATTGAAGAAAAGACTTGTGCGATAATGCCGAGCTCGTTGCCAACAGTTGGATCGTGCCTACAACAATATAGTGAAGAACTATCCAAGATGAGTCCGACGAAAGCGCGCTTTGTTCCAGCAGGACAATGCCTAACCGCATACGGCCGAAGACAAGGACAAGTTTGGAGAGTTGAACGGCGCCGAAGTTCTTCCGCTCTCGCCTGCAATCGAGATGTTGCTCTATTCGATTATAAACTCTTTCGATCAATTCAACACTTACCATGGGGCAGCTTGGCCGAGTGGTTGCTGTTCGTTGTGGCGCGCGTGGGCCGATCTGCACCTCCCCCACCCTCATCGTTTGTTAACAACGAACTTCTGATAGAACGCGACATCCAGCTATCCTTGAGATTGCAAGGAAGCGCGCACAAGCAGTATTCTACGGACGTTCAAATCAGAAGATGGAAAAAATTAATTGACAGTTAGAAGTATTGGAACCTGCATGATGAGAAAACGCACACACTGTGAATATTGGTATAATACAAAGAAAGTGCCTGATAATCATTATTTGAGCCACGCATGTCAGTGGTCTGTCAAACAGGGCTGACTTATAGAGCCCCGATACAGGTGTTTCGATCTTGCGATCTCGTCGGCGGGCAGTTACCCTTTCTCGTCTTATGCTAACCTCTGTGGGAGCTCCAGTTCCCACACTAAGAGTATCAGGTATATTGGAATTCAAGCAGTGGTCCCAAGAAACACTTGAAACGAAAGATATGATTTATTGAATATACCAGCCAAGAGCAATCGAGTGTACAACACTCTATGTTCGGTGAGATGTTCACTGGACATAGAGTGTAAAACGTTCGTCGTCGCAAACTCTTGGTGTGGGGACTGCAGTTCCCACAGAGATTAGCAAAAGACGAGAAAAGGTAACTGGCCGACTGACGGGACCGCAAGATCGAAACACATGTACCGGGCTGTATAAGTCAGCCGTGATTGACAGACCACTGACATGCGTGGCTCAAATAATGATTATCAGGCATATTGAAATTTGAGCAGTGGCCTTAGGAAAACATTCGAAACGAAAGATACAGTGAAAATGTTGGTTGTCTTTTGAACGTTTTCAACGTTGAGCTTTTTGATGATAAGATTCTTTCTAGCTTCGATTCTGATTTGTTACGCGAATATTCAAGCTGTAAAGGGCGGACGGAGCCATATTTGTTCGCCTAAGAAATCCAATTCAAATACTGGACTTTTATGAAACAACCTTTTTTTCTTGCTTTTTTTCCAAGTTATTAACATTTGTGATACTACAGTTACCGCAGTTCTTCCGATGAAGCGCTTCATCTTCATATATTCTGAGCTGTGACAATGATATCCAGGTAGAATCGGACCACTTTTAGATATCGCCCACGCACTTTCAGAGGTATTGAGGTCTGTTTAAAAAGAAACGATATTTTGAGCCTACATGTTTTTCATTTTGTTGATGGGCGCACCTTCTGATTTTTTCTTCTGTCAAAAACCTCGTATTGCTGCTTAATGGCTACTCCAAAAATCCACGTAATAACAAAATTTCCTGGAGGTGGATGTCGGCATAACCCCTCAAGGACCATACGGTGCGTTTGGTATCGTGCCGCATGACGTCAGGTTTCAGTTAGCTAGTATGATGGCGGCATTGCGTCTCGTGGAAAAGCAGGTAGGCAGGCACGCAAGCATGCACAGACATGCAGATGCCGCCTGCCTGCGACCCTGCGACTGCCGCTCGAACGACGGCGCGACGCCGTCTGCGTGCCAACCGCACTCGTCAAAGCGTTAAGAGTTTACTGAAGTTTCTTCCTCACTTTTACAGGTTCCCGCCTTTGAATTAATCGGTTTCATACAAAATGTTTTCTTCAAAACTCGAAAACAACAGTGAAAATATGACTTTATCAATAAAAATTACGGTGAAAGGGATCAATTCTACATCCTGTGTTGCCTAACGAAAATGACTCTGAATTGTACAATCTGACTGAAATTTTCATTCCCACTGTTTTTTTAGCAGTGGTATCATGTTATGGATACATATTCAAAGGAGCTGAGAGGTTTGGACGAAACGTGAGTTCAACTCCCGCCTGATGTTGAATGTTTTTGCAAATCACTCAGTTCTCTTAGATATGTATCTGTAACATTATACCACTTCCAGAAAACACTAGAAATAGAAATCTCATTCAATTTATTCATTGCGAAAAGCTATTAGCATAATTGGGATCAATGCTGATGTAAGCATATCAGACCAAACCCGTTAGAGGTTCGTTGCTGACGGCTACGATAGGATTTATCGAAGAATGGTTGCAGTAGAACGATAGGATTTGTGGTGTAGTGATCGCATTCGTCCCCGATGTGGATGGGTCGTAGATTCAACTCCTGACTGATGTCGAATGTCTTGCCTACCACTTTGTAATCTTCTGTTGCAAAAGATGTCGGAGGAGGAAATCAGCCAACACTTCCCTTATAATCTTGCTTGGTGCACTGCGTTGCTAACGACTGCGCTATCCCACCCCTTTTACAAAGCATGAGAAAATTTGTACTTTCCAGAAAGCGTCACATGTATTCGAAAAGACGGTAGCCGAATACGACGAAGCACGACAAGTAGTAAATGCGGCTCAGGAACAAGTGAGTTATGATTCTAAAGTCAATGTAGTGTTTCTGCGAAAGACAATAATTTACCTACATCGGAGCGCTTCAAGGTGCGCCTGGCTGAAGAGCGAAGGAATGCAATTCGTTCTGGATTGGATCTGAGGAAAAGAAAAGAAAACGAGGTGATTTTATGTCAGTGGAACACTCAATGACGGATTCTATTGCATTGCGGTTTCTTCAGGTGTTGGTAGAACTAAGCGCCAAGCAAGGAACGTTGAAAGAGTTGCTGAAAGCAGGAGAGATTAATGAGAGCAGAAAGGATGAAGTTTGGACTTCTATGAAGAATAGCAAACAAAAAATTGTACGCAACCTGTCCTGTTAAAGTAGTAATGAAAAGAATTCTTTCTATTTATTTGCTTTATATCGGTGGTGTAATATCACAATTATAGCAAATGTTGTTGACCGATGTGCAAAACTTTTGCCCCAGGCGGGGCTCGAACCCGCATACTTTATGCGGAGACGCGTGTTCTCACCCGTTGCACTACAATGCCTGGTTTGCCACCACTGTTTCTGCGTCTTCTTCAATATATATATATATATATATATATATATATATATATGTATATATATATATATAATATTGTCAGCGTGACTGAATTCAGTGTCGATATTAACTACCAGGCCAAACCCTTGACGGTTGGTTGCTGTCAGATTGATGCTTTGTAGCGTAGAAAGACTGGTCGCAAAAGAGGCTTTAAGTGTGCAACAGGTCAGAGCACGCGCCCTAATAGGGTGGAATGCGGGTTCGAGTCCCGCCTGACGCGAAAATTTTGCACACCGCTCAACTTCATTGAATAACGAAATACTTTGTTAAAGTGCAGTTGCAGTTCACTTGCAGGTTGATCTGAAGAAGGAAATCGAATCTATCAGGAGTAAAATTGAACACGTTTCCAAAGGAATAGTTAAATCTCCTGCTCGTTTTCTTCGCGATGTTGAAGACCAGAGAGCACATATCAAAAGTCTTCAGGGCGACTGTGACAGAGAAAGGTGATTGACGTGGATGATTCTTCTATACTTGAGCTTGTAGCTGATTGGAACAAGCTGCTTTCAGAGAGCGAATTTATAATAACGAAGAGAGTATGAAGGTGATTGACCAAATTTCCAAGATGCTTGATGAGCGTCCCAGGGAGATGGATGTGCTCTCTGAATTGCAGGTATCTCATTTTATGAAAATAGTGGAATATCAAATACAAACCTTGAGACGTATTTCTGTTGTAACGAGTTTTAGAACGAAATTAATCGTCTCGAACAATGTTCTATTGACTCCCAAGCACGTTGTGCTGATCTTAAGAAGCAAGCGCATCAAATGGAAGAAGAGCTGAGAGTTAGTCATTACAACCTTATTTACTGACTTATCATGTGCTGTCGTTTGACAATTTGTAGAATTCGCATAAAGAATATGTTTTTTACAAACCAAGTTTGCCTTCTGCTATTTGAGGAATCCAGTTCTCAGAGATGAAAATTCCAGAGGTTGGTGGTATGCGGCGAGGAGGAAGCGAAAAATCATGAACGTGCCTGCGAGCTGGGCAGTTCAAGATTAAAGGATCTGAGATCATTGAAGGAGAATTTGAGTAGGTGAGTGATGGACGTGTTCGGTTTTCTTTCCGTGTGTGTTTCACTGATTCAAATTTTAACCATAGGAGTTTCTCAGGATTGGATTATATTAAGGTCCGCATTTCAGACAGTGAGGAACTTCTTTCTATGGTTATTTCATAGTGTTCTTTTAGTGTGCTTCAAAACTTGCGAGAAAATGACGGTGATCGACGAAATGAACTGTCCCAACTGAAGAAGGAAGTGGTGAGACTGCGAAACGAAAACAGTGAAGAGAAGGAAGTTGTTCGTGCGAAATGCCTAGAACTTCAGTGGCAATTCAAAGATCTACTACAGAAAGCATGCGCTTTTATTTTTATCCAGTTTTATTCTACGTTTTTTCTATACTACTTTGATTAGACAGCGTGCAGCGTTTTTAGATTTGCTTTTATCTCTCATTTTTGAAAACTTACAGTACCATCGGGAAGAGGAGAAGTTCAATTCGGACTGCAGGTCATTCTCAAATGTGCTTCGTTCCATATCGTCCGCCATTGGTGACGCTAACCAAGCTGAAGATGGTGATGAAGTAATGTAAGAATCGTAGTGTAGATGTGGAATTATGAAATTTGTATGCAATATGAACGTTGTAAAGTCTGTTCCTTTCATTCATGATCATTTATTTCTCTTTCATGATATGTTAATACTCTCTTTGATAAGGCTTACATTTCCCACTTTTTTGAGCCCACTGAAAATTTGTAGCTTTCGACGGGAAAACACACCTTCAGCTCCCTGACTTTGCCTATGAATATGCACAATTTATGGAATCGGAAAATTTCTTGAGAACTGCCACTGTTTTTGCGTAATATGTAAAATTCTAGGATGGATGTAGATTTTGGATTACTTTAACTGAGGCGGGAAAAACTGATGGATTTTCCAACATGTGCGTTAATATCACTACACGATCTAATCAAATGTGAATGAGTCTATTTACATACAAAATGTCCCGAAACTTTGATAATATCGTGATAGCATAGGTTTTAAGCCTTTCATTGGGTCCGTTGTGGCACATATGAAGTGCCAGACACTTGTTTCGGCCTTCCATCCTCATCAGTAGCACGGTGCCTTTTCGGATCAGTGGATTTCTCGGGGATATACATCCTATTTAGAAGAGTCGACGCCGAACTATTTATTCTCACCTTACAGTGTAAGAATCACCGTGGAGTTCTTTTAAGAGGTACACATTGTCGAATGTCGTTTGCTTGGCTTACGGCTAAACACCAGTATATACACATACACTTCAGGTCGACTATTTCTTTGAGCCTCGCTTAATTTTAGTAATCTTTGGGACGTTTTTTGAAAAAAAAAACCAACTTGGAGTGGATTTGAGCAGTGGTTGGCTGCCAAATGTTCTACCAGTTTCAAGAATATACAACGATTGAATGCGAATTAGTGTAGCTACGACCCAGGTTTTGTTCAGTGCCTAATTTTTATTTTATGGCAGAGTGCGGTGTGAAATATAATTACAAGAGTTCTGATACAAAAATCTTATAACCTCAATTAGATCCGATCCTGCGATAAGTTCATCTTCCATCTCACCGTTCAATATCATCAGGGCTTTCGCCCTTCCTTTCTCTCAGCTGTTTTAGTCAACTCGGTGTTTTAGCCACTCTACCTCCAAATTCTACTCGTATCTCAGCACTTTTGGAGTCAAGTGCATTTGATTTACCTAAACGTCATGGCGCGTCAAGAATATGTCAGGACATGACATGGAGCTATAATTGGCGTGTAGATTATCACCTCAGTTTTCTTCTGCTTCAAAGAAGTGACAATAATGAACGTGAATTTGACCACCAAAAAATGGCTGTATCTCAAAAAGATGGATACTGTAGGAGGAGGATGCACTCGACTTGATCAGTGGCGCTCGAAGTGACCGCTCGAATGATTGGTAAAGCGTGGTTCCTATCTTTGACCTTGCATTTCTAAATTAAGATGAAGTAATGGATGAACTACGATAGACGAAGTTTTTGTTTTTTACAGAAACAGTTCGACAGTATATATATGCAATCTCAAGCGCCTCTTTTGTCTGCTCCTCTAATCAACTATCTCTGTTATAGCCTTTTCGTAGAACTGTACTAATGAATATTGTAGTGAGTTGGAAAGAACGAGCTAGAATAGAGCCGTTATGATGTGAAATTTAGCAAGTTCTTCTCTGCAATGCCCAAATATGCCATAATGATAGGTCTCAATGGAATTCTGTACTGACACGTATGCAACAGATCCACATCACGTATCGTCCCACAGATCGCGATGAAACTCAGTTCAATCAGGCTAAATCCTATACTCCCTCTATGGCTAGTCGACCAAAGGTCAGAATAACTTCCCTTTCTTCTTTTAGAAAGCCTGACCTCAGGAGTGTCTATATGTGCTACGGTTCGGCACCGTTGATAATTTGACCGTATACACCCTTTTCATTCTACTTCGATCTTCCGAAACGTATGATATCGCTTGGTGGCTTATGAAGTCTGCAGACTTGCTTCTTTCGTTGCAGCAGTATATAGAAACCTAAGCTTCGACATATGCGAATGGATCGTTGTGCTGGGTTAGAAATGGTGTCGCTCCGCACGTTGCTCCAAGTTGACAAAATGCCAGCGAGGAATTTGTTGCATAAGAAGTTTTGAACTTCTGCACGTTGTTGAATGCTGGTCGATGCTGTTAGATTCTGGAACAGTTGTGCACAATGCGTTATCGTATCGTAATCACAGGCATTTGTTACTTCATGTGCTTCGCTAGAATCCAGCTATCCCAGAGTCATCTGTTGTTTATTTCCTAATGTCAAAGAGCGAGTGACTACCTGTCCTAGGATGGTGCCGAAAGTACACATTAGCGCAACAGTTATAATATGCCTTATAAAAAAAGAAAAGTACAAAGTTTTAGTGTTGTCTAGTTCTCAAGGAAAACGCTATACATTCTAATTTAATAAGCATCATTAGAGATGATTGAAGGGCCATTTGGCGGTGGGCCACCAATGTACCAAACTAGTGCCGCTTGATGCATTGCCATTTAGTCCAAATTGGCCGACAGCTGAAGTCCTGTGCAGTATTGATGGTCCTCTGGTGTGAGACAGAACCAACAGCTTATCCCTTGAGCATTACAGTAGTGCCTTACTCATTAACACGTTCAATGTGTCAGTGTTAATAACATGATCACATGTTACACTTTTTCACACAACAGAAAAATGAGTCGTGTGATGTATACTGCAATTATTTATGATTCCTATCACCTGCGACCTGTATCACTTGTCGCGATGGTTATTGAGTGACTTGAGCGGGCATCGATGAAACTTCCATGTTTTTCTATCGCTAAGTAAACCCAGTGGATCCTTCTTCTTGTAAGGATTTGCTGAACATCATATCTTCCTTTTACGCTTATTGTAAAAAAAATGAGACCATCGGGTCGATGGCCTCCCTGGCTTGACATTTTGAGAAATATAATCGGTAATAACTTTTGTATCTTGCTGTCTAAAGAGCTCTCGAGAAAAAAGAGGTGGTGGAGGGTGCTTTCAACCTTGATGAAAAGTGAATTGCTGATGGGGGTATGTTGATTGATCTGAACTACCTGTCATGATAATATAGTGAAACTGAGTGATGGAAAAAGTGTTCATGCGCAAATGAGGTGTGTTCTAGCGAACCTTACAATTTGATTTTGAGGAGAATTTTTTCAACTTTCTTATAATTGAATTATCGACTGCTAAGGAATACTTGGGGAGCCCACAGTGTTGAGTGAACTATAATGCAAACTAGTTTCTACGGTAGGCACCTCTAACAACTCTATTACTCGCATCCTTGCAAGTGCGTTACCGTGAAAGACTTGTGAGGAACCCCTCATAATACTCTCATTCAAATAGTTCTCGCCATTACAACTGCTCATATCGGACTGTTGTCACCGTCGTTTAGACATGTAAACTTAACAACGTCATCTATGAAGTACATTCATATTCACCTTTCGTAGTATGACAATCGTCGGGTACGAATTCGTCAATACATTTCAATTTGATAGGCTAACATGAGCATCAAGTTAACCCATGTATCTGTACATTTCCTGGGTAATCATTCAACGGCCAATGCCGAGTGTGTTCCCTATCTGCACTACTCCAGATGCTCGTCGTTTTTAGGAAAATACCTGCGAATATTTTATATATTGATCCTTCTCAAATATTAACTTGAAACTTTACGCAAACATGAGTAACACAAATCAAACGTTTTATTTTCGAGTGTTTTATCAAGATCACGCTCAAATTTCATTATATCACATGATTATTATGAGCTCGTACTTCGACTTTAGCTAACCATCTAGGATCCCCGAGAGGGTTGGCGAAAGACGAAGGGGCTGCCCGACTGACGAGGCTGCAAGGCCGAAACACGTGTATCTTGCTGTACAAGACTCCTTTAACAGACCACATGACATGTCGGCTGAAATTATAATTATGAGACAAATCAAACGACTGCTTACAAAGTTGTCGTTATTGATGAGTTGTATTTGCAATGGCTTCTTTCCAGGATTATATCCACAATATTACTTCAAAAGATGACAATATTTATGGATACTGCGGCATTTGATATCACACTTTATCAGGTCACCCAACACCTCGTCAATCACCATTTTTAACAGCAGTGCGGATAGCTGCCAAACTATTAGACGTTCCCATTGACAGGTTCTGAAAGCTTTGCTAAAGACGGTAACAGATCTCGTGTTCAATCACTTAAGCAATAAAATGTATGCTTGCTCATGGGAACATCTAAGCATTATCGTGGTGTTTTAGTTTTAGAGGTAGCAGAGCGATTACTAGACAGGCGAAGGAACGAAGGTGTTGGATCAACGTGCTTCCTCAGCGCTGTTCTACGATCCACGTGAGAACGTTATAGAATTGTTACCTTCCTGTAGGAAGAATCGATACGACCAACACTGTACGACATTCATAAAGGAGACCAAGTCGTGAACCCGCAGCCAAAACCACGCACCAAATATCGAAAGACTTTTGTTGACTATGGTAGAGAAATAAATTGAAAACAAGTGTTGGGACCTGCTCAATAGATGTGACAACTGGTTACGTTAACCAATAAAGTGATAATATTCAAGATGCGAGGATCAACGTTCTTATAAAACCATCGAGAGATTGACTATTACTCATCGAGCAGTAATTACTTCTTTAAAACATCGATATTCCTTACTTTGAAAATTTTAAACTAGTTATGCCTCTTACTTCCAATCATTTCGTTTCTATTTACCAGTTATAAATACCCCCTAGGAATATTTATGTGACTGCACTGTGTGCAATCTGGATTTGATATGTCTTCAGATAAAAAGAGCACGAAGGTCAATTTTAGTTCTATCAAATTTTGTAAGTTTATATATAGCTGGTCGTTTCTTTGTTTTCTTTTAATCAATGGTGTGGCGAAGGTTAAGTGGTCTTGTTGTTTTGATCTGTCACCAACTTGACAAATTTCGCAACGGACAAGAGTGCAATGTTCAGATCTTTCAAATGGGTTATACGAAACAATAGGATGGAACCGAACAATGGCGTGGTACCAAAAATGTGGTAGAACCAAACAGCCTATAATATACATACATTACTATAATAATATAATAACATTGACATGTACATGATTACGCGACATATCATTGAGTGAACATATGCCTATGTCAATATGAGTGACCGAATGGTGAGAAGTATCGCCATCTGACGATATTATGAATGTTATTATGACTGACGGTGTTATTTTAAGTGACGATGTTATTGTGACCGACGGAGCATGACTAGGCGGCGGAGCTCGTTTGGGTTGTTATGCTCGCCCCGGAACAACAGGTGGTCCGGATGAAGTCAAATGACCGTTCGGATGGTGCCCGGCGATCGAAGTGACTGCTGAGGTTGGAGGCAGCCGGGTGCTGTCCTTGCCACTCGGACCAGTTTCTGTCCAAGGGTCCTCGAACCTCTGCGATACCACTTGCTCTCTAAGATCATAGACCATCTGTGTTGCCTAAATTATCATGTAGTTCCCGAAAAGATAGCAAAACTCCCTTGGGAGGTTTGCGGTCTTATCTTCCTTTATATAGGTGAATAGCGGATCATTATGGTCGCATAGATCAAGATTATATTATTTCAGATGAGATTGCTTTGAGCCTCTTCTATTAACTTTTCTAACTGCGCGAATGTAAATAAAAGTCTTCTAAAGGTGATATTTATCATAAACTACTCCATGTGTGCTGCAGAAAGACTAACTCTAATTCCTTCTTTTCAAAAACTCCTTACCAATAATGGAGATCGATGTGAACATTTGGTCGAGGAACTGTGAGGCAAATCCTGCACAAATTTCAAGTTCTTCGACAGAAACCTGGTGGCGCTTTGACACTGTAGCAATGAAGTTTAAATATCTCGAGCAGAACGTTGGAATCATGTCTTCATCACCATGAAGAGGTTACACAGAAGAAAGGGAAACTAAAGCTTTATGCCACCGTTACACGTTCAACAAGGCGACGACCTGCGAGTTTTCAAAACTTTGGCGAATAATGATTGTAAGCATGGGAATGGATATTAGACTGTGCTCAAAGGGGCTTATATATGCATAAATATATCTTCATGGATGCATATATTTGTTACGTTTTTTGGCATTTTGATATACATATATACATATATATGTCACATATATACATGGGATATATATATATATATATAACAATAAATACAAATATTTCACTTTTGTATCAGCCAATGAAGCGCATATGTGGGGCAGTATTCCGAGATGCACTGCGACCTCAAATTGTTGATAGTTCAATCCCACGCCCCATTGCTTACCCAGCCTCCCATTGTTTCGGAAGAGGCGAATTGGTAAGATACCCTATAGGGATGCCAGCACTGAATTGATATATCGGTAGCCCATCATGAGTCGTTCCAAAGGCCAGACAAGCATATACTTCAGATGATGCTAGATGAATTCTAATGCATGACGCATATCTCACGGATCAGTCGACGCCAAAACTTTTACTTTTTCTTTGCAGTTGATGCTTGCATTCTGGCTCTTCACATGCTACAACTTTCCAATTCTGGATGTAGTGTGATCACTTGGGTAACCAGGATTCAAGTACGATTTCTACCAAGTATCCTCTCAACAGTAACGACTGCAAAAAACTGTTCGACAGCTTCAAACAAATCTAATCCCATCAGCACCCGTCGAACCACTTCCTATGCAACAACCCAGCTGGCTCTCACCGTTGCTACATCACCAAAATACGTTGCTGTCAAGACTAACACGATTATTGCCGAGCAAGGTATCTTACAGGCCTGAATCACCTCGCTTAAGTTATATATTGCCATATCGCAGTGGATGATTAGTCAGCGATTTTTTTTTTGCAAGGAAGATGACTTGGTGAACAATTCCTATGAAGCCCTAGTTTTAATGCCCCATAGAAACAAAGACACTGCTAAGAGGATTTGTATCCTCCAAGACAATTGTATTTCTGAAGAGGTTCTTTTCGGTTATAAGGAGACAAATGAATATCTGACCTTATTTGCTGTACAGAAATTTTTATAAAAATGTTAGTAGTCATTCAAAAGCTGAGATTTTTGATTACAGCTCTACGTGGCCGGTTTTCTAAAACACTCTTCTATAACGCTGTGACATTCAAAATAAAATGATATTTCATACGACCACACGTTTTTTTTCTTATCTCGCTTACATCTCGCTGGACAAAGCTCCTTCCTTAGTGTGCTAGTATTCATTCGGTAGCAAAAGTTTTAAAAAACTTAAAAATATGTCTACTTTCTGGAAAAGCTGTTTTGATGGCGCTATAGGAGAAAGAAAAGATTTGTGCCTTGCACCTCGCTGCTCAAAGCTCTTTCTTTGGACTATGAGTAATCATTCGATGGCGTAAAGTTTGCTGATTCCTACTCTGTGCTTATTTCCTGGGAAGACCGTTTCACTCCAGTGCAGCATGGAGATATGCCACCCGACAAAGCTTACACTATTGAATGATTACAGATAGTTCGAAGAAAGAGCTCTGTCTTGCGACAAAAATGCGTGTGTGATACACAGGGGATCTATTTCCGTAACAACATCTAAAAAGAGGCTTTTATGAAAACCGGCGACGCAGGGCCCTTAGTCACAGATTTATGCTTTAAAATGAATACTAACATTCCTATGAAAAGTTCTTGTTCAGCGAATGAAGTCGAATATTTATTTGTCCCCTTATGATCCAAGTGATGCTGAAAGATAACAGGTCCTGTAGCGCTTTGCCACATCAGTAGGAACAGCATGGATGTTGATTACAAGTCGCCTCTATCATTTGAGCTCTGTCTAATTTGGAAACGATTGGCAAGTTAATGTCAATATTGTTAGCTCCCCACTGTTAGCATCCACTTTGTGCTCAAAACTCAGCAAGGTATACGTGGTTATGAGAAGCGCAAGCTTCCATACGAGTACTGATTTGGATAACTAGTGATGCAGAACAAAAAGACGACGCTATTGAACTACGAAGACGAGAAGGTGTCGTCGATTCAACTTCGGGCGAATCATATGACTTCACTATGTGCGATCTGATTGATCTGTCTTTGGGGAAGACTCGAAAATTGCTTCAGTTTTGGCGGATCTTGCTTATTTCTATGTGGCGTAAGCATGGGAACACGTGTTCCGACTTTTGAAACTTTGGAATTACTGATGTTTGATGAAGTAGTAGCTGAATAGGCTGAGTTACGACGAGCAGTAAGTAGTGGGCAAGGGATAGTGTGTTATGATGCTGTGTTTAACAGTTCAAAATGAAGCTGATGGGAATGTTCTTTGTAGCAAACAGGATCAGAATAACAAACAAGAGGGCGAAGTTGTATCAACTCGACGCTTTATAGTTGGCTCTTCTTCACTAATTTCTTCAGCTGTTAGCACAGATGAGCTCGGAACTACGGAAATTGAGCGACTTAGTGAAATAATTAGGGAATCTAACACACTCTGCCTTGAATTTTGTTCATAATAGGAAACAGAAAATAGTTGGAGATGTTTCATATCTTGTACATTTGAATGATATGTTTGTATCCAAGTTTGGCTTACTTACAGGTTAAACAAGAGGAAGGACTTGAATCAGTTAGAAGTGAAATTGGTGCTATTGAACGTGCTGCTCGATTTGGAGGTCATGGAAAATTGGCAAAAAGTGTTCATAACGAGCTTTCGAAGGAGATGGATCTGCTTTGTGATTTACAGGTTTCTTATTTTTACATAAATACCGAGGTTGATTATGAAGCAAACACTTTCATGGATATTTCTGCTCATTGATTCTTAGGTTGAAGTCAGCCTTCTTGAACAAAATAGTGCTGGTTCTACAGCGTGTGTTGGCGATTCTACGGAACAAACGAGTCAGATGGGAGAGGAGCTAAGTGTGCGTGGCTGTGCTCATATCTACCCACTTATTACGTGACACTGTTGTTTCGTACAAATTTTAGAACTCGAATAAGAAATGTGTTTGGTTCAAGCCCAGTAAATCTTTTGCAATATAAGAATAAACCTTTTATAGAAGAACATTACAGAGTATAATGGCAGTTATCGAGGATGAAGTGAAAAGACAAAATCGCATTCTCGAATTCTACCTTTCAACATTACAAGATCTCAGATTGAGAAAGGAGAGTTCGCTTAGGTGGGAAATCCATGTAATTCATCTTTGGTCTTTTTGCTTTTAAGAGCACAAATGAATATCCGACCTCATTCGCTGAACAGAAACTTTTCATAGGAGTGTTAGTAATCACTCGAAAGCTAAAATTTCTGGGTACAGCCCTACGTGTCCGGGTTTTCAAAACTCTTTTATGAAGCTGTATAAAGTATTCAAAATAAAATTGTTACACACGACCACACGTTTTTTTTCTTATGTCGCTTGAATCTCGCTGGACAAAACTCCTTTTTAAGTGTGTTAGTACTCTTTCGATAGCACTACTTTCGAAGGACCCAAAATCTGTTTGGCTTTTGGTAAAGCTTCTTTGATACCACTGTAGGAGAAGGAAAAGACTTGTCTTTACACTTCGCCGGACAGAGCTCTTTCTTCAAACTAACAGTAATCATTCGATAGCGCAATGTTTGATGATTCCAGTGCTTTGAATATTTCCTGGAGAGAACGTTTCTCTGCAGTGCAGTACTGACAAATGTCACCGGCCAAGGCTCGAATCGATCGAGAATCGCGTGAAAACGGCCGCATCCACCCTCGCCGCACCCCCACTTTATCATGAAATAGCCTAGAAACACCTCTTCGCATATGCGAAGAGGCGGTCTTTCCAGAAAATGAACATAGCATTGGAAGCAGCAATAATTACGTTATTGAATGATTACTAATAGTCCACAGAAAGAGTTCTGTTTTGCGAGAAAAACGCGTGTGTGAAACACAGAAGATTTCCTTTTGTGATAGCGTCAAGATAACTTTTTCGAAAACCGGTCATGTAGGATTATAACAATGGATTTAAGCTCTCGAATGATTACTAACACTGCTATGAAAAGTTCCTTCCTAGGAGTAAGGTCCAATACTCATTTTTTTCCTTATAACCGAGAAGAACCCACATTTTTCAAGAAGATTTCATAACACGTTTGACTCTGATCCGGACCCACCAACGCCCTTGCACGATTGCACACGTTCGGTTTTCTTTTTCGTATTAAGTTTCTTAACCACTGAAGTGTCTTAGATTATGGCAGAGTGTTTAGCATTTCACGCGACGAAACTTCTCCTCTAGCAGCCTTTTGAAGTGTTCTGTAGTGTGGCTCAGTATTCACTGGGTGATTCTAGACGACACTCAACACACACCAGATGATGGAGTGACGTTAGAACTGGAGTGTGTGTGAGACTGCACGATGTGTATGCATTATGGAAGTTATAGAAGCAGCCCTACACTTCATTTGTTAGTAATATCTCTTTTATGCGATGTCTACATTTCTCCGGCAACGGTTTTATACACAATTCAAAAGATCGACTGCTTTTCAAACCCCCAAGAAACATTCAATATAATCCCAAAAAAAGAATGATTTAAGCTCAAAAAAGGGGGTTGGTACGCCAGGGTCATAAACCGGTGTTTCGGAGGTTCGTCCTCCTCATCAGTGACACCCGCCCCACATTCAGCCCTGCATTGAAGCAAGGAGGGAGGCGTATGTGGTGATGGTACTATGACACTGTACCATCACCACCTCTCAGTCGATAGATTTTTGCTGTTAGATCAAAACTAGTTCAAAAGATCGACGAATGTGGGGCGGGGGTCACTGATGAGGAGGACGAACCTCCGAAACACCGGTGTATGACCCTGGCGTACCAACCCCCTTTTTTGAGCTTAAATCATTCTTTTTGGTTTTATGCACACTTGTTCGAGCTCTTGAGATATCGATTCTTTACCAGTAGAGGACAAGTGTTTTCCTTTATAATCAAGGCCTTTCAATTTGCCTTTATTTTGTGCAGTTTATCGTGTTGATAGAAATTTTCAACATTTTCATGGTTCCACGTTCCATGTACGAATGAAAGGAAAATTCAGGTTTGCGTGAGTCGAGTGATACTATTTTCCGAAATTTCTAGAATGTTAGTGATTGAGGTGGTTAGTGGGTTGACTCGACCTGTGCTCCTGACTATCCACTGAACGGTTCAAAAATTGATGTAGATCTTAAATCATTGGAATATTGGCTCGCGATTGTAGCAGCGCGGTACTGTCGTCTTCAGGTGAGGCGCGCAAAAAGGCAACGTGAGTGGTTTAAAGCTTAAGTCTCTTGCTCTAAATGTTCTCCGCAGTTTACTGCCTGCAAGTATCAGGGTAGGGTAACAGATAATTTACTGAATAACACAGTTATTCCCTACGGAACAACTCAGATCATGTATTTACAAGGTTCTGTCAAACCTTCTCGGTTCCCTTATCAAACAACCTCAATTATCATATCCTTCTTAAAAAAACAACTTAATTGTCCTTACAGGGAGTTCGATAGAAAAGTTTCAGTGTTTTGTAGTGGCTGACTTCATTGTGGATCATTGAAATTGCATTAATAACAGGTGCTTTATGGAATCCTACACTGCCACCTACTCAGCACATTCATAGCTCCTAACGTCGTCCCACCAATAGTAGAATGACCGAGATGGGCGTAAACAAGGTACATATTCCTTCATAGGCCTAAAAAGAAAAATAGAAATCAAACATTTTGCCGATAAATTAACACTATAACCAAATTACCTCTCAAACCAACCAAAAAGTTTCTTTAAAATCCTCAAGAATCTATCCTTCAAAAATAGAACCCACTCCAAAAGGATGGGCAAGTAAACATCTACTAATAAACTTTATTAACAAATCTTGCACCAATATTAGATGAAAAACAAATAAAGATACAGGCAAATACTCAAGTCAAAATATATCTACTTTTTGATAGAATGATAACGTGGATAAGCGTTACCTTATAGACAGCAAAACAAAAGTGTTTCAGGTCATTTTTTTTGGAAAGTTTTGTCTTGTTAGTGGTCCTTATGTGCTGCGTCCTCGCATGATCGATGATGACAGTCATATTAACCTCGTAGCGTCACTCTATCCTATGAGACAAGTGTCATCTCATAGTGGATCAAAAAATTCAAGAGATGACCACGTACGAGGGTGTCCATCCTTTCGTTGGTCTCCGAACCGCTTGCTTACTATTGCTTAACTCCGGAGCTCCCAATTTCGGGCCAACTTTCTAATTCACATACACAGGAGCGGTTGCACAAATTCGTTCTGCCCAGTGCAAGCAAAAATCTCATCAACAATTCTTCTGGACTTAGTTGAACACCAATCATTTTACAACGACTATTTAAACAAGGGATGTAATCCTGATATTCTTGTCCCGCCTCTTCAGGACGCTCTCGAGATTGATGACAGTAATCAGCTAACCTAATTCATCTTCCACTTTAAGCAGTCGTACTGTCGACGAAAAGCGATCCAATGGACCGGAGAAAAACAAGGTCTCACTTTGTTATGGAGATGCTTACCGTATACATGCAACACTTCTGCATTTTTTATGAACATTGCTGCAAATGCTTTCTCGAGGGCACAGGAGATAGCATTTCCCAGCGATCGTTCAAGAGAAAACTGAAGGCAACGAATTTGCAATGCGCAAAACAGAATACTAGGATGTTGTCATTCGTTTACAGAGAATCATTTTATGAAAGGCCGGAGTTATGAAATTCTTTCCGCTCCTATAGATCGTCAAAACCAAAGATGATCCTACCATCTTTTTTTATTCATAATCAATCACCATAGGCTACAAGGGTGAAAGATGTTGGTCATATACCATCTAGCTAAACACACATCACGCCGTTTACACCTTCTGGAGAAATTGAGCAGTACGAAAACGTTTTTATTTGTTGCTGAACTTCTTGTTGCTAAAAATCACGGGGAATGATATAGCAATGGAAACTCGAAACCTAAAGTGAGAGACAGAAACGAGAGTAGAGCTTGTTTTCTTGGTCCTATGGCTCTTTTATCTCTGTGGATTTTCTCAGGAGAAGGATCAATAACAGATGACCACGAGTAACGCCATTAAGCTCCATTAGGGTATGTATCATGTGAAAGCCGAGAAGAGGATATTTTTCACACCTCAGTAGTTCTGACTTTTTCTGTGCTAGATTCCATCACTGCATTTGAGGGGAAATGGTTGATTGATCTTTCGGCTAAAAGAGATGCCATTGTCGTTCTCTCAAAAGAGAAATGCATGCAATGGAGTGTTATAAAGGATTCTGAATGAAGTCTCCTACTTTCACGGCTAGGAATTTAAAGAAGATTTTTTCGAAAAAGCGGAAAAGGTTTTGTCCAGAATGAGTTGAAAAATGGATTGAGATAAAGGAATAGTGGCAATTTCTACTTGTAACATTCAACAAGGAGTACTTCAAGCTCCATCGCTATTCAATTAGCAGTCATTCAATAGCCTAATAAGTGATAATTTTAGCACTTGGCTTGGTTTCTGGAGAAGATTTTACAGCTCGCTTTGGCAACGAAAAAAATACATCTCGTTTTCGGGGTAGCTATCCGCCTATTTAAACTTGACGACGAGTTTTGTTCGCAGTTACATAGGATTATTAAGATGTTAGAGGGACTTTGTCGTCACAGCAAGATGGAATATCATTGAAAAAACTCCCGTCAAATATGTTCATTGGGAAAAACGTCCATGAGTCTAACAGTTGGTGTTCGAAGTTGGAAAACGACATCCTTGAGGAACCAACGTTTCCTTGTTCTTATCGAGCACTACTGTCGTCTATGTCGCCTATCTTGTGAAAGTGAACCATTTTTTCAGCAACTATTCTTCTGATCGCCGTTGATTTTTACTTTTTCACAATCAATTTAGCCAAAGTTACGTAGTTTCCTGCAGCTGAACATTGCATCGCCGTGAGCAGTCTCCCTCATCTGCAAAGAGCAGGGTAGGATTGGGTGACGACGCCTTCCTTTAATTACACACCGATCATGTTTTCATCAATGTTCTTTGATGAGATGGAGCAGAATACCTGTTGGCTAAAGTTTCGGAAGTTCACAGCCTTCAAAGCCTGAGAAAGTGATATTGAGTCACGATCTCCTCAGCCTACCAATTCTGAAAACGGACCGTCGGTGTTGATGACTGCCGACTGAGCGAATAGTGAGCAGGCTGGTTTACATTTCTGAAGAAATTGACTATCTTATTACGTCTTTTTGTAAGGTTTTTGAGTGCTATAGGCAGAGAACGTGAAACAAATCATGTGGAAAAGAAATTATTCACACTGATAATGGCGGAGGAGGACACCCATCGTGAGTAGTCGGACGAATTTGGTGGTCACCGGTATACTGGGGGGCGGCCAAAAACTCCAAAAGTAATCATGTAAAAACTTCATGGAAAGGTGGGAACTAGGCCAGACTTATGAAATCGTTTTGAAAACATTTTATTGATCAAAGGAACCACGTAAAGTACTTAAAATTAGTGCATACGTCCAGTTTGAAATGTGTCACAGTATTTCTACACAGTTATATGATTGAAAAATAAAAAAAAATGATACTCGAAGAACATTGAAAGTAAATTCGTTCTATACTTCTATCTAGATTCCAATTCCTGATGTACCTGATGTACATTAATGATCGAAAAGTTATTGAGAGATGTTGATGAAATGGCACTACATCCAATATATTCCTTCAATGCTGACAAACTTTTGCCTACATTGTAATTTGCATTACTTGGTTGCTTCTTCGCACCTGGAATAAACACAACACAATTTTGGAGAGAATTTGATAATGAAATGCGATTACCACTGATGTCAAGAATCTTTTAATCAGATAGTTTATTCAGATATACTTGTCACAAATTTTACTGCCATCTTTACAGAAGTCTACAGAAACTTCATAATCATGTATCGTTTCTGAGAATACACACAAAATTACACATAATACACTGCCATTTCTTGGGAATTTATTCAATTACTATGGCTCTAGTGAGCTTGGTCGAAAAACAAGATTTCCACAAGTTTCGCAGTGTGCCAGTATTTGTTTCGTACGAGTGATTCTTTTGATATCTCATCTGTAATTTGGTGCCTTTCGGTTGAATCAATCTCTCGGAGGGCAGGATACCCTCCACATGTAGAGGAATGGAGTGACTCAGTTGTACTGCCTGAAGAGTGAAAATTTCGCCCTACACTACAGTGATTTGTTATCAGTTTTACCAATTTCTGTTACAACTGCAGTGTAGGGCGATCTTTTCACTTTACAGGTAGTGTAACTAATTTGGCGTCGATTCTTTTATATGTGGAGGGTGTACTCCCCTACAAGGAGCTGGCTGAACCGAAAAGCACCGTGCTACTGATGAGGTCAGAAGGCCGAGACGTAAGTCTAGCATTAGAAATGCCATATCAGTTCTCATGAAAGGTTAGCTTATGTTCTTGAAAAAACTTTAGTTGTCTACCCGCGAAGGTCACATCAGCGATAAACGTTGCTTCACGACTTTTTCGACTATTGCAAATTCTGTCTCCATTGAGACGTCGCCATTTTAGAGTTTCAACTTTGTTGTCACACATCGCGCATCCTTCAACTTCCAGGAATAAGATCAATCAATTTTATTGCTAGATTCAGATGTTGTTGTGAATTTACGAAATTCTCTACACTACTCTCTTAGAACGGTAGAACACCACAGTAACACGACCGATCCAGTACTTCAATTTCTCGACGGTAATTTCAGAAGTTTATAATGTTCATTGAAGCCTAGAGCGAGAAGTATATACTGAGTTATTCTTGCACGTGATAGGAAAATTTGAAGCGCACGTCACAGAATTTACCGATTTAAAATCGCCCCAACCCGGTGAGCTGGACGACCGTTGCCATTTCTCTCATAGTACCTTAGCACTGGGCACTGGTGCCCGTTCGAGTCACTAGACGATCAACTGTACTCCAGATGAAGCAGTTTAGCGTCCTGTAGCAGAGACACGGGAACACAGCACAGAATTCTACTGCATTCCATGCAATTTCTGGTAGAAACAAAGAGATTTTGAGAATTTGTGAAAGCCCTTTCTTCTGGTAAATACGTTTATAGAGGTCTCTGGCAAGTCGTCCCCAGCAATAAAGCTTTTTTAGAATGAAAAATCTATTATGCAGTATCAAAAAAAAATCCGCTATGGAATCAAAACAATGCACTCCCAAAACAAGAAAAACCTACCACGCGTCGCGCAATCCGTGTACCACGTATGAGGAAAATCGCCCTTAAGGGTAAATGCAAATGAAGTCAGAAATACAAAAAGAAATAAAGAAAAATACGGGGATACCTGCACAATGTTCTCCGTTAAGATGCCTTCAGCCTTCGCGAGCTCTGTCCATCTCTCAGTTTTGTCCAGCGAGGAATATACGAGTGTGCAACACAAGGATTTTCCTTCTGTAGAAACGTCAATGAAAGTCCTTTTCGATAATGTGCCACTTGGGGCTTGAGCCAAAGATTTAAGATTTCGAATGATTAATAATACTTATGAAAACTTCTTGTCTACCGTGTGATCTCGTTTCGACATCTTGTCCCTTTATAACCAAATAGAACCAAAATTCCAATTACCTCGTTGCGTTTTCTGATTTATTTACAAACGCACTCTGCAGGACGATCACGGTGGCTTTCAGATTATAGGCGCCGCCTGTGAAATGGCAGAGCTAGTCAAGAGCTGAGAACCTGAATACCAATTGCTTTAAATGAATAAACCGATCGATTATTCAAAATTACGACTTACTTGCAGTAATTCGAAATCATTTTAGAGACAGGAAAGCTACATGTGCAAAGCTAAACCGATTTTTCGATTATCAATCGCTCGGGTACTTACCTGCACAGTCTCCGTTGATTGATAAACCGTCAGTGTAAAGTTCTCGTTGTTTTGCAATGACTACTGTTTTCTCACTAACCTGAAAAACTCAGACGTTCGATGTTGGTTCTCACTTCTTCACGTGAAGACTATGAATGACCGTTAGTTTACAGCCGTAAACAAGACATTGGATTAAGGTAAATAAGAAGACTTAAGTTCAAAAAAAAAAGAGAAAAAGCACCTGACAGAATGTCGCACCCACTTCGTCGTTGACGTTGCTCCTTTAAAAAGCACAAACAATCCGTACTACACACGTTAGTATTCCTCGAACAATGGAGAGAATGGAATCGGAATGGAATGATAAAAATACAAAACGATACAAATGTTCGGGTGGAGTTTCCCTAGTGCAATATCTGCTATGTTCAGGACGTCGTTGTTCAAAGTACGAGTCCTTTCTCTGACAGACAACAAAATCTCCAAGAATCTATGGAACTAAAATAGTAGAAAAATAAACAAACAAATAATAAACGGAGAAAAATTGCAAAATTGAAATGTTTAATTATCGCGCCCAACGTCTCAATGCGGAGAATAAAGCTCAATTTTATCATATATCTTGTATTCTCTTAAAAAAAATAGAGAATTTCATGGTCACTGGGGTGATTAATATTCCATGTATGTTATAACACACTTCAATAAGGATATTTATACTTACAAAAAAAATTACAGAATGATTTTTTACATTTCATCTCGTTTTCTCCAAGTAACTCCAATAAGACCATCTGAAGCCGACTGCTGTTGTCCATCAGTATAGGAGAATAAGGACCATTTGAGATGGGCCCTTAACCGCTGTTACCCTAGAATTTTCGTAATTATTCGATAATGCAAAACTCAACAATTTAAGTACTATTTTTGCACTGTAAGTACGGCTTCTTAATATGCTGCTGCCTGCGAGCAAACATTACATTTGACCACCGACGCGCATTAACTTCTTCGGACGATTAAACTCATTCAAAAATACGAAAAACGGTGGTCTAGAACTGCCAAATTCTTTACTTTGCTGCTTTAGCACTGGCATGATGTCTCAAATGGGGGAAGCCATAGCAGAATGGTTGTGTTGTTCGACACGGCGCACGTGGAGCCGAGCTTCACACCCAATACATTCCGGCAGCAAGAATGCTCTACGGAACTCCACAGCCATGCTATCCTCGATATTGCGAAAAGATATACTTAACCAGTATTCTACGTCATTCAAGAAGAAGACTATAAACGACTTGAATGCTAGAGGTGCTGGGACCCGCACAATAGAAACTGTGGTGGCAGGTAGTGTAAATAAATAAATAGATAATAATGATGTGACAAATAATTGTGAATGGTGAGTGTTAAGCGAAGATTCAAGCTCAGGAGTGAGTTGAACCCGCGTCTTACCCTTGCCTGAAACGCGTTCTACCGCTACTTCATTGAGGCCAATTTGTAACGATTTCATTTCCGAAATTGTCTTCAAAAAGCGATAAAATTGCTTTACCCTTCGTTTCATACTTGCTAATATAGGCATCAGTATCATATAAGCATGAAGAGGAAACATTGTGTATCAGATCGCGGAAAACATACTTGTATGCTTGGACGGTCCGTCTTCACCCGACGGTCTGACCGATAGATCAACTACATTGATCACTACAAGAGCGTACAGAGACGAGGCTAGCTGCTATAGACCAAGAAGTTGGTCCCGCGTGGAAAGAGCCGACGCATCGCCGGTTGCGTCGTTGGGCGATCGTGCGTTTGGCGCGCAGTATTCATTGGTCACTCAGCTCGCGCAGGCGTTACACCGCATCTTCTGCAATGCCGGGTACCAGCTCATTCAGCTAGGCATCAGCTGGTGCATTGCAAACTAATGCGGTGAGTATTTCAATAACTTGGCACTTTATTTTATTCTTTATTCTTTAACCCTTTGCTGACGGTGCCATTTTCGACTGGCGAGCGGTTCAGACGGCCACGAGTAGAGGCTGCCACGCGCTCCGTAATGTTAATGTGGTACTTTATTAACGTAATTTATAGTTTTTCGTCCTTAAATGTGATTCATGTCAGTAACTGGTCATTTGATTAGAACAGAATTTATTAGGTTTATTTTTACCAGAAATAACGTAGTTTCTCCATTCAGAATTAACACTTTTGATGGGAAAGAAGTATTTATGAGAAGGTTAAAACGTGAACCGTTATCGAATATTTTTGTGATATTTTATTTATACTTGCCCATGATTCTGCATAATTATCTTTCTAAAATTACCCATGCGAAAGTCTTATCTGTCATATTTATCATTTTTTGAAAGTAATGTTCCTCTGAAAACCCAAATTTCCTTTGAAGCATACACCACTCTTCGTAACCGTCCGAACAGCACCCCCAGTCGAGGGTCATAATGACCCTCATCATTCGCAAAAGGGTTAATCGTTCTTCTTGCCTTACTTACTTTGGTATCATTTTGGTGCTTTTTCATTATCTCTATCCTGTTTCAAGCCCTTTAGGAGTCACGTTTATTATTTCTTTTACTAAAGTTTAGTAGTCACTCGATAGCTCAAAGCGCGAGAATTACTTTATTTTTGAAAGTGCTCTTTTACTGATCTGTTATAGTAAAAGTAAAAATTACGTTTCACACTCAAAAGCTTTCGTGGGTAAAGTCTTTGTTTGAAACTTTCATTGACCATTCGATAGGTCAATTATCGATGATTTCAATTATGCGCTTGATTTTTGAAGCAGAATTTCTTAGTAAGTTATTACAGTACTAAATAAGTATTAGATTGCGCAATTTTGGCACCAGAAAAAAACGGGGTTATTTGATGCCAATGTTGTGGAAATCCTCCTCCGCATGGCAGGGTAAAAGCGCAGGGCTTGCAGCCAATGTCGCGCTGCGCAAACCTGACCTTTTTTTTAGCTACCAACGCGCACTAAGGGGGCGTTTGAAAAACCAAATACATTGTCAGAATTTTCGAGATACCGAATGGCAATTGAAATTTCGAGGGAAAAACTTCGTTTAGCGTAAAATGCTGAAGTGGAGAAGAATGTCTTATTCTCACAGTCATAGCGCAATTGAAAAAGCCCTTTGGAAATTAGAGGACACCATTGAAATTTTGTCTTTGAGCTATCGAATAATTGCTACAACTTCGAGCTAAAACAGAAAACACGTTTTTCTAACGGAATCTCAAACAAGGTTGCGATAACGGAAAGTACCTTCGGTACCTATACGATAGGCGGCGACAAAGGAAAAGCGATCTCATTCGCTAAATAGAAACTTTTTCCATGAGTGTCAGAAATCACTTTAAGACTTAATCACTTGCTGCATGCGACTGGCTTTCCAGAATGCTCTTTTATAACACTGTAAAATCCAAAAAATTATGTCTCACAAGGCCAAGTGTTACTTTTTACCTGGCTTATATTTTGCTAAACAAAACTCCTTCCTTAGAATGCTAGTACTCATGCGATAGTACATTCGCTAAGTTAGTACTAGGTCCAGCTCACAAGATAAAATCACCAACTTCATATGTCTTCGAGCCATACAAGTGATCTTGAAGTTGAAGACATAATACTACTAATAGAATAGCATGCACATCATATGCTGCGCGACTAATAGTCGACATTAAATGCTGTATTCTTTGCTGAATTTGGTGAATATATACTGAACGACCTAGCTCCAGAGTTGAGCAGGAGGAGGAAACGAGCGGCTTGGGGAACGTTTAAGAGAAACGAAGATGTAGTGAAGAGGACAAAAAACATCCGACTTCCGTGCCCACCTTTTCGACTCGACAATTATCCCTGCCTTGACGTATGCAGCAGAAACCTAGTCGCTACGTAAGCAGGATGAAAGATCACTTGCCGTTATCGAACGCGCAGTCGAAAGGTCGATGCTAGGAGTATCCCGTATCTCGCAAATGAGAGAAAGGATCCGAAGTTCCGACCTACGTCAACGATCGAAAATCAGAGACCGCCGTTCTACACGCCACGATATCGAAAATAAGGTGGGCCGGACACGTGATGCGCTTCAACGACAAACCGATGGACGAGAGCCGTTACCGACTGGATTCCTCGGGACGTCAAGCGCTCTAAAGGAAGACCACTGACCCGTTGGTCCGATTTCTTCACGAAAGCGATAGAAGAAAGATATGATGCTCAGCGAATCCCTAGAGCGAGGAGAACCCACTGGGCTACTCTACCGCGCGATAGGGAAAAATGGAAGAGTTGCTGGTACCCGCTTGAGTCACTCGACGATCAACGAGACGACAGGTGATACAGGTGATACTGACTTTCAATTGACTGCTTTCTGAGCCTCGCAATAAACATTTGGTGTAGTCTGAGTGAATGTTTTGTACCTTTTCGAGGTCAATGTGTCAGTGGATCGCGCAAGTATCTGCGATCTCGCTCCTCCATTAGAGCCACTAGCCAACCTAAGCGATAGTGGGAAAGGGAATATGTTTCGGTTGAAACAAAGTGGAATGTAATATTACTTACTTTTCAGTAGATGGGTTACGGCTGCTATCAAGCAGGCCGCCGATACGTACGTAAAATGGATTACTGGTGGTCATTCGATTGCTCGAATGTTGAAAAATTTTTAGCCAAAGTTAATTTTTCTTGGAAAAAAAGTCTATGGAGCGCCGTTGGAGCAAAAAAATTCATGCTTCTTAGTTGAAATAGTTATCTTGTTTCGTGAACTTTATCATGGGCTTGTTTAGTAGGTTGAACTAAAAAAATGTTGTAACTATAGAACGATAGAACAAAATCTTCTAAATAATTCATGAACAAAAAACCTAAAAAATTTTCCCCTTTCTTCGACAAAATTTTTAAATAAGTGATGAAAGTTGCGCTGCTGTCGAATGATGCGCTTCATCGAGGTGATAGTTTGAAACTACTGCGCACAGAGTCACTTACTTGGAAATTTTTATCCACTCCGGAAAATGTTCTAGGTTTTTGTACAAGAATTGTAGTGGAGGCTTTGTTTTAATGTTGTGTAGGTACGAAATTGCAATTCTTATGCATATCTCAAGCTGAAATTGATTACTCTTAAAATTTTTGACAACTTTTCAAATAGCAAGCCAAGCCTGTAACATCTACGGGGCAGCTCTTCTTCTACTTATTTGTGATGTTCAGGTGCTGTCGTCCTTCTTAAGTCATAGTACTGCATTATTCGCTTGTTTCAGATAGAGTTCCATATTTCTTGTTGAGCGGACACGAGGTTGTTAATAGTATTATTCATTCAGTACAATGTAGTACAGCGATAATTTCTGACGTTTTGGTGGTTTTGAAGCCTGGAAGACTCAAAATGACATGCAGTCTACTCAACTAAAACACATTCGCAGAGCCAGTGCAGATGCAGCTCAAGAATTGAATGCCGGTGCTCATCAGGCCAAACTGTTGATGATTAATTCTGAAAAAAAAAACTATAGTGGAACAGGAGCCCCGCTAGTACACTAGGTAGCACTCACGCAGTGTGATTCGCAAAGAGCGCGCGGTCTTCGTTATTTAATTAGAGTTTTTTCGCCGTTTTGAGGATAAGAAGCTTCAGGTTTTTGGTGTTGATCTGGTACTCCATAATTTTTTTTACACACTCAAATGCCCCGATCCATATATCACTCTTAGGTGTGAAGAAAATTTTGAGGGTATAACGTGATATTCTTTCGCTCCTACAGCACTAAATGAGGAGCTTTCCTGAAATAAAACATAGTTTCAGAATTGCAAAGATTTATGATATCAAACGATTATCAAATTTTGAATTAAAGCCACAGACAGACCCTAGCCGAGCATGGAATTTGCGTGGAGTGTGAACATAATCTTATTTTCGCTGTTACATCGCAGTGAGAAGGTTATTTCGAGCACCACCGATGAAATGCTGACAATCAAGCTTCCGATTAAGTACTAGAGATCTAAGAAAATAACTTTATCTAGTGAAAATAGCCTCCAAACGATCTTTCATCTAGAGCGGTGCACGCCTTCTCGAAAGGACTAACATTTTTCGCCAGCTCATCTGACACCACGTAACTCACTGTTTGCTCATTACTTATTATTTGAGTATATTCAAACATCGCTCAAAAATTTAATGCAGTTTGAAGAATGTTTTGGGTCTTTCAAGAGGTCTGGTATGGCATTTCGGGTGATAGATAGACATGTCGGTGTTCTCGCAAGTCATCAATGGAACATGCTTCTTGATTTGTCCCTGTAGCTAATAGCAGTGATGTCAAAGATGTATCACTCATCGTCTAGTGAAATCATTACTCGATGAGGCATTCTTTAAAAGCAAATGAAACAGCCGTAATCCGTGCAAATGCAACCAACAGTCAATCACTTTGGAAGAAAACCACATCAAGCGATTATTTCACTTGACGTGGATTGGTGTTTCTTCGGCGACAATTCTTTGTGGAAGAAGGGTTCTTATCCGTTAGACGGCGACAAATGAATATTGCCCCATATGCTGGACAAGCATTCTTCATAGAGGTTAAGTAGTCATTCTAAATCTTAAATCTCTATCTAGGGCAGTACGTAGCCAGCTTTCCAAAATACTCTCTTATAACACTGCGATATCCAAAATAAAGTTATGTTTCACACCCGCTGCGCGCGTTCGTTTCTGTTAGATGTATGATTTGCTGAAAGCATGAAAGCATGTGAGCGCGTAGAGAAAAGAGAATTTCCCAGTGTCTGAACCGGCCGGTTCTGAAGTTTTCTCAAAGAGGAGAGAAAATTCTCAGTTGGATAAGATGTTGCATGCCACATGTCTAACCCTTTAGGCCATCCCATTCATCGTTCCGCCTGCCAAAGTGCTGATTAGCAGGCAAACAAGCTCGCATTTCATTTTCCCTGCTACACTGCAGTGAACGATCCTTATCAAAAAATAAGCACAACGTAGGAATCGTTGAAACGTACGCTATCTTATAGTCTAAAGAAAGAGCTCTCTCCGGTGAAATGTAAAGCATAAATCTTTTATTTCTCCTACCGCGCTATCAAAGAGCTCTTCCAAAAAGCAAACAGGTTTTTGAGTTCTTTGAAACATTACAATCGAAGGAGTACTAGCAGTCCAAGGGAGTTTTGTTCTGCGCAATATATGCGAGATAAAAAAAAAGCGTAGTCGTGTAAAACATATTTAATTTCGAATTTTATAGCGTTATAGAAGGATATTTTGGAATGCCAGCTAGGCACTGCTCTAGATTGAAACTTGAACTTTTGAATTACTACTAAAACTCCTATAAGAATTTCTGTCCAGGAAATGGGGTCGGATAATCATTTGTCGCCGTCTAAACCCAAAAGCCAAAAATGTTGAAATCGCCTCATCCCTATCATACATCGCAGATTAACTGTAGTGGTAGAATTTTGTTTGGCCTTCATTCTAAAAAGCACAAATAAGAATAGAGTCAGCGTCAGAGCCTGTCATCAACACATTATGAGCTGGGCGGATAGACTTCTAATTGTATCTTCTCTTCATTGATAAGCTAACAGGAAACTGTTATAAAACTTTTGACGGGCAAGTGTTTAATCACGTTCTCGTCTTTTGATATAGAACTCATGTTCGGCTGTTATAAAATTAGTAGTTGTCGCATATGTCGTTTCCTTTGGCTTCTTCATCAGTAGCTTCATATCCAGAAGGAACCAGTAACTTCGCAAGAGGCGGAAAAAGTAATCTGAGCTCCACTGCCTGGAACAGGAAAATACAGTACTTCAAAGCTTTAGACAATATACGTTCCACAGCATTAAAAGACGAATGTAACAAAGAAAATTGTTAAATATGTGACAAGTATCAGACCAGCAAAGTCATACAATGTCTCTACCACTTCGACATTTCTCCTGAAATGTTTTCGAAAGTACAACCTTCACAGGACACAGAGTTTGAAATATCAGGCTAATTAGGCGATAACCAAACAAAATCGAACGATAGCTGAAAAACTCCTTATCACGTTTGCTCCGGACGCTTTAGTAAGCACAAAACTGACTTGCTGGTGACCGTTCACGTGGTTATGACAGCGATTTGCATCGACTGCATTCGGCTGTTCATTCTGGCGATGAAGATTTTCGTGATAGCATCAATACGAAGCTTTCACAAGGGAGCACTGCAAGACTGAAACGTCACACTAGACAAGTCCCTTTCATGCAACATGGTTGCTGACTGATTGTCAAATGCTGTGATTTCTTTGGACCACGTTCGAACTCCAATATATCTCATAAATACTATTTGTGCCAACTTGTCATGTGGTCCGTTAATGGGTTGTGTACAGCTTGATACACGCTTTCGGCCTCGAGCAGCCCCGTTAGTCAGAAAGAGCTTTTCGTCTTTAGCCAATCTTGTTAAGGTGCTCCAGTCCCCTATTGAGAGGAGGACAACGAACGATTTACCAATTGTCGTTGAGTGAAAAATTATTAGATCGGCAGTGTTGTATACTCGATTGTTCTTGAGCTATGATTTTGAAATATTACATCGTCCATTTCAGATGTTTTCCTGTGACCAAGCTCGAATTTCAACACGTCTCATATTTATTATTTCAGTCAACACGCCATATGTTCTGTTAATCGGCTCTTGTACAGCCCGATGCACTTATTTCGTCCTCGAGTATTCTCGTCAGATGATTACCAATTAAAATGGATTTGCTTGTATAAGTATTTTCAGTTTCTCCCATTCTATATCCGTTCCCTTGAAAGCGACAAATTGATCCAAATTTTTTCTCAAGCATTACAGTATGGTCTCGATAGATCGAAAGTCATCATAAGCCATTCCTCTGATCGAATATGCATACCTTAACTTGTGCAGAGTTAAACATAGCCGATTATAATTTACCTCTAATGAGTCTATTCAACACCGAACCCATCATCCTTTACTCTTCAGTGTTCCTTTCGGAAACAGATGGCAAAAGTTTGTGTTTCCTCTGTTTCATAGTTTTTGTAGCCCAGCAGATGCGGATGTAGCATATTCAGTTGGTAGCACTATGCCAAGCATTTCAGTTTGTCGGAAGTGCTGCTCTAGTCTGCTTACTAAATTGAACGATGGATCATTGGTGAAGGACGGCGATCTAAGCAAAGACCTGCTTAATGAACACCCAAGGTGCGCGTACGAGGTGGTCTCCGTCATCAGAAAACCATCTAGTTTGGGTTCTTCAGTTCCACCGTTGGCTTGTTATGAAAAGAATGTTTATACAAGTTATGCTCAGTTCAATATTCTTTCCCACTTTGTTGAGTTCTTTGAGCATCGCCTCTGCTCCATTGGTGCTTTTCCAGAATAAAGCGATGTAATTCGCGAAAACAAGGTTTAACAGGGAACTACCGTTGGTGAGCGTGTGCCCTTCGCCTCCCAATCAAGCGGGTTCATTGCCTGCTGCAGAGCGGAGCAGAACAGCTTTGGGGTATAGTATCGCCTTGTGGACCTTCTTTTCCAAAGGGTATGGTAATCGGACGATGAAAATTTTGTGCTTTTGTACTTTTCGTGAAGCCGACAGGCCGGATGGTAATATGCATTCTCGGCATCATATTCTCTTCTTTCCTAAAGTCGATACACAATTCTGTTGAGTGATGCTCGAACTTTGACGACAGGCGATAGTGCAACGCTCACTTTACCCTTTGCAGAGGTACGTGTGTAACCGGTTTCACCGTTAATACTTGTTTTGCCATTACTATTTTTACGCTAAAACATTTTCCTGAAGTCGTTTAAGTGAGATTTTTTAGCACGTGAGTGATGACTTAGTACTAGCACAGTAATGATTTTAACCACCGTTTGATGTCAGTCGGGACTTGATCACCTGCCTTGTGGAGTCGATTTCATAAGATACTATTTTTTCAATTTTCGAGCAGACATTTCTACTATATGGTTAATGTTGGCTGAAGTTCTTGCCTTCGTGAGACGTTCTGGTAATCATTCGATAGCTCAAATCAAGTGAATTTGATTTGTATATGTTATGTCTCAAATGGCTTGTTTTTGGTGCTATAACAGTCGGAATGAATTTTGTTTCACATTCAAACATCTTTACGTTTCGCCGAGAAGAGCACTTTTTCCATTCGATAGCGTAAGTCTGATTCCAACGCCGTACGTAATTGTAGATCTTTAGCAGGAAAAATAAGATCGAATTTACATTTTCGTCGGGATTGTATATCGACTAATTCACGCCGCGTGGGTCGGAGAAGCACGCGACGAAGCGGGACGATCGATCGCGTTTGATATGTTGTTTTTCAATGGGCAATTTTTTTCCGCTTCGAAAGAAACTTTAGACAAAACGATTGACTCAGATACTACGGAAGTTTCTCTATATGTTGATATGCTTTCGTGCGTCCAGCAAACTATACACGTGATAAAAATGAAGGCGAACAGCGAATGTGGAACACAATTTTGTTTTAGATATCACAGCGCTATAAGTGGGTCTTTTCAAAAACCGCCTACGTGGGACTGCAGTCAGAAATCTAAGCTTTCGAATGGTCACTAACACTTCTATGAAAAATTCATGTCCAGCAAATGAGGTTGATTTTTCATTTGTCGCCGTCAGGCATAGAAGTACCACACCTTCTTTCCTATCAAAAATCTGTGTTATTATTGAACTAAGAAGAAGCTGTGTCTTAGTATGTGGACGAATTACTCAGTAAACCAACCATATTCTTCTCTGTATAAATTTTTTCAGATATAAGCGCCCGCATAATGAGCCAGCCCTAAGTGAGATGGCTCCAACTGGCAAGGGGCGGTATTACCCCATAAAGGGTAAGTGGTTTTTATACCAGATGTTCCATTTCTACAGTACATGTGTGGGCTTAGAGTGAATTAGTTTTCACGTTCTATACTTGCAATTCATAGTCACGGGTTCAGTATACTTCTGAATACTATAAGTAAAAGTACGAGGTTATTCTGTAAGCATCTACCTATGCATTCATCACCTATCATCACACATAATGGAAAAAGGCTTAAGCTGGTGTTAGATCCGCTTCATTGATCAGTGTTACTTACAATTAAGCTGCCAGTTGTTTCTCATTACACAAAAGAAACGAAACGATTTGCTTTTCGTTGTTTTTATTACCTTTTATGTTGCGTTCATATTTTATTGGCGTGGTTTTCCTCTTTTTTTATCACTGCTATGAGCCGATTACTGGATTCTCTGTTTCATTGGGATAGCCCTCCCATGAAGCGTTTTTGATAACAGAACGTACTTGTCTTTTGAGCGCACGTAAGGACTTCAAAAGCAGTAAATGCTTTGTCACATGTTCTGCGTCGTTCTCACCAAATCCTATATGTTAATTTGAGCTTTCAAGACCGCTTGTTTCTTCATGGTTTGCTCTGGAGTTGTGCCTTTTGTTCGGAGGTTGTAGAAATGACTTTTATGAGGGTTTGTTGAGTAGCAAGAACGTTCTTTTGTCATGAATTTCCTTATGTCTTAACACAAAACCACATCGTTGTAAAAAAAGAAGTTCCCGACTGCTATTCAAATGTGCTTCTTTCTCTTCATCTCTGTTCTTCTAACATCCGTTAGCCTGAGAATTGCTGATTTTATGCTAAGCTTCACTTTTGAAAGCACCTTCAAAGAACGTTTTATGAACTAAAAAAATAATGTTTTGCAACAGGTATTTATTATTCAACTTATACAAGACGACTGAATATTACCAAACTTCTATAAACTTATCTTGAATATATAAAGCGCCCAGCTGTCCCAAAAATCTGTGCTTTTCGTTCCGAATTGTGTGGATTGCAGTGACATCCTGTGAGATGTACCCCATTTCCTTGCCTTTTTCACCTAGCGGGAGCACTTTCACCAGACTATTTAATACTCAATCGATAGCTTAAGAAATGAAGATTTTACTATTGGACTTGGTTCTTGAAAATGCTAGAAAAAAGGAATGTTGCTTTGATCTTTATTATATCATGACTATCCGGATATATCAAGCGGATATGTGGTAGATTTGCCTGTTTTGATGACTCAGAAGTTACTGTTTACTTATTGTAATCGAATAAGATGTTGTATGTGGTAGCAACAAGATTTAAAGCAAACTAAAATTTTTTTTAAATTTTGCGAAGTTTGACTACTTTTTTTACTATCGCTTTTTTATTATTTATCTACTGCTTGTTCATTTTTCACGACAGAGTACTATGTGATACAACCGCAAGAATGCTACATTTGTTTCTCAGAATTCTTGTGGTTACTAAACTGATCATTCAACTTTTCTCATATTCTCACAGTCAACCGGCTGGGAAGTACATCGGATGCGGTTAGGAGCCATCTCCAACGATAAGCTCCTCCTACTTCTCCGGGAGACACTGGCAAGACACTCGTGTATACCCACCACCACGTTCAGAGTCCAAAAAGCTACCCGCTGGGTATTAAAAAACGCTTGAAAAAGTAATCAAAATGGGCCTCATTCTTCAGACCGCGAAAGAGCCCTCGGCACGTTAGTGTCAGATAGCGTGAGCACGAAGAGGCTGCTAAAATCTCAAGGCTAAACTAGACTGCCTGGAAAGGAGCCGCCCATTTCGCGCTGTTTATGACACCGTAGACGAACAGCTCCTTGGAACATGCGATCGCCGAGATGTCGGTGGCATTGGCGTTCTCGTCAAATCGAATTTGACCATAAACATCGATTCACTTGAACAGCTAACAACCTCGATGCGATGATTACGGTTCAAAAAAAATTGGATCAGTGCAGGCTTTCGACATCTTTGTTGGTTACTCACCGATATCAAAGTATGACGAGGTCGAAGTCGAAGATTTCTATGTAGACTTGGAAATTTCTTTAGACAGGATCAACACACACTTCAGAGTCATTGATGGGGATTGTGGAGCGAAAAATGGACCTAGAAGAACGTTGCGTTAAGACTCACAGAGTAGAATGAAACAAACAGGCAATCTTAGTTTGTCATGACGACCAGAACCACCCATGTGACTCACATTTCCAAACGATTTAGAAGCTTCACTTTCGTTAGTAAACGTGTTTCTCCAACGAAAAATACCATAACAAGATAAACTACACCTGAGCAAAATGAGGGCCATGCTTGATCGATGTCGCTGTTATTCCTAAGTTCTCTACGGGATCGATCGACGCCTCTTTCGCGCAACGTTCCAGTTTTCGCGGAAGGATGTAAAGCCGCTAAATTTGAACAACGAAGTCTCAGAGCTATAATAAAGTGGAATTTATCCGGGCTATTAATTGCCTTCTGAGAATATATTGTCGTTGACAACATCGGCGAAGAATACGATCGGTTATTGAACATCTTCACCTTGGCGCTATAGAAGCAGAGAGTCTCGAAGCAGCATAGAGACGAGTCAATTTGACCTGTTTACGAAGAAGGAGAAGCCCCCAAAATTTTGCCCAATGCTGTACAGCTTTGATATGCCCAAGCACATAAAAGGGGTACTGACGTAGACGTAATCGGTGAGTAGTCAAAAATGTCGTCACCCACATTGCCCATCTCTGATGGCGACAAGACGTGGTCAAGACGAAGTAATGCTCAAGTGCAGAAAACCAATCAAGTGCTATGAGCTTTACATGTCTGATGTGCGGTGATTGATTAAAGAACACACGACTATTTGTGGAAATTCGAGGAATGATGGGAAGAAAACTGTCTCGCTTGTATAGGGTAGTCGACAGAAATGCATAATGACAGTTAGAAGTATGATCATTTCCCAGAGATGAAGGTTCTCTTTTGAAATATCAGTTGTTGTGACATACATGACACACAGACTTGATTCTGATGAAAATGAAGAATTAAAGTTCCTCGATAATATGTCGTACATCCGTGATGATGAAGTGCTCCCTTGATCCAATCTTTATCATAAAACCGCCAAAAGAACCCGATGAAGTTCAAAAGACAGCGCAACTATCCTAAAAGCAAGGAATATTTTTCTATTCGCTGGTACACCGCACTAAGAAGGCTTTTTTGAAAACCAAACTCGGTATAAAAACCTTCCTTTCTCAAGCTATCCGATAACTGCTAAAGGTCTTATGAAAAAGGAGGAGGATCTGACAATCGATTGCCGAAAGTATAAATTCAATGCATTATGCAATTGCTGATTGTTAGCAACGGTAGATAATGGTAAATTGCTGTTGACCAATGCTGACAATATGAATCGTTGATTGTTGAAATTGATGTTTCAACAATTCCCAAGACCAACCATCTATTAACCTCGGCATGATTCAATAACTAATTTTCTTCTCTAAGCCAAACACGAGGTGTTACATCAATCTTTATTCAGCAGCTGACGTTTCGTTTCAGAAAATTAATTTTGACGTTGTACTCTATTAAGATGGACGACAAAAATGTACAGTAAGAGCTGGAAGAATGTTGTTTTTTTAGGATGCACTGGTTTGAAAAATGAGAACTTCTGTGAAATACAGACATTCTTTGTGCTAGAACTACGTGCTCCTCTAAACAATCTACCTTTTCGTAACGAGAATTTTTTAAAAAATAACATCTTACTTTATGAGCACCAAAGAGCCATTGTAAAGTTCAAACAACAAGTTCTATAGTTTCAAAGCAAAACTTAGTTCTCTTTGCAGTATTTTCAAATACCAAGTCAAATAGTGAAATCTTCATTTCTCAAGTTATACAATGTCGGTCGTTTTCGTCCACTTCTCATGCAGCTTAACAACTGCGATGTTAATTTCTGCGATCCTTAACTTGAGCACACCTGAAAATAGACAAACAAATGAAACAGATTCTAGACCAAAATTGCAAAGAGAATCTAATAAAGTTATTAGCAGTAGTAAAAAAATATTATATCAATGCTAAAATCAATAAGATATAAAACTGACAAAACTTACCACGCACTATATATATATATATATATATATATATATATATATATATATATATATATGTACATGCGTATGTATGTGCACATGTGCATACGCACTGCTGTATGCATATATACGTGCATATATATATATATGTGTATATATAGTTCTTTTCCATTATAGGAGCAAAAGAAGGAATGACCTCTTTCACTGGGCAAAAACATTTCACCGGAATGTTAGAAATCACTCGCAAGCTTAAATCTCTCGCCACCGCGCTATGTGCATCTTTTCTAGAACAAGCTTTGTAATGCTGCAGCATTTGAAATTAAATTATGTTTTATACCGTCGCTTGTTATTACTGCTACTTCGCTGGAAACAAATTAGGTCTCTAACAAACGGTTCAACCCATCCTCCCGAAAAGAGTAGGATCTGGGTTCGAATCTCGGCTGAGGCAAACGTTTTGCACACCACTCTACGTCATCATTGGGTTTATAGTTTTGAGACTTTTTGAGGTCTGGTATGGCGTTTATGCAGCAGTGGGCGAATCTGTTTCGTTTTTCCAGCTAACCAGTAGCACGGCGCCTTTCGATGTAGCCGATCCCAGGAAAAATATACCCCTGGTGTTAAGGAATCGATGCCGAACAACAAATCACCGCAAGTCAGTTGATAGAACTCCACGACACCGCAGTGACTAACAGTACAGCTCGTGGCTGGCGAAATAAATCATATTTCTTCATTAGACTGCTTTTGTAGACCTTACTTGAAAACAATAATAATCTGATAGTATGATAACAGTCTTTGGCCTTTATTTGAGCTTTGATACGACACTTAGGTCATACTATACAAGGATCATAAGTCTTGGGCCTTTCTTCTTTGAGCTTCAATATCACACTTATGTATGTTATACAAGCTTGAAAGAAGATGAAACAGATCTGTTTAGAACTGTATAAGTGAAAAAGGCTCAGAACATCGTGTCAGAGTATTAGTTTATTACTGTTTATAAGCGACGTCTATAGAAACAGTCGAATGAAGAGGAATGTTGAGTGTCATACGAAACTTTGAACCTTGAGTTGTAGTCGAACTCTCGTCTCACCCTTTCCAGGGAGCTCGTGCTAACACTTGATGACGATATGGGCTTACCAGACCAAACCTTAGCGTTCGGTGCTGACAGAATCAATACCTTGTATCACGGAGAGTAATGGTGGAACACAAGCGTCGGTAGCGCAGTGGTTAGCACGCACCCGCGGGAAAGCAGATGAGACGCTGATTAGGCAACCGCCCAAGGTTCATTGTTAGACGATTAAACTTCTTACTAGGATATCTGTAGGCTATGTGATTTTTACGTCGGGTAGCAGGAATATATTTGGTGTCGACACATGTCGCTTTGGCAGATAGATATTTGAGACTGACGTTAACTTTGGTGGAACCTAATGCTTGGCGGAGTGCTATATCAGCATTAACTTTTGGTATTATTGTATTCCGGGTTGAAAGAGACTTTCATATGACTTGCAGTTTATGAGAATGGATTCTAAAGAAGTTAATCTTGATTGGAGATGGATGCATTTGTTTGTGGACAGGGACTAGCTCATCGCAGTCACACAGAAACATCGCAACAAAATCTTTGAAAGATTTGCGAGGGAGACGCAGGCAGTTTGAGGAGCCGGAAGAGCTGGAAAGGTGGCAATCAAAAAAGAGAAGCGGCCAATCCTTGACCTTACATTGAAGTTCATTGAAGACCGTACCTTTGAAATCCCTATGGAGGATCCGATAGTAAGTTTTATCTTCGATGCCTTGGACAGGAAGGTAATCTTTGGTTGTTAGTAACTTATATTTCATAGAATTTCTAGTTGACTGGCTCGTCAGTCATCGATGACACGGCTTTGCCTAATGAAGAAGGCGATGTGCCTAAAGAATTAATGGCACAAGTCGCTGTCAAAGATCTGCAGCAGAAAAGCTAACGATCACGGCGAGGCTGGGAACATTTACCCGTACGAGTGCGTTCGAAAAGGCAGGAGTATGGGATACTGAACGTTTCTGTCGCCCAACGTGTTAGTTGATTGCTTTCAAAATGTTCATTTATTCGAATGATTTCAGGACATCTTAGTGACCGTACAAACTGTGGGGCATGTGTAGCGCAGTGGTTAGCGTTACCCTGCGACACATGCGAAGTCGCTCAATTGCGTTTGATTTTTTGATTCCGCGCCGAAGACTCACCAAGCCTTCTATACCTGCGGGGTAGTGAACTGGTGTCAGACTTCTCTGTAAAAGGATAAGCAGCACCGGCTCGATACACTGCTAGGCCACCGCGAGTCATTGTAAGGGTTAGATATGCCTACAGTGACTTTGAACGATGGTACGTATGGAATCGGATGCAAGGCGCATTTTCAAGAGACTGTTTAACGCTGAGTTCTCAATTTTTCGTCTTTTCAAATTCTAAGGTCAATTGCGATCTTTTTCTGTTTTATTCAAGTACTCAAATGTGTGGTATAAGCTTGGACAATAATGGTTTTTTCTTATGCTGGAATCGATTTATATATGCCAATTTAGAGTCCTCCACCTCCAGCTAAGGAACAAATCAAAAGATCGGGACACCGAGATGAATGAGTTCCTCCAACCATATGTTCTCATTACATCTTTATTGTAGTCTTGTCTTGAGTACCACCTTAATGTTCAGAGGTATGCACGAGTCGTTCTTCAACGGAATAAGCAGCAAAGTGAGAAAAGAGCCGACCCCGTTATTACCGACAAGAAGGCACCATCGCCATAATGGGTTCGTCCTGAAGTTATCGGTACACATACCTTTTCAGCTAATCGTTTGATTTTGTCCTTACTAGAGGTTTTCTATTGCAGAATTCAAAATCTCTGAATACAAGCCAGGAAAACGTAACAGGAATCCAAATGGCTGGAATCGAAAGTGGTAGTATTTATGCTAATCTCGCGATTATAGCATTGCCACTAAAGCTGAGCCGAAAAGACATATCGGCCCTCATTCTTCTCGTTCTGAAGATGACCATGTTGCACTGGAATATGTACATTTGAGAATAGAACTGAAGAGTAAAGAGACGAGGTGATTTACCATTTTTGTTTTTTCTTTCACTTTGGCCAGCGTTGAAAATATCTTTTGGAATCAATCAAAACGAGGCGAATATACGCTCAAAGTGCTGAAGAAAGTGAGAAGCTGCAGCTTAGAAGAGCGTAAATTCAGAGTCGATATGCCGCTGCAGCAGAATTTAGCGAGACATGGAAGCAAGTCCCCAAGCGAAAAAATGTGATGCTTACTAATTGATCTATTAAAAAAGTAGGAAGTACTAACTGTTGATTGTAAAAAGTACAAATTCTACGCAATAATAGTAGATTGCTGATCGGTGGCAAATTACGAATAAAGATAAATTATTGTTGACCGTTGTACATTGCCGAAAATTTGTTGAATAACACATTTACATGAATGTCGAAAAATGTGCAGTAAAAGTTGGAAATGTGTTGTGTTCTCATATACGTAGTTTTCCTCTCAAAGACTAAAGTCTTTCAAGAAAACCTAGATAATCAGTCTAAATTCTTTCTATTTTGACTGCCACTTGCAGTGGTATGGTCTTATAGTATACCCAATATGTGGAGTACTGTGCAAAAACGTTGCGTCAGCCGGGATTCGAACCCAGTAAGAAGTGTAAACAAGAGTGCTGTACAAAGCGAGCGTCGGTAGTGCAACGGTTAGCATACGCTCCCGGAAAGAGTGAGATCTGGGTTCGAATACCGGCTGACGCAAACGTTTTGGATAGTACTCCACATATTGGGTACACTAGAACCTGGATATTTTACACTAAACCCACTTCAATATAAGTCCCTCCCACGTTTAACAATAAGATTTCCTCAATTTTTTGGCAGTTTAAATGCCATCGAGCAAGAAATTTGGTACGTAAAGTGGGAAAAATTTGACCAAACTTTTCTAAAATGTGCTGATTTCTGGTTTGAATTCGGTAGTTTCAAGCGGTATTCTGTCGGTGCCATGTGAGAGCTAGGCAAGTAAGATAAAGTCTACTGAACACCCTGCCCCCGTCCCCTTTTCCTTCCACCTTAGCTCTTCTAAGACCTTTTCAATCGGTTTTAAAACATGAGGCTAAGCGTTATTATGCAGCAAAATCACTAAGTCGTGTCTCTACAGCCATCCCGGTCCTTTGGTTTGCCATTCACGGTTGATTTGGTTATTTCCTATGATAAAGTGCTTCATTGACCGTTCACCAGATTCAATTCTTAGTAGGGAGACGATTTTCTGATCCAACCAAATGCGTCACAAATCTTTATTTCCGTGAAAATTCCTCTTTGCAATCGATTTTGCTTGCTGTTCGGGTCTGTCCACGATCGTTTGCGTTTGGATTGTAAGAATAAATCTACTTTTCTGAATTTGGTGGTGGCGCAGAGTAGTGTAATATAAGAATGAGTAGTGGCGCAAATGCGCCTCGGTGGTGGAGTGGTAGAGCACACGTCCCCTGATAGGATGAAACGCGGGCTCGATTCCCGCCTGAGGCCGTGTTTTCGCTCACCACTCAATTCTCTTAGGAATATATGAATGATCATAACAGTGCGAAAAATGTAGTGAGATACCAGAAATTTTGAATATTGGTTGTCACAATGGCTGTCAGCTCAACTGGGTTTATGAAGCGAAATCGCATACCCGACCAAACCTGTTAAGAAAGTTGGTGGCTGATAGCTGAGATAGAAATGTTCGCGAATGAGTAGTTGCGTAAATGTGCCTCGGTGGTGTAGTGCTAGATCACGTGTCCCCGGATAGGATGAAGCGCAGGTTCGATCCCCGCCAGAGGCCGCGTTTTTGCTCACCACCCAGATCGCTTAGGAATTTACTATTCTTCTCCGGTCACGGTGCGATGCAAGAAGTCTTCATTTTCGTCGGCGGCGGTTTTTTTCAAATTAAACATGAAAGTTAAGCTTTCCACAAGTGACGTTTTCGAATACGAAAGTCGTCATCTTCAAAGTACAAATAATCACATAAATTATTCTGTACACAATAACGTATCCATATGTAACGTTTTTAACTCATCTTCAAACCGAATAAACAATTTTCCTGTTTTCATTTTTACTATTATTGCAGGAAAAATTAATTAAACGATGGAGTTATATTTGTGCACCTAATGAACGTCTCAAGATGAGAGCAATGTGAAGACTGACGCTTGATTTAAAGGTTTTCGATAAGAGAACACACAGTGAATCAAAATACAGATGGATCAAAATCAGAATATCAAAATGCACAGTGTTTTTTTTGGATTTGCCGTGCCCTTGAGTAGTAAAATTAGAAGCTGAATTTTTCAAGAATGCAGGTATAACATTGAGCAAGGTTCCAGGATATTTTTAAAAGTTTTATTTTTTAGGATCTTTGTGCCGCTTTTCATTGACAGTTTTGTACTTATGTACATATATATGCATGCATACGTATATATAGTTACAGACATCATATATACATTTATGTATATATATATATATATATATACATGCGTGCAAATATATATATATATATATATATATATCTTTCTGACTAGGAGGGAACAAATGGAAGGCCGCTCCCAGTCGCTGAAAGGCAACATTTTAATGGAATGTTAGTAACCATTCGATACTAGGACTTGAGACTACAGCTCCATGTCGCCGTTCTTCAAAAACACCCTTTTATAACGCTGTGAGCTCCACACAAACCTGTGTCTCAAATGCACATATTTATCGACGGACAGAGCTCTTTATTCGGATTATTAGTAAACATTCAATGGCGTAATGAATTTTATGCCAACGCTGTGCTTATATCCTGTAAAGACTGTTCCTCTGAACCGCAGCAGGTAAAAAAAGTTTGCTTCCCATATGCGATCGAGGACTAATGTGCTAATTCACGTAAGTGTGCGTGGCTGATGCGATGAGCTTCGATTTTTCGGGCATATGAACACTTAGAGAAGATCACTTCAGCAGTTCACGTGGCCTCCCCACGTACTCGCACGTGAATTGGCTTTCTGGCCTTTCATCGCAGATGGTAATCCAACTCATTTCACCTGTTACCTTTCAGCATGTAAGTATAGTGTTGGAATCAAGTTCGATTACGCTATCGAATGACTACTAATAACCCAGAGAAAGAGCTCTGTTCGGAGAGGAATTTGCGCGTCTAGAGCCAAGAAATCTCCGCGTGTAGCAACGTCAAAAAAAGGCTTTTGTAAAAACCGGCGACGTGGGGCTGTAGCCATAAGTCTCGTTTTCGAACTGATACTAACACTCCCACAAAATTACCTTTGCAGCGAATGAGATCGATTCTTCGTTGTCGCTTCTAATCAGAAAGAATCTATATATCTAGTTCATTAATTTCAACTCCAAAGAGCCTATTGAACAGACTGATATGTATGTGTTGATCCGCTTTCACTGAAGAAAAGGCTTATGCGATAATGGCGAGCTCACCGCCAACAATTGGATCGTGTCCATGACAATGTAGTGAAGAACTGTCCAGGATGAGTCCGACGGAAGCGCGCTTTGTTCCAGCACGACAAGCCTAACCGCATACGGCCAAAGACAAGGACAAGTCCAAAGAGTTGAACGGCGCCGAAGTTCTTCCGCTCTTGCCTACAATCCAATGTTGCTATATTCGACTATAACCTGTTTCGATCAATTCAGCACTTACCATGGGACACCATGGCCGAGTGTTTGCAGTTCGTTGTGGCGCGCGTGGGCCGATCTGCACCTCTCCAACGCTCATCGTTTGTTAACAACGAATTCCATATGGAACCCCGTAGCCAGCTATCCTCGAGGTTGCAAGGAGGCGCGCGCCAACAGTATTCTACGGACGTTTCGAAGTAGAAGATAGAAAAAAAATGATTGACAACTGGAAGTACTGGAACCTGCATTGTGAGAAAGAGCACACACATCTAAATATTGGTAAAATAGAATGAAGAATAAAACAAAATATTCACTGACAGCGGAAATAGAAAAGAGAGAAATGTTGTGTGCGACATTTCGACTGAAGTAGCAGTGTGCAATGGCTGCCGATTGTTTCTAGTTGTCGGACCGTGATGACATTACGCTTCTCATTCAAACTCGTATGAATATTTCATTTGCAGTAAGCCATTTGAGCAGTTTGGCCGCTTATTATATGAAACAAATTTCGATAGGATTCATCTGAAACATAGCATATACTGTCACTTGACAGACAAGAAATAAATTCATGATATGTTGGAACTACCAGATCAAATGAATACGTTGGTTGTCTCTCGAAGGATTTCAATGTTGAGATCATTGAATGATAAGATTCTTCTTAGTATCAATTCTGATTTGTCACGTTATTCAGTTTTTATTTAGTTCTTTTTCGTTATCCGGGACAAGTGGAACTCATATCGTTATACCTACGCATGTATATCTTTTTATATATACGTGCATATACATGTACATTTATATACATAAACATATATATATATATATATATATATATATATATATATATACAAATTGTCAATCGAAGGCACAAAGATCTCAATGAATGAAACTTTCAAAAATATCTTAGAATTTTGCCCAACCTTATACTGCATTCTTCAAAAGTTCAGCTTCTTTTTCTCTACTCAAAGGCACAGCAATTGCAAAGAAACAGTGTGCATTTTCATAGTTCATTTCTGTTTCACTGTGTATTTTCTTTTCCAAAACCTTTTAATCAAGCGTCAATCTTTACAGTGCGCTCATTTTGAGGAGTCCATGAGGTGTACAAACATGGCTCCACCGTTCAATTAATTATAACTGTAATAAAGGTAAAGATAAAGATTTGTAATTTCTTTATTATGTTTGAAGGTGCGTTAACAACGCTATTTATGTTACGTTTTATGTGCAAATATTTTACATGACGATTACCAAAGGACTTTGAAGGTGACGGCTTTCGTATCCGAAAACATCATTTGCGGAAAGCTTTTTTTCCATGTTCAATTTGAAGAAAAACCGTCGTCGACGAAAAGGAGGCGAAACGTAGATTTATCTGACAATCCCAAGCGCAACCGATCATGGACCGACGCTGAACAACAAACAAAGTCTACTGCAAATCGGAATATTCACAGAAGGAAAGGTTGTGGCGCATTTGGTGGGATGAGAAAGCCGTCCCCTACTAAGAGCTCTTGAAATCTGGTGGAACAGGTTAGCAGCATTCTATCAACAACAAATATCCAAATTAAAGGATAAATGCAAATCAAAGGACCGGTATGACCGTAACACACGGGAAAGTGACTCTGGTGCATGATAACCTTGGCCTCATGCTGGAAAAACCGATCGAAAACGTCTTAAAAGAGCCGAGGCGAGGGGTTACAGGAGGTTTTACCTTAACCGCCTTACTCTCCCGGCATTGCACCTTCAAATTACGCTTGAAACTATCAGATTCAAATTACAAATCAGTAAGTTTTGGAAGAATTCTTGTCAAAATTTGCCAATTTTACTTACCATATTTCTTCGTCGATGGCATTCAAAATTACCCAGAAATTGGAAGAATCTTATTGTTAATGACGGAAATCGACTTTAAATAAACTTGAGCATAAATTTTTTTCTAGATTGGATATTCGAGCTGTAAAGGACGGAGGGTCATATTTGTTCACCTAATAAATTCAATTCAAATACTGGACTTTTATAAAGCGACCTCTTGCTTGATTTTTATCTAAGTTATTAACATTTGCGATACCAAAGTTACCGCAATTCTTCCGATGAAACGTTTCATCTCCATATATTCTGAGCTGTGACATGATATCCAGCTAGAATCGGACCACTTTTAGATATCTACCGCGCACTTTCAGAGGTATTGAGATCTGTTCAAAAGGAAACGATCTCTTGAGTCTATATGTTCTTCGTTTTGTTGATGGGCACACCTTCTGATTTTTTCTTCTGTCAAAAACTATCGCTGCTTAATGGCTGCTCCAAAAATCCACGTAATAACAAAATTTCCTGGAGGTGGATGTCGGCATAACCCCTCAAGGACTATACGATACGTTTCGTATCGTACCGCATGACGCAAGTTTCAGTTAGCTAATATGATGGCGGCGGTGTGTCTCGTGGAAAAGCAGGTAGGCAGACAGACAAGCATGCACAGACATCCAGATGCCGCCTGCCCGCGACCCTGCTACTGCCACTCAAACGACGCTGCGACGTCGTCTGCGTGCCGACGGCGCTCGTCAAAGCGTTAAGAGTTTACTGAAGTTTCTTCCTCACTTTTACATGCTCCCGCCCTGGATTATTCGGTTTTGTGCAGACCTTTTTCTTTAAAATTCGAAATGAACATTGAAAATATGACTTTATCAATGAAAAACTCTCATAACTGCAGCGATTTTGTGATCAAACTGGGTAAATTCCATTAGAAAATGAGCGTTATTGAAGCAGAATAGGACTCTATAAATAAGACGGAGTGCAACTCCACAATGACTTGCGGCGACCTATCGATATATCTAATCAGCTCGCTACCCCCGAGACAAGTCCAGCACCGATTCGTTGACCGCTGACGATTGGAAGCCTAAGAGAGCACTGAGGGAAGAGATCGAACCATCGACTACTTATGTGTCAAATTCACCTCTAACCACTGCGCCACACGCACCGTAAAGCTCTACACAAGGACCTCATTACAAAGGCAAGATTGTTTTGTGTATACGGTTGATGGCCAAATACGTAATTTCGGTACTCACACTATGCGCGGGAAATTTCTTTTCGATTTCTCGTCGTAAACTTTTCGCTTTCCGGTTCGCGATGAGCTATTTTAGTGGTGTTAATTTCCTACTTCCTTATTTTGTAAGCACGAATATTATTGAAGTTCAAATTGCCAGTGATTGTGTTGTCGTCCGATTTCCATTCGATAAAACGGCACTGAGCCCGTCTGGCGCAGTGGTTAGAGATGCTCATCGACACTCGGTCGACCGATCGATGGTCAGCGATCTTGCGCTCCTCGCCAAGCCTTCTATCCCTCCGGGGTCGGTGAAATGGTACCAGACTTGTCCGGGAGGATAGCAACACTAGATACAACGGTTTGGCCACGAGGAGTCATCGTAAAGGCCACGTATGCGTCAAATCACTGCGAATGATGCTACGAATGGGTACCGATGCATAGCACATCACTCAGTTATCAATCAATGCCTAGAGCTTTATCCTTCATCCTCTAGCGCGGCAATGTTTTGAAGCTCATGATTCTATCAGCTCCCATTCTAGAGCAACTGGCACCTCGCTTGGTACTTATCGCTGTTTTGGTAGGCGTCATTTCCATGTGCTTCAGTCTTTCAGGAATGTGTTCGATTGTTCTCGACCCGCGTTCGATCGTCGATGCTCTGACATGTTTGAATGTCGACATCAATGTGGAAGATGTGGTTCACCCAAAGGTTACGCTTTTCCCAATTTCGTCAGGTCGATCCATAATTTTCGGTATCAGAGCTATAAACACCAAATTTCTTAGCTAGAAGTTATCAAAGCTACATAGTTTTGGTATCGTTAAGTTGCGTATTTTCTTGCGAACATTTTGGTATACAACTTGCCTATACTTGCTTTGAGATGAAGCTGTTTTGAAAGAAAATTCGCTTGCTACTCATCGACGAATGGCCCGTAGGGGAAAATGCCAATGAAGCGGCGCACAAGATCAGTGGAGCTTCTTGTGGACGGCCCGAGCGCGATTGATCCTCGAGACTGATCTCTCCAGCTTTGAACTTCGCGAACTACTTCCTAGCCGTTCTTTCTGCAAGCGTACCATCGCCCCAAGCTCCATCAATCTTGTGCTCCGCCTCACTAGCATTTTCCCCTACGCGCCATTCGTGCATGAGTAGCAAGAGAATTTGTTTCCAAAACAGCTCCATCTCAAGCAAGTATAAGCACGTTGTATGCAAAATGTTTGCAAGAAAAGCGCAATTTAAAGATACTAAAATCATGCAGTTGCAACTACTTCTTGTTAGAAAATTTGGAGTTTATTGCTTAGTGCCAAAAAATATGGAGCGACCTGATGTATCTGATCTAATTTGGAAGACGGATTTTGATGTCGTGAAGACGATATAAGCAGGCACTAGTCACTAGATGTTTTTTGACGTCATAATCGTTATGTTTTTGAAACTATTTTATCTGTATATTCGAGGATATCTGAGTTTTTTTTTCTTTTTTAGTTCTGCTCCTCGTCTTGACAGTTGCATTCACAAGAGTGTTTTCACTACATATCCAATGATATTCTTCCAAAATGATTTACCGCCTCATCGTGGCTTGGGTGTGTTCCTGGTTATCGGACTGCGAAGTGCTGCAGAGGGATCAATCCCCCAGCAAGGCCACCCACGAAGAATTTGACATTTCCGCCCAGAAGGCCCATCTAGGAGTAAGCCGTACCAGGAAGTGATCGTCGTCTTGTTAGCTCGAAGTCGCAAGATTATAATCTCCTTCTAACCCACAAGGTCAATGATTGGTCTATGATGACGACATGGGGAAGCCCCAGATTGGCTTAGCTCGGGATTGCAGAGAACAGATAGCTAAAGGAGCATCAGTTTCTCTGTGCTGGGGCCTGCCTACTAGTGAAAGTGCTGGACCGTCCAAGTTTCCAAGCAGGTATCCAATGGTGTTGTGTGATCCGGAAAATTTCAACCTCACACGAAAATCGAGCCCGTATTGCGCTCTTTCCGGGGCGCTTGTAGCGAAAAGAAATGATGACAGAACCAGAGCTTTGGCAGTACAATTGGTTAGCATGCGCCCTCGGACAGGATGAAATGCGGGTTCGATTCCCGTGAGAGCTTTAAAGTTTTGACTCAACATCATTGAATATATAATCATACATTCATGCCGCCTTGAAGCGGTTGAATATAGCATTTTTGTTGATTGCATAAAACCATTTCAATTATTTCGAACTGTTTTTAGGCGGATCGTATTCAGCTAATATACAATGCTTTCTGCACTCAAATTCTCGGCGTTCCGGAAAGGTCCCTGTCCGAGCTTCCATTCGATTGCAATTGCAACTCGGAAACTGCCGAAATACATCAGAGGAGTATTCCTCTCACTCTGCTCTTCACTACAATGTAATTGCTCTGTTTAGATATCGATCGTCTTTCGTCGTCCAGCTTAACTTGATCTCTTCAGTTTTTCATATATGTGTTTGTTTATTATTTATTTTATTCTAATTCCTCTCAAATGATTTACCGCCTCCGCCTCATCGTGGCTGGAAGGCGTTCCTGAGTTTCGCGGACTGCGAAGTACAGCGGGGGTTCAATCCCCCAGTAGGGCCACTCAATTTGGGAAGAGCCGGCATTTCCATACGGGAAAGCCTAGCTAAGGGTAAACCGTGCCGGGAATGATCGCTTTCTTGGTAGCTAATAGTCGAAAGGAGATAATCTTCTTCTGACTCGCAAAGGTTGGCAGCTGCACTGATGTAGTGACGACCTGAGGAAGTCGGGGCTAAGCTTACTTTTGGGACAAAAAGGCTAAACCAGCACAATTTCATGTTGAGGGGTCCTCACAGTTCTTGAAGACGGGCCGTTCAACTCTCCAAGTATCATTCCAATTGTATTGGTGTTTTCTTCATTTTATTAGTGATTTTATTTGGTTCTAGTTTATTGTTCGCCATCTTTTATGATATTATTAGTGTCATTTTAGGCGATGTTTCACTACCGACTTCGGAGACGAATCATGTGACTTCACTATGTGCGATCTTCTAAATCCACACCCAAGAAGAACACGAAGATTGCTCTCACTTCTGGCGGATTTTACTAATTTCAACATGGCATGTTTTTTCTTTTTTCCACCAGATTCGTTCTTACTGTTAACCACTCCTTCTTTAGTGTTCCATTATCCCAGCGATCTTTATCTACTAAGTCATATGTTGGTATAGAACGTAGCAAAAAAAGCAAATTCTATTCCTTTAGGGCCTACCATGTTACTGTGCTATGAAGAACCTTTTGATTTGCTCGACTGTAATTACTCGGCCATATAGTTTATCTCTGAGTTAATCTACAAATATCGCTTTTGCACAAGTTCTACGATGTTATAATTGTACATCCAAGATGAGTGACATGCAGAACTTTTAGCTTCAGGCGCGAGTTGAACCGACGTTTCATCCCCAGGGCGCGTGCTATCAGTACACCACTGATATTACCGCTCTGTTACCACTTTTTCTGCGATTATCATGTTGAAGATGTCAGCAATAAAACTTTAGCGGTTCTGGTCGGGTATGCACATATCGGCATCAAACTCAGTCATGCTGATAGCTATTGAAACTGCGGTACTTTTTCGTTAGATAGCACGGGATGAAAAATCGATCCCTTTCGTTGAACAGGAACTTTTCATAAAAGTATTAATAATGATTCGAAAGCTTAAATCTTTGGCTACGCCTACATTTGGCCATCTTTGTTCATAACACTTCAGCGAAATGAAAACCCTTGTGTTTCACATAGGCATATTTCTCGTAGGCCAGAGCTCTTTCTGTTGACTACTAGTAATCATTCGAAAGCATCACCTGTATCACCTGTATCACCTGTCGTCCCGTTGATCGTCGAGTGACTCGAGCGGGTACCAGCAACTCTTCCATTTTTCCCTATCGCGTGCAAGAGTAGCCCAGTGGGTCCTCCTCGCTCTAGGAATTCGCTGAGCATCATATCTTTCTTCCATCGCTTTCGTGAAGAAATCGGACCAACGGGGCAGTGGTCTTCCTTTAGAGCGCTTGACGTCCCGAGGAATCCAGTTGGTAACGGCTCTCGTCCATCGGTTGTCGTTGAAGCGCATCACGTGTCCGGCCCACCTTATTTTCGATATCCTGGCGTGTAGAACGGCGTCTCTGATTTTCGATCGTTGACGTTGAATATCTCCATTCTACAACAATATCACCATTGACGTAAGAAGAGGGGTTCGACAAGGCGATACAATATCGCCAAAACTATTCAATGCCACCCTACAAAACGTCATGCGAACATTAGAATGGGACGAAATGGGAGTGAAAATTGACGGTCGACAATTAAACCATCTTCGCTTTGCTGCCGATATCGTTCTCATAACACCAAACATCAGCCAAGCGGAACGAATGTTGACTGATTTCGATAACGCCTGTGAAAGATCGGTCTTCAACTGAATCTAACGATAACAATGTTCATGAGGAACGGATGGGTTTCGAATGCCCCATTCACGCTCAACGAAACGACAATCTCCGAAAGCTCCAGTTACTTCTATCTAGGTCGTGAAATCAACATGATGAACGACCTAGCCCCAGAGTTGAGCAGGAGGAAACGAGCGGCTTGGGGAACGTTTAAGAGCATCGAAGATGTAGTGAAGAAAACAAAGAACATCCGACTCCGTGCCCACCTTTTCGACTCGACAATTATCCCTGCCTTAACGTATGCAGCAGAAACCTGGTCGCTTCGTAAGCAGGATGAAAGATCACTTGCCGTTATCGAACGCGCAGTCGAAAGGTCGATGCTAGGAGTATCTCGTATTTCGCAAATGAGACAAAGGATCCGAACTTCCGACCTACGTCAACGATCGAAAAAAAATATATATATATAATATTCTCAGCGTAACTGAATTCAATGTCAACATTAACTACCAGGCCAAACCCTTGACGGCTGGTTGCTGTCAGATTGATGCTTTGTAGAGTTGAAAGACTGATCGCAAAAGAGGCCTTAAGTAGTCAAACAGGTTAGAACACGCGCCCCGATTGGTTGGAATACGGGTTCGAGTCCCGTCTGACGCGAAAGTTTTGCACATCACTCAACATAATTGAATAACGAAATACTTTGTTAAAGCGCAGTTGGTATTTACTTGCAGGTTGATCTGAAGAAGGAAATCGAATCTATCAGGAGTAAAATTCAAAGGACTAGTTGAATCTCCTGCTCGATTTCTTCGCGATGTTGAAGACCAGAGAGCACATATCAAAAGTCTTCAGGGCGACTGTGACAGAGAAAGGTGATTGACGTGGATGATTCTTCTATACCTGAGCTTGTAGCTGATTTGAACGAGCTGTTTTCAGAGAACGAATTTATAATAACGAAGAGAGTATGAAGGTGATTGACCAAATTTCCAAGATGCTTGATGAGCGTCCCAGGGAGATGGATGTGCTCTCTGAACTGCAGGAATCTCATTTTATGAAAATAGTCGAATGTCAAATACAAACCTTGAGACGTATTTCTGTTGTAACGAGTTTTAGAACGAAATTAATCGTCTCGAACAATGTTCTATTGACTCCCAAGCACGTTGTGCTGATCTTAAGAAGCAAGCGCATCAAAAGGAAGAAGAGCTGAGAGTAAGTCATTACAGCCTTAGTTACTGACTTATCATGTGCTGTTGTTTGGCAATTTGTAGAATTCGGATAAAGAATATGTTTTTTACAAACCAAGTTTGCCTTCTGCTATCTGAGGAATCCAGTTCTCAGAGATGAAAATTCCAGAGGTTGGTGGTATGCGGCGAGGAGGAAGCGAAAAGTCATGAACGTGCCTACGAGCTTGGCAGTTCAAGATTAAAGGATCTGAGATCATTGAAGGAGAATTTGAGTAGGTGAGTGATGGACGTGTTCGCTTTTCTTTCCGTGTGTGTTTCATTGATTCAAATTTTAACCATAGGATTTTCTCAGGATGGATTATATTAAGGTCCGGATTTCAGACAGTGAGGAACTTCTTTCTATGGTTATTTCATAATGTTCTTTTAGTGTGCTTTAAAACTTGCGAGAAAATGACGGTGGTCGACGAAATGAACTGTCCCAACTGAAGAAGGAACTGGTGAGACTGCGAAACGAAAACAGTGAAGAGAAGGAAATTGTTCGTGCGAAATGCCTAGAACTTCAGAGGCGATTCAAAGACTTATTACAGAAAGTATGCGCTTTTATTTTTAGCCAGTTTTATTCTACTGTTTTTCTATACTATTTTGTTTAGACAGCGTGTAGCGTTTTTAGATTTGTTTTTATCTCTGAATTTTGAAAATTTACAGTAGTCATTCTCAGATGTGCTTCGTTTCATATCGTCCGCCATTGATGACGCTAACCAAGCTGAAGATGGTTATGAAGTAATGTAAAAATCAAAGTGTAGATGTGGAATTACGAAATTTGTATGCAATGTGAACGTTGTAAAGTCTGTTCCTTTCATTCATGATCATTTATTTCTCTTTCATGATATGTTAATACTCTTTTTGATAAGGCTTACATTTCCCACTTGTTTGAGCCCACTGAAAATTTGTAGCTTTCGACGGGAAAACACACCTTCAGCTCCCTGACTTTGCCTATGAATATGCACAATTTATGGAATCGGAAAATTTCTTGAGAACTGCCACTGTTTTTGCGTAATATGTAAAATTCTAGGATGGATGTAGATTTTGGATTACTTTAACTGAGGCGGGAAAAACTGATGGATTTTCCAACATGTGCGTTAATATCACTACACGATCTAATCAAATGTGAATGAGTCTATTTACATACAAAATGTCCCGAAACTTTGATAATATCGTGATAGCATAGGTTTTAAGCCTTTCATTGGGTCCGCTGTGGCACATATGAAGTGCCAGACACTTGTTTCGGCCTTCCATCTTCATCAATAGCACGATGCCTTTTCGGATCAGTGGATTTCTCGGGGATATACATCCTATATGGAAGAGTCGACACCGAACTATTTAATCTCACCTTACGGTGTAAGAATACAGTGGAGTTTTTTTTTGAGAGTCACAGATTGTCGAATGTCATTTGCTTCGCTTACGGCCAAACACCAGTATATATACAAACACTTCAAATCGACTATTTTTTAAGCCTTGCTTAATTTTAGTAATCTTTTGGGAGTTTTTTAAAAAAAAAAACCAACTTGGAGTGGATTTGAGCAGTGGTTGGCTGCCAAATGTTCTACCAGTTTCAAGAATATACAACGATTGAATGCGAATTAGTGTAGGTACGGCCTAGGTTTTGTTCAGTGCCTAATTTTTATTTTATGGCAGAGTGCGGTGTGAAATATAATTACAAGAGTTCTGATACAAGAATTTCATAACCTCAATTAGATCCGATCCTGCGATAAGTTCATCCTCCATCTCACCGTTCAATATCATCAGGGCTTTCGCCCTTCCTTTCTCTCTGCTGTTCTAGTCAACTTGGTGTTTTAGCCACCTCTAGCTCCAGAATTTACTCTTATCTCTGCACTTTTGGGGTTAAGTGTACTTGATTTACCTGGACGTCGTGGCGCTGTTAAAGAATACGTCAGGACATGGACCCGTAATTGGCGTGTAGATTATCACCTCAGTTTTCTTCTGCTTCAAAGAAGTGGCAATAATGAACGTGAACTTGACCGCCAAAAAATGACTGTATCTCAAAAAAAGATGGATACTGTAAGAGGAGGATACACTCGACTTGGTCAGTGGCGCTCGAAGTGACCGCTCGTGTGAGTGAGGCGTGGTTCCCATCTTTGACCTTGTATTTCTAAATTAAGATGAAGTAATGGATGAACTTTGATAGACGAAGTTATTGTTTTATACAGAACAGTTTGACAGTATATAAATGCAATCTCTGGCGCCTCTTTTGTCTGCTCCCCTAATCAACTGTCTCTGTCATAGCCTTTTCAAAGAACTGTACTAATGAATATTGTAGTGAGTTGGAAAGAACGCACTGGAATAGAGCCGTTATGGTGTTAATTAGCAAGTCCTTATCTACAATGCCCAAATATGCCATAATGATAGGTCTCAAGGGGATTTTATACTGACACGTATGCAACAGATCGACATCACGTATCGTCCCACAGATCACGATGAAACTCAGCTGAATGAGGGTAAATCCTATTCTCCTTCTGTGGCTGGTTGACCAAAAATCAGAATAGCTTTACTTTCTTCTTCTGCAAAGCCTGACCTCAGGAGTGTCTATATGTGCTACGGTTCGGCACCGTTGATAATTCTGACTGTATACACCCTCTTCATTTTACTTCGATCTTCCGAGAAGTATGATATCGCTTGGTGGCTTACGAAGTTTATAGACTTGCTTCTTTCGTTGCAGCAGTATATAGAAGCCTAAGCTTCGACAAATGCGAATGGATCGTTGTGCTGGGTTAGAAATGGTGTCGCTCTGCACAATGCTCCAAGTTGACAAAATGCCAACGAGGAATTTGTTGCATGAGAAGTTTTGAACTTCTGCACGTTGTTGAATGCTGGTCGATGCTGTTAGATTCTGGAACAGTTGTGCACAATGCGTTATCATATCGTAATCACAGGCATTTGCTACATCATGTGCTTCGCAAGAATCCAGCTGATCCCAGAAGCATCTGTTGTTTATTTTCTAATGTCAAAGAGCGAGTGACTACCTGTCTTAGGAAGGTGCCGAAAATACACATTAGCGCAACAGTTATAATATGCCTTATAAAAATATGAAAAGTACAAAGTTTTAGTGTTATCTAGTTCTCAAGGAATGCGCTAAACATTCTAACTCATCAAGCATCATTAGAGATGATTGAAGGCCTATTTGGCGGTGGGCCACCAATGTACCAAACTAGTGCCGCCTGATGCATTGCCATTTAGTCTAAATTGGCCGACAGCTGAAGTCCTGTGCAGTATTGATGGTCGTCTAGTGTAAGACTGAACCAACAGCTTATCCCTTGAGCATTACAGTAATGCCTTACTCATTAACACGTTCAGTGTGTCAGTGTTAATCCCATGATCACATGTTACACTTTTTTACACAACAGAAAAAAAATTCGTGTGATGTATACTGCAATTATTTATGATTCGTATCACCTGCGACCTGTATCACTTGTCGCGATGCTTATTGAGTGACTTGAGCGGGCATCGATGAAACTTCCATGTTTCCCTATCGCTTAGTAAACCCAGTGGATCCTTCTTCCTGTAAGGATTTGCTGAACATCATATCTTCCTTTTACGCTTATTGTAAAAAAATGAGACCATCTGGTCGATGGCCTTCCTGGCTTGACATTTTGAGAAATATAATCAGTAATGACTTTTGTATCTTGCTGTCTAAAAAGCTCTCGAGAAAAAGGTGGTGGAGGGTGCTTTCAACCTTGATGAAAAGTGAATTGCTGATGGGGGTATGGTGATTGCTCTGAATTACCTGTCATGATAATATAGTGAAACTGAGTGGTAGAAAAAGTGTTCATACGCAAATGAGGTGTGTTCTAGCGACCTACACAATTTGATTTTGAGGAGAATTTTTTCGACTTTTCTATAATTGAATTATCGACTGCAAAGGAATACTTGGGGAGCCCACAGTGTTGAGTGAACTATAATGCAAACTAGTTTGTACGGTAGGCACCTCTAACAACTCTGTTACTCGCATCCTTGCAAGTGCGTTACTGTGAAAGACTTGTGAGGAACCCCTCATAATACTCTCATTCTAACAGTTCTCGCCATTACAAGTGCTCATATCGGACTGTTGTCACCGTCGTTGAGACATGTAAACTTAACAACGTCATCTATGAAGTACATTCATATTCACCTTTCGTAGTATGACAATCGTCGGCTGCGAATTCGTCAATACATTTCAATTTGATAGGCTAACATGAGCATCAAGTTAACCCATGTATCTGTACAATTCCTGGGTAATCATTCAACGGGCCAATGCCGAGTCTGTTCCCTATCTGCACTACTCCAGATGCTCGCCGTTTTTAGGAAGTTACCTGCTAATATTTTACATATTCCTTCTCAAATATTAACTTGAAACTTTACGCAAACATGAGTAACATAAATCAAACGTTTTATTTTCGAGTGTTTTTATTGTTGACTTGTTGATTTTTGTTATGATTTGATGTTGATTTTGATTTGATGATTTGACAATGTTGATTTTGTTAAGCAGACTCAAAGCATTTGAATAATAGTGTTTATGAAGTACATAACAGTACCGTACATTGAAAGTAGTAAGGCTGACGCTTCGACGAGTTTCGCCTTCTTCAGCGCAGTTTTGTAGTGTTTTGGATCTCCTGATTATTCCTTGGTGACAAGCCGTTCAGAGACTTGCACATCTTATCCATGCAAAACTCTAAGCTGCTTGTCACCAATGATTGAATAAAAGGCTTGAAAAGCAGCTTAGCGACACTGAAGAAGGCGAAACACGTCGAAACGTCAGACACATTACTTCATCGTACTGTACTACTATGTACTAAAGAAACACTATTATTAACAACCGGATCTGCTTAACACGACCAACGCTAATTTATTTCAACCATGCCAAAGCTGATCAATGGTTGATCTTGAGAATATCAGAAGCAGAGTGATAAGCAAAGCGTTCATTTGGTCTACTCTCTAGACAGCTTGCAATAAATCAACCGAATGCCTACAAAAGTCTCAGCTCGGCTATATCGAAAATCGAGAATAAGGCGGTGAATTACGAATAACGACAAACTCTTGAAGCTTCTTCTAGAACCATCTTATCCAATTATTTCGCTACTCTTTAATATATTGCATCATTTAAGGTGCAGTTCCACAACAAAACATATTACTTACTAATTGAGTAGCAAGCATCTGAAAGAAAAGCAAGAAAAAAAGAGCAGGAAGAAATGAAAGCAATAGTACACTAAGGCACCACTACTTCACATTCTCATTACGTAGTTCAAAACTTGCTTGAGAATATGATTACTCATAGTAGAAATGGAAAGAAGTTTGTAGCTGTTTGGTCCATAGACTCGCAGAGCCTTTTTTTGTTTCCTGTCCAAAGAATACTAAATGCTACAAACTCTAACGGATTAATACAGTGTTTTTTACTGTCGAAACTACAAGTCGATAAATAATTTGTCGTAACTTGTTCCTGTACTATGACAGATATCCTTCACAAACGTTTTGTCGACCAGGAGAACCAAGGAAGTAACTTGAGTAGGATCGTTGTTTACAGCCTAATACGTTTCAAGCCATGCATGTACGTACCGATTTTCTTGCAAGCGTTTCTGATCGCGACCACCTCAGCATGCATTGTCGGATCATTCGTCACCAAAACCTGAAACGACCCTATATGAAGAAACACTTCAGCAGATTGAAGCTAGAAAAAAATCGGCTTTTTTAAGAAAAAAAGGTATCACTTCTTTAAACTGAACTGCTTCGCGGCTCGAGAGGCCGCAGTGGCCTTATGGTTGTGATACTCGTCGCGGAGAAGGTGAGGCCAAACACCACTCCCAGCATTTTCCGGTAGTCAACAACGAATCCCAATGGAAAGCGACAACCAACTTTTCTCGAAATTGCGATTGCAAGGAGATGTGTCCAGCCAGTATTCTATGACGTTCAAGAAGAAGATGAAAATACAAATTGAATGTTATTTTTTACTGAGGTCCGCACAGTGAAAAAAAAACTCTATGAAGACACGGATCACTAAAGTGCCAAATCACTCTACTACATTGATGACGATGCATGTTGCTGACAGGTTTTTTTTTTTCGACAATCGGCCACTCTTCGCTTGCGTGAGACTATCCATTCTCAATGATTACCACTACTACGCGAATTTTCCTCTTCATTTACACAAACAATTGGTAGACTATAAAACACAAACGATACCGTTTGCGGGTCAGCGACCGAGTGGCTAGTAATGCTGGGCTTGGCTCAACGTGGGATCGATCTCCCACTGCCCCAACACTCTGCGGCAATCAATAACGAACGAAAACGCACCAGCCTGGTTCTCCTCGACTATGCTAGAAGACGTGCTCGATCTGTATTTTGCGGCATTCGTGAAAAAAATAAATTTCTCGTGCAAACGAGGAGATGAATCAAATGCTAGAAGCACTGGCACGCGCACAGTAAAATTGATGCGATCCAGGGCAAATGCTCGCATAGTTTGATCCCGTTCACGTCAATCTATTTTCCCATGCACATGGTTAATGACATTTGAAAGTATTGACTTGGCTATTCCACTATTTTAGGAATGATCAGCTGGACCTGGATCCAACGATATTCATGAAAACCACAAATGCTCACACAGCAATCAAGCCCACATCCGAAGAGCTTTGTAAACGATGGTTGAATTAAGCGAATGGAATGAAGATAGTGCTGGGAGCTCTAGAGAGTGTGACATCACGCCACGTAAATGGAACATAATGAATTGAAAGTTGTTGAAAATGCACTAGCATTCGTTTCTGTTTATTTTAAAAATGTCCTTCCAACAAAACGCTGCCATTATTTATCCTCGTTTCGAACAATGATGCCATCATCTTCATGCTTCACAGTACTGCATAGATTTCAAGATTACTTGCTCTTGAAAAACTTCAACATTCCTTTCGTATCACATGTCTTTTAAATCCTTCTTCACGTCGGCAACAGATAGATCAAATATCAAGAAACGATGAAGTTCTTGGCATTAGTTGATTCCTCAGGCATGCACCATGCACTGGACTTAGTACCGCTAGAAGTTAATGAGCACATATTTAGCCTTTACAGTGACCTGTGATGGGCTACTGATATATAAATTCAGTGCTGCTATCATCTCAGACACGCCTGGTATCAGGCTATTGACTCCGATGAATGGGAGACTCAATGAGTTTGAGAAGCGGTGTTGAACCAAACACCACGTATATAATGCGGGGCAATTGTAACCTTTGCGTTGTATGCGCTTAATCTATCGAATATTTTTTTAGTACGTAGGCTCGTCAGCATTTATATAAATCTTTCTATCTTCCAAATTAATATCATTATAATTGAATGCGTGGAATGCAGCATGACAAGCCATTTTTTCATTCGTTTCTACAAGCCAGCGAAAGATATATCATTATTGGTATATCCAAAAAACCGTGATAAAATCAAAGGTTACAGCCATGACAACAACTAGCACTTAGAAGAGTTGAACAGTTGATTGCAAACTGGATGAAGGGTGAGGGAAGTTGCAGGGTAAATCATGAGTTACAATATGTAAGCAGTTACGTATTTGGTCTCACGCCTAACCACCACCAAACTTTTTTCTAAAGGAAGCAATATAGTAAGAGAATTGTTTGAGAGAATAGTAGGATTTGCGTGACATTTTAGTAGATTACCTTAAGTCATTCTATATGCGTAGAATTCATTCTACGAATTCTACAATATTATAATAATTCTATAGATCGACTTTCCATTAAACTCGGCATCATTACCAATATGTGTGAATATCATAAGCCTATCTTCTGGAGCCGGCGTATTATCCAGCAGAATATGCCGATACCATTACTAGCACTATTACGATTACCAGTTTCGCGTCGGTTTGGAAATCCTACAGTACTTTATAGAATCAAGTGCGTTACCCGGCTCCAAGGGCGTAGGACGCTTTATATTAGAAAGATACTCCTTTCCAGTTTTGGAAATTTTGAAGAATCACCATTTCGCTAATTTCACTTATCTTCATGATCCTCTTGATCTGAGACTTATAATGCGAAAATGCGAAGCTGCACAACAAAACAATCAATACCTAGAACTAGAGTAGTTTATAACCAAGTGGAACCTAACTCTAGTTTCTGGGTTATTTCCGTAATCAAAACTTCTGGTTGATATATATGTTTTTTGATCCAAACGAATAGTGTCACCACTTGCTCACACCAAAATCCGATCATGTCATTTTTCTCAAGTATTGCTCAATAAACCAACAAGAGCATCAGAATTGAAGAAACTGTTCAGAGTTTCTAAGTTTTCTCAATTTCTAATATTACTGCGACATTTACCAATAGTGACGATGGTGATAATGATTTTGGTATCAAAGTAGTATATGAACATTTTGAAAAGAACAGCTTTACAGATTGCAAAGAAGATGAACACACCATGTTGTGCCCGGTAGCGATGACATTTCCGTCACGAACAATAGCTGCCCCAAATGGACCACCATCGCCCAAATTCACTCCGTCACATGCCTCCTTCACTGCTAATTTCATGTGTTCATGGTCTAAGAAACTATACATTTTGACAATTCAATTTCTATAAATCATTTTGACCCTTTGGGTGCGGCGGCCACAGCGCTGGCCTCGCCCTGCTCGCTCGAAGTCACTAGCAATCCGTAACGCCCAGTGTTAGGTGATGCCGGCCATCGGGAAAAAGGTTGAAGCTCCATCCCCTCTCACGACGCTTCACAATAGTTTGGTGTCGAATCGTATAAAGATGTGCTCTGAAGGTAATTATTATAGCAAAAAAAAAACGCCCAGTTACATAATATTTTACTTTTTCTGATACGAAATGTAGACTAATGAGGTAATAACAGAACCAACGCACCGGTTCCGCAAAACTGACTGCACCCACTTCTGTATAATTTCCCTCCCAAAAAGTGGTACTCTGTAAGAACTATGTTCAGACAATATGCGTTATTAGATAAACCCAATGATGTAGAGTGGTGAGCAAAAACGTTTGCGTCAGCCGGGATTTGAACCCAAATCACACTCTTTCCAGGAGCATGTGCCAGACCTTTGCACCACCGACGCTCGTTTTTGCACGCCACTCTTTCTACGCTACATGAATTTATCTAAACATCATAAAACCGCAGTCGGGGTCAAAAAAAAGATGATTTTCAATATGCGTTATTATTCCATGGATCTAGGTTTCGAATCAGAAAATATTGAAATGTTAAACAACTGAACTCTTTTTTTGCTGTAATAATTGCGTCTATAGAAGAACCTTCGATACTGATCGACAACAAAAAAAAAAAAACTCCTGTAAAGCGTCGGGGGGAGGCGATCAAACCACTAACCTTCTTCCCGATGGCTGGCATCACGAATCACCCGGAGCTACGGACTGCTCGCCGCCGCGAGCGGCAACGGGGCAGGGCTAATGTTGTGATCTATCGTACCCAAAAGGTTGAAAACACTGCGAAAACAATTACATATCAAAGAATATGTAAATATTTTGCTAATTTGCATTGTTTCATGAACACTTTGAATGATTGGCTCCAAAACATATGGTATTCTTTGAACAGAAATGTGTAAGGGTATGATTGTAGCTTAAATGACTGAATAGGAAGAAGCAAAGGGTCCATAGATTTTGAGTGTCGTTCAGATAGAAAAGGTCACAAGCTCCAGTTTCAGAGCGCAGAAAAAATTGTCACTACCAAAACACAAGACTTTCACACGAATGTGACGAAAGCACGAATGCAGTGTAAGCATTCGTCACATAGAAGTACTTATACGTTTCAAAAATTGCCGTCATCACCTTAGTTGATAGCAGTCAGAGATTATCAATGATATTTCGTTGGATGAGGAAAACTTTAACCCTCCGGTCATCGTTCCAAAAGCTTTGCAGTAATCATTTCACTGGATCAGTTTCCTTTATGCAGATCATCGAAAAGGAGACTTGACTCTATTGAAATTCTTTGATATGACTAAATGAATTTCTCGTCTTTATAATGACTTTCGGAAACCTAAAAATGTGTCAAACCATTGTTTCTACCCATCAAACAGATTTCGTACTAAATTTAATCATTGCGCTATACGCTCTGCAGAGGTTCCCGCTGTAATCGTATGTGACTTATGATCCAAACCCATGTCGGAATAGACAGTAGATCTCAAAGACGTGACCGTTCATGACCTTTTACCAAAGTCGCGACCTTGATTGCGAGTGCTGCTATAGTGATATATCAGACATTACTGTTCAACTAGCCCATTACATAATGAGGTAGTAGTTAATGAAAGGTTGTTAAACTGATAAGTTCCCCGAAATATAAGTGACCGCTTTGAAGAATCCTTGGTCATATCAGAGCTGTTATCTTGGATAGTTCTCATTACAGCATTTTGCTCAGCATAGATAAGTGTTTAGATCAGATAAATTCAAATCTTTCGTATCACTAGCATCATTTATAGGAAAAACTAAAGAAAATTTCTTGATTTTCTTCTATTTTGTCAGAGTAAGAAGTGGAACATCCAAAATCTTTCATGTGTAGTTATCTACTAATGGAATAAAATTTTGACGAGCTTATTGTCAGAATCACTTGTCATTATAGAAATCTATGATATAATCCATATTAGTAAGGAATATCTTATCATAACTGAGAAATGAAATTTGCTCATAAACAGAGTGCAATAAAAGTCGACGAAAGCAGAGTGGACGTGAACTTTAGAAATATATAAGACTATTCAAAACGATTATTTTTTACCTGCTGCATTCATAGTCGTTTATCAGGTAGGGGTTAGAAAGAAGAATGAAAGGCGTTTATATAGTTTCTTGTGAGCTCAGACCCACTTTTTACACTTCCAGGCTCCACTCCTTTGCCTCAGCTCTTATCATTTTCTAACAGCGGTGAACTACAACTTTATAGAATTTGACGGTCTACTGTCAAGAATTAATGCAAAATTAAAGATAATACAGAAAATTTTTTCAACTCAGCAATGACTGGTACGGTTAGGATGAGTCCCATGCAGGGAAATCCTTATCAAAACCATGCTCGTTCAACAAGCTGTCCTTGACAAGCGTACAAGATTAACTTTCGTATAGAGTTTGTAGAGTGCACTAAACAAGCATACTGGGTAGTAGTAACGAAGATTACTGCAGTCACTCTTCTTGTGCAGGATGTATTTTGAGAGATTACACTCAGGTTATGGCCTCCAGCTCTGAGGAACCCAGCAGTGCTCTTATCGGGTCTTGGAGCTCTGCACTTGTTCATACTTTTTGTCGCAACTTGTATAGCTGGGGTGAGAATCCAGATGGTTTTTCTTTGGTGAAGATTTCGTCGCCCGAGAAAGGGATTGTGAGGTGAAGAAGGCTGACGTAGAATTTTCCGCTAATTTACATATCATGGAGAAAGATTATAGCGATCCCATCTTCGCTCATTAGGAAAGACAATGGAACAGGCGACTCGCACCAGTCCAGTCAGCATTTCTTCACACTAGTTTTTTGTGGTACTAACAGTTTTTTTGCTTAGACTGATGAAGAAGCTCCAACAACTTTTTCGAAGCTATCCTCTAATATTACTCGTGTTTGTGAGTTGTGGTATGTTCAAGCTTTAGCAACTTTCTCTTCAAGAGCAACTTATTAGTGGTAGCAAAGGTGCAATGAGATCTCCTGTTGAGAAACTGAGGTGAATTCAGTACAACTTCTGAATTTTTCTACAAGTATCTCCTAGACTTTCATCAGGTCTTCCTCAAGGTGCCAGTCACTCCTGAATAAGATTTTGCTCACAATGTTATAGTTATAAACAACTGCATCTTTTCTTCTTAGTAAATAACATGAAATTATTCCTTCTTCGTTTTGAAATTTTTTTTTCATCTTATGGCTGAGTCGATTATATGCATGAACAAGGCGGTGTCGCACCCGGTATAGTATGATAGGACTACTGATGTGCCATGTAGTCACCATAATCTTTTATCTCTGCAAATTTGCAGAAGAAAAATTCTTTCTGTTTGTTGTTTTCGTGAACTCTGGTGGAGAATATCGTAATGTGTACAAATTCTCAAATAATTACTCATTCAAAAAAACAGCCATCATTTCCCCAAAACAAGTAGTTTTGATCAAATAGAGTGATTGATAAAACGAAATGAAAAAGCGATGACTAAGTCCAGATGTTGCGAAACCAATGCAACGTGCTGAAGTAACACACGGGCTATGACTAGGGACACAACATTCGGTTATTGCGAAATAACTGAATATTCCTAAAGTCAGTCATTGCAGTGAACCAAAGTATTTTTGAAATTTATAGCTTGTCTCTCATGTATTTTCCAGCTATTTCAATTTACTCGAATGGTCACCACAAATACTGAGCGGGTCCCAGCATTTCTTGTGGATCGCTATTTGCTTGCACTCATCCTCCACGAATGCCTACGAAACTTTCACGTGGTGCTTCCTTTGGTGGTCCAGGATTTCCTCTTCTTTATGATGCTACAGAATGCTGATCGAAACGATCCTCCGTGCATTCTTAGGGGTAGCCGAACAAGGCGTTCTCTACGGTGATTGGTTATTGGTTGCACGAGGTTGGCCGGGGATCGAATTAGCGTCTCGTTCATCACCTTCCTTTCTGACACATCGTATCACTAAACATAGCGCTACCCTCTCCCCGTTCATGTATTCAGCAGCTCAAGCACTTTTCATCAATAACTATTTCTTCCAACTTCCAACGGAAAGAGTTTCCGTTGGTTATATATATTGATATGTTTCGATTACAAACTTCAGCTCGTAGTCATCTTGAAAGGCTGAGATTAAAAATGATCTTCGAGAGGTGACATTGTAGATGAATTCCACTCCAGAATTGTGAAAATGACCTAGGAGGTGACCATAGCGCTCTTGAAATTCTCCCAGTGATATTTTCAGCACAATATTAGTGAATCTAGATGGTGGAATTGGGGTGAGCCCACGTCAGTCATAACGGTCACATAATGGTCCCACTACATTACGTTGTGTTATTCGCCACTGATCTACAAGTGAAAGGCATAAACTATAAATTTCCATCTCAGCGCTCCTACTCTTGAGACCTTACGGTAATAACCTTTTACTTCCTTTACCACTGGGTTGACCTGACTTATTTTTCGAATCATTGACTTTACGCAGCTAACAATTCTAGGTCTTCTTTTTAACGGAGGGGAAGCTTTCAATCTGTTGCCGTGTGGTTAGCAATGTAGGCTATCAAGAAGCATGGTACTGGTTCGACCACCTCACACCACACGTCTGCATTCACGTGGGAACGCCTCAGCTTGGCTGCTTCCGAGAATGTAAGGAGAATTGTTTCCACCAGGTTGTCCATGATACTCACAAAGAAGGCAAAAACCTTTAGCGCAGCTAGAACAACATGCGGAATGTTCGAAGAGTATTAGAAGACGAGTGCGAGTAAACGAATCGAATGCAGGAGGTGCTGGAATCCACACAAATGTGATGATGGGTTATGCAAAACAGAAAGAATAGTCTTATGCTTGATTCATGCTTCTGTGAATTAAGGTTTCCTTAATACGATTTTCCAAAGGATGCTGAAAAAGGGGAATCACAGAATGTTAATGATACATGGCTCCTCAGCGGGCTGGTGAACGATTGACGACTAAGGATGAGATTCCACTATCTTTTTGTTTCCTTGTTACAACATCCCAAAAGCTGCCCATGAAGAAGAAACATAAAAAGGTATTGATACATGCGCGTTCACAATAAATCTTCCACCTGTCCCCCGTTGACCGTCGAGTGAGTCAACTGTGTACCAGTAAAGCATCTATTTTTTCCTATCGCGTGCAGGAGTAACTATTGGGCCCTCCACGCAGTAAGAATTCGTTGAGCATCAATTCTTTCTATTCCCAAATGCTGTTGTTGAGCGTTTCCGAGACCTGTTCATTGGCTTATTTTGGCAGTTTCGCCTGCCTCGTTAGAGCCACACGTCCCATAGTAGGAATAGGGAGATAGAATATTAAGACCAGACAACAGAAATATTGTCAGAGTCATTTTACAGTCGATGGCTTGCGGCTAATTATTAATTGTATAGACCTTGCCACTTAACGCATGTAAGCCACCGACACATAGGAGACCTCGAAAAGGCTCAAGAACAGTTTTTCGGGATATACTGAAATTTTGAAGCCAGTGGAGACTTCTGCTCTTATCAATTGTGTGGTAACAATAAAAGCGTGCAGCGCGTGGGAAACATAATTTTATGTTGAACACTAAGGGAATCAGTAAAACATTTTCATTTTCTTATCGTAGTGCAAGAATTAGTGCCCCTCCACACAGTAAAAATTCACTAAGTATTATTTCTTGATATTCCGAAAGACTTCTTGAGCTTTTGTGAGGTCTGGTATGCATCAGTGGCTTATGCAAATTTTGGCAGATTTGCCTGCTTCGTCAGAGCCACATGCCCAATAGTAGTAATGTGTGGACAAAATTAAGACCTGATATTAAAGGTGATGTCTGAGTCATTTCATAGTCGATGGCTTGCGGCTTTCTATTAATTGTACAAACTTTGCCGCGTAACATGCGCAAGCCACTGACGCATACGAGACCTCGGAAGGGTTCAACAGCAGCCTTTCGCAATATCGTGAAGTTTTGATGCTAGTGGAGAGATGTGGTCCTACCAGTTGTACGAAAATAATATTGGACTAAGGAAAAAACTTTTTCACACCGCAAAAAATTCAAATTTTATGTTTGTTTCACATAATATAGGCCATTGAAGGTGCATGTGAATATCTCAAAAAGTTTTCCATAAAAAAACTCCCACGGCAAAGCTAGTTAGCGCTAAAGGAAGAGTACACAACAATGGTTCATTGAAAGCGCGCTGTTCCAGGAAGATAATGCCGAACCGCACCCGCACGTCGCCAAGAGGACCAAGAGTTAACCTAATAGATAGGATGGAGTCGAGGTCTTGCTGCAAGTAGCCTACAGTCCAAATGCTGCGCCGTTCGATTATGGATTTTTCCGCTCAATAAAAACAGTTCCTGTGTGGAAGCAGATTTGAGTCATTTGATCAAGTTGAGGAGAGATGTCAGGAGTTTTCAATCCCAAGCTCAAGGTAGGCGATGAGCAAATCTGAAAGCTTGCAGATCATAAGCAGAAGATTGTGAGTAATAATAGTCTTTATATCAAAGATTAATTATTGCCGTTTTCAATTCGAAAAAATTTGCAAACTCTGAGTTTCAGCGGGTGTTGAGAAGCTTTCTCTTCAACCTGATAGAAGCGTGCTGCGCACGAGAAACATGTCATTATGAATTCTACAGAGATGTAAGAAGGCTTCTTTGATGACAAGTATATTTTTTGAACTCATCGAAATTTTCACTATTTGAAGGTTAACAAAACTTTGGTAAAAACGCTTTGTTCATCGAAATATGAGCATAATAATTATGAAAACGCGCAGCGTGTCAAACATAATCTTATCTTGAATGCGACAGCGCTGTAAAGAGGCCTTTTTGAAGAACAAGCACGTGTAGGCAGTTCGCCAGATTACGCTTTCGGATCTTCATCAAACGGATGATTTTCGTGAGCATCTTGTAAAGAAAGATATAGAAATATTGAAAAACCAATGGGACATCTCTACTAGCGGCGAGGCTTTAAAACGTGGTTTCGAAAAACAGTCGACAAAATGGCATTTTCGTTCTTCAAGGCTTTTCGTGAACAAATCGGCCCATCGGGTCTCGTGATCTTGCTGTGGTACGTTCGGTATCTATAAGGTGTATTAGAGTCACCATGAACGAAAATCAGTGTGTCCATATGTCAGACAAGGGAAATGAGAAAATGAGCTAGTAAATATTGTCATGAAAACCTGTTGTATATTTCTTCCTAACTCAAAAAAGAGGAGATATAGGAGAAGAAGAGCGTGTGAAATGATGTTCAGTCTGCCATCATGATGGAGGATTTTTCATGAAATATCATGTAAACTCTGTGAGAATGTTTAGAGCCCTCAAGAGGTTGATACGTCAGAGCCATACGTACGCTTCGGCGGTTTCGCCCGCTTCATCTGTGACCTACGCCCCACACTGGGCCCTACTTCATAGCAGGGATGGGAGACGTTATTTATGGTGACAGTACGTTGCGTTATCACCACTTTTTTCAGTGTAAGGATTACGGCTGATGGTTGTTATATAGAAATTCATCTCGTCGACTGTTTCTAAACCTCATGCGCAATTTGCAAAGAGATGCCCATGACATCGATTATTAGCGATTCATAAGAACTCTTTATTTTAGAGGCCTAGTCACAGTGTTATAATGATCTCACCATATATCCTAGAATGTTGAGTGATATGCGAAGCTCGGAACCTGACGCGGAAGTTGAACGCGTGTCACACTCTTTCCATTAGCTCCTGATAACCACTGCACTAATGCGGTTCTATTGCTCCTGGAAAGGGTGAGACACCAGTTCAACTTCCTCCCGAGTCTCAAAGTTATGCATATCACTCAGCATTCTTCGACATCAACATCGTTTCTACGTAGAGGAGATCGACAGTAATAGAAAGGGTGAAGCTTTCGATGTTGGTAAATCTCTGAGGGATGCGTCATGCATTCGTTCTAAATTTCTGACTCCGGTCGAAGCGACTGAATACATAATTGGGCTTTACAATTCGCCTTCTTCAGACCCGGCAAAGATTAGGTTGTCTTCAACCTAATTAGACAAACGCCTCCATTACATCAAAAAAGTCCTCAAACCTGAATTTCAGTCGTCACGAAATTTAGCCACCAGTATACCTACCGCTTTTTATAACTTCTCCACTGAGTTGTTCAAATGCGGAGCACCGGGCAGAGATCACACCAACTTGTCTATCCTTGGTTTTTTTTTTCTGAAACCAAGTGGTGCACTCTATTTTCAGTTTGAATCAGGTTGAAGAAGTTCCCCCGCGCATCCTATCTACGACGAAGAGAGGTTTGCTGTTTGTCTTTTTCCATTGTTATATTTTACAAAGATTTCATCATCATTTTCTTTTTTGGAATCAACTAGTGCACTTTATTTTCAGTCCGAACCCAAGTCGAGGAAAAGAAACTATGGCACGCTTTTATAAGCAATTGAACAGTTCGTTCTACATATTCCATGTAATGTAAGTCCTAAGCTCTGTGAAAACTGAGTTTTTTCTCTTGAAGGTCTTGCATTTGTTAAGTTTCCATTTCCAAGCAAATGCAAGCATAAGTTCCAAGCAAATTCAAAAATCAGTGCAAAATTGGAAGATGGACTTATTAGTTCTTTTTTCTGAAGCGTGAAAAGCGTTGCTAGTCGCTAGAAGAATTAACATTTTCGAACTCCATATGCCAGTCCGTTCAATGATTGAATGGTCGTCGGTTCGAATTTTTCAGTACGACTATATTATGGGTTGACCAGAGAAAGTGTAGTGTCAACAATAGGTGATTCTGATTTTAAAATGAGAGATTTCTTAAGAAAAGCATTTGTTTAATAGAGATCTCATCGAAAGTGATACTTCAGGTGATCTACATTTATCATAAATAGAAAGCGAATTCTCCACTCTCTGAAGAAATCGTATTACTAAAATCCCATTTTAGATAAAGTTAGTTTTGCTTTCGCTTTAGTGAACCTTTGGATTTATCTTGATCCAAGCAGGCCAATTCCTTCATATTTGCGCTCTTGAAACGCGTAGCATTCAAATCCTACTCCTAATACTCCAGACGATCTAAGACATTTTGTAGTATTTCACGAGCTCACATCATTAGGGCAATATTTGGCATGCGGCGTTTGACAGTCCTGAAATGTTTATGTTGTGTCATTAGATAAAGCAGTTAATATACCTATTCATGTAGAGTGTGTGCAAAACTTTCGCGTCAGGCGGAAATCGAACCTACATCTCACTGTATCCGGGAGCGCATGCTTTACCTTGTTGCACTACTGACGCCTGTTCTCGTGGAACACGAGGAAGAATTATCGTTGAACACCAGTATAGCATGATTTTGAGATGTTTGTAAAAAAAAACCCTGATGCCTTGATTATTTTTAACTTTTTTTTTGCTGCTACGTTTTGGGGGCACGTGAACGTACAACTTGCAGCGTATCTGTTGTAGGAGGCCTTGTGACATTACCAGAGTACTGTTTAGTGACTTTATTTAGGTCTTTTGGACGACTATGAGCGAATGAGTAACATTCCAGTATCATATTAGGTGGGCAGGGATATTTCTACAAAGGAGGCCAAACCTATAACAAGGTTGATGGGCACTGTCGCATTTCGTCATGAACATGACAATTTCAAACAAATCGAAGCTATAACAATATCGAAATTTGTGAACTCAATTACCCTGCTTGTGAAGGACGTCCTGTGTGAGTGATAGTGAGTTAAGCAATGATAACAGCAGTTTGACATATATTTAAGTTTTTATATACATGGATTTGTTATCCTCTAAGACAGTTAAATTTGCGAAGAGGTTCTTTTCGAGTATAAGGGGACAAATGAATATCTGACTTCATTCGCTGCACAGGAATTTTTATAAAAATGTTAGTAGTTATTCAAAAGTTGAGATTTCTGACTACAGCTCTACGTAGCTGGTTTTCTAAATCACCCTTCTATAACGCTGTGACATTGAGAATAAAATATGTTTCACACGACCACACGTTTTTTTCTTAATGCGCTTATATCTCGCTGGACATAGTCCTTCCATAGTGTGCTACTATTCAATAGGTAGCAAAAATTTTGAAAAACTCAAAAATGTGTTTGCTCTCTGGAAAAGCTCTTTTGATGGCGCAACAGGAGAAAGAAAAGATTGTGCCTTACACCTCGCTGGTCAAAGCTCTTTCTTTGAACTATTAGTAATCAGTCGATGGCGCGTTATGTTTGCTGATTCCAACTCAGTGCTTATTTTCTGGAAAGACCGTTTCTCTTCAGTGCAGCATGGAGATATGCCACCCGACAAAGCGCGAATCAATCGATGGTCGTGTGAAAACAGCCACATCCGCCCTCGTGCCGCCGTCCACCACCCTATGGAATAGCCAAAAACACCTTTTCGCGTATGTGAATCAATCTTTTCTCTGTTGCACTGCAGAAAGACGTTCTTCCCGGAAGATAGGCACAATGTTGGAATCACCAAGCCTTACACTAATGAATGATTACTAATAGTTCAAAGAAAGAGCTCTGTTTTGCGGAAAAAAATGCGTGTGTGATATACAAGAAATCTCTTTCCATAACAACATCAAAAAAGAAACTTTTTTGAAAGCCGGCTACGTAGGGCCGTAGTCACAGATTTAAGCTTAACAATAATTACTAACATTCCTATGAAAAATTCTTGCCCAGCGATTGAGATCGAATATTTATTTGTCCCCTCATGATCTAAAAGATTCTGAAAGATAACTGGTCCTGTGGTGTTTTGCCACATCAGTAGGAACTGCATGGGTGTTGATTACCAGTCGCCTCCACCATTTAAGCTTGTTCTCTAACTTGGAAACGATTGGCAAGTTAAGGTCAGTATTGTTAGCTCCCCATTGTCAGCATCCACCTCGTGCTCAAAGCTCAGCAAGGTTTACGTGGTTATAAAAAGCGCAAGCCTCCATACAGGTACTGACTTGGATAATTAGTGATGCAGAACAAGAAGACGACGACATTGAAATACGCAAGACGAGAAGGCGTCGATTCAACTCCGGGCGAATCATATGACTTCACTATGTGCGATCTGATTGATCTGCATTTTTGGAAGACTCGAACATTGCTTCAGTTTTGGCGGATCTTGCTTATTTCTATGTGGCGTAAGCATGGGAACACGTGTTCTGACTTTTGAAACTTTGGAATTACTGATGTTTGATAAAGCAGTAGCTGAATAGGCTGAGGTACGAAGAGCAGTATATAATGGTCAAGGGAAAGTGTGTTATGATGCCATGTTCAACGGTTAAAGATGGAGCTGATCAGAATGCCCTTTGTGGCAAACAGGATCAGAGTAACAAACAACAGGGCGAAGTTGTATCAACTCGACGCTTTATAATTACTCTTTTTCACTAATTTCTTCAGCTGTTAGCACAGACGAACTCGGAACTACGGAAATGGAGCGACCTAGTGAAATAAATAGGGAATTGACTACACTCTGTCTTGAATTTTGTTCTTAATAGGAAACAGGAAGTAATTGAAGATGTTTCATATCTTGTACATTTGAATGATATGTTTGTATCCAAGTTTGACCTACTTACAGGTTAAACAAGAGGCAGGACTTGAATCAGTTAGAAGTGAAATTGGTGCTATTGAACGTGCTGCTCGATTTGAAGGTCATGGAAAATTGGCAAAAAGTGTTCATAACGAGCTTCGAAGGAGATGGTTCTGCTTTGTGATTTACAAGTTTCTTATTTTCACATAAATACCGAAGTTGATTATGAAGTAAACACTTTCATAGATATTTCGGCGCATTGAATTTTAGATTGAAGTCAGCCTTCTTGATCAAAATAGTGGTGGTTCTACAACGTGTCTTGGCGATTCTACGGAACAAACGAGTCAGATGGGAGAGGAGCTAAGTGTGCGTGGCTGTGCTCATGTCTACCCACTTATTACGTGACACTGTTGCTTCGTACAAGTTTTAGAACTTGAATAAGAAATACGTTTGGTTCAAGCCCACTTTATCTTTTGCAATATAAGAATATACCTTTTATAGAAGAACATTACAGAGTATAATGGCAGTTATCGAGGATGAAGTGAGAAGACAAAATCGTATTCTGGAATTCTACCTTTCAACATTACAAGATCTCAGATTGAGAAAGGAGAGTTTGCTTAAGTGAGAAACCCATGTGATTCCTTTTTTTTTTCTTTGCTTTTAAGAGCACAAATGAATATCCGGAGTCATTCGCTCAACAGAAACTTTTCATAGGAGTGTTAGTAATCATTCGAAAGCTTAAATTTCTAGTTAGAGCACCACATGTCCGGTTTTTTAAAATACCCCTTTATAAAGTTGTATAAAGTATCCAAAATAAAATTGTTTCTCATGACCACCGATTTTTTTTTTCTCGTCTAGCTTATATTTCGCTGAACAAAACTCCTTACTTAGAATGCTAGTACTCATTCGATAGCACAAGTTTCGAGGAACTCAAAAATCTGTGTGGCTTTTTGAAAAGCTTTTCTGATACCGCTGTAGGGAAAGGAAAATATTTATGCTTTACACTTCACCGGACAGAGCTCTTTCTTCGGATTAACAGACGCCATTCGATAGCGCAACGTTTGATGATTACAGCGCTGTGCTTATTTTCTGGAGAGGCCGTTTCTCTGCAGTGCAGTATTGAGATATACCACCGGCCAAAGCGCGGATCGATTGATGGTTGCGTGAAAACGGCCGCATCCACCCTCGCCGCACCTTCACTATCCCATGAAATAGCCTAGTAACACCTCTTCGCATATGTGAAGAGACGGTCTTTCCAGAAAATAAACGTAGCATTGGAAGCAGCAATAATTACGTTATTGAATGATTACCAATAGTCCACTGAAAGAGTTCTGTTTTGCCAGAAAAATGCGTGTGTGAAACACAAAAGATTTCCTTTTGTGATAGCGTCAAGATAACTTTTTCGAAAAACGGTCACGTAGGATTATAACATTAGATTTAAGCTCTTGAATGATTACTAAATTTAAGCTCTTGAATGATTACTAACACTGCTATGAAAAGTTTTTCCCCAAGAATGAGGTCGAATACTCTTTTTTTTATAACCGAGAAGAACCCACATTTTTTCAAAAGATTTAATAACACGTTTGACTCTGATCCGAACCCACCAACGCCCTTACACGATTGCACACGTTCGGTTTTCTTTTTCATCTCAGGTTTCTTAAACACTGAAGTGTCTTAGATCATGACAAAGTGTTTAGCATTTCCCGCGACGAAACTACTCCTCTACCTGCCTTTTGAAGTGTTCTGTAGTGTGGCTCACTATTCACTGGATGATTCTAGACGACACACAACACACACCAGATGATGAAGTGACGTTAGAAATGGAGTGTGTGTGAGACTGCAGAATGTATATGCATTATGGAAGCCATAGAAGCAGCCCTACACTATTTATTACTAATATCTTTTTTATGCGATGTCTACATTTCTCCGACAACGGTTTTATACACACTTGTTTGAGCTATTGAGATATTAATTTTTTTCTACTAGAGGACAAATGTTTTCCTTCATAATCAAGGCCTTTCAATTTGCCTTTATTTTACGCAGTTTATCGTGTTGATAGATAAAATTTTTTAACATTTTCATGGCTCCACTTTCCATGTACGAATGAAGAAAAGTTCAGGTTTGCGTGAGTCGAGTGATACTTTTTTCGAAACTTCTAGAAAATTAGTGATTGAGGTGATTAGTGAATTGACTCGACATGTGGTTCTGACTATCCATTGGACGGTTCTAAGGTTGATGTAGATCGTAAGTCATTGTAATATTGGCTCGCGATTGTAGCAGCGCGGTACTGTCGTCTTCAGCTGAGGCGCGCAAAATGACAACGTGAGTGGTCCGTAGAGCGTGAGTTTCTTGCTCTAATTGTTCTCCGCAATTTACTGCACGCAAGTATCAGGGTAAGGTAACAGATAATTACTGAATAACACAGTTATTCTCTACGGAACAACTCAAATCATGTATCTACAAGGTCTCTGTTAAACTTTCTCGGTTCTCTTGTCTAACTACCTCAATTATCATATTCTTTCTAAGGAACAACATGATAGTTCCTACAGAAAGTTCGATAGAAGTGTTTAGTGTTTCATAGTGGCGACTTCATTCCGGATTCATGCTCAATTGCACAACTAACAGGTGCTCAATGGAATTATACACTTACGCCTACTCAGCACATTCATAGCTCCTAACGTCGTCCCACTAATGGTAGAATGACTGAGATGGGTGTAAACAACCATATTCTTTTATGGCCGTAAAAGTAAAAATAGAAATCAAACATTTCGCCGAAAAATTAACACCATAATCACAATACCTATCAAACCAATCAGAAAGTTCTTGAAAACCCTCAACAATCCATCCTTTAAATATAGATTCCACTCCAAAAAGATGAGCAAATATACATCTGACTAATAAACCTGATTAACAAATCTTGCACCAATATTAGATGAAAAAGCAAATGATTATACAGACAAAAACTTGAGTCAAAACTTATTTATTTTTGAACTAAACGAAAACGTGGATAAGCGTTTGCTTATAAACAGCAAGACAAAATTGTTTGAGGTTTTTTTTCTGGATGTTTTATCTTGTCAATGGCCTATATGGCTGCCTCTTGGCACGATAGACGATGATAGTCATATTAACCTCGTCGCGTCACCCTATCCTCTGAGACGAGTGTGATCTCATAGTGGATCACCGAATTCAAGACATGACCACGTATGAGGCTGTCCGTTCCTTTCGTTCCTTTCCAAACCGCTTGCTTACTATTGCTTAGCTCCGAAGCTCCTAATATCGGTCCAACTTTCTAATTCAGATACATAGAAGCGGTTGCACAAATTCTTCTGCCCAGAGCGAGCAAGAATCTCATCACCAATTCTTCTGAACTTAGCTGAGCACCAATCATTCTACAACGACTATCAAAACAACGGCTGTATTTCTGAAATTCCTTTTCCCGCCTCTTCAGGACGCTTTTGAGATTGATGACAGTAGTCATCTAACCCAATTCGTCTTTCACTTTAAGCAGTAAAACCGTCGACGGGAAGCGATAAAATAGAGCGAAGAAAAATAAGATCTCACTGCATTATGGAGATGCTTACTGTACATGTGGAACACAGCATTTTTTATAAACATTGTTATAAAAGCTTTCTTGAGTGCACAGATAACGGCATTTCCCAGCGATCGTTTAAGAGGAAACTGAGGGGAACGAAGTTGCAATGAGCAAACAGAATACGAGGATGTTGTCATTCGTTTAGAGAGAATCATTTTATGAAAGACCGATGGCTATGAAATTTGTCCCGCTCCTATAGATCGCCAGGCGTGTCAACGTTAAAGATGATCCTACCATCTTTTTTATTCATAATCATTCACCAAAGAACACAAGGGTGAAAAATGTTGGTCATATACCATCTAGCTAAACACACAACACGCCATTTATCACCAGCTGGAGAAATTGAGCAGTACGAAGATGTACTTCATTTGTTGCAGAGCTTCGTGTTACTAAAAGTCACCGAAAGTGAATACAGCGTCGAAATTTCAAAACTTAAAATGAGAGACTGAAACGAGAGTAGAGGCTGCTTTCTTGGTCTTGTGCCTCTTTTAGTTCTATGGATTTTCTCAGGAGAATGATCAATAACAGATGAGCATGAGTGACGCCGTTAAGCCCCATTAGGGTATGTATGTATCATGCGAAAGTCGACCGTGTGATAAGACATGAAGAGAATATTTTTCACACCTTAGTGGTTCTGTCTCTCTACCTGTGCTAGATTCCATCACTAGATTTCTGTGGAAACGGTTGACTGATCCGTTGGGTGAAAGAAATGCTATTGTCGTTGCCTTAGAAGAGGAATGCATACAATGGTGTGTTATAGAGGACTCTGAATAAAGTCCCTACTTTCATGGCTAGGAAATTAAAGAAGATATTTTCGAAAAAGCGGTAAAGGCTCTGTCTAAAATGAGTTGAGAAATTCATTGAGATAAAGGAACAGTGGCAATTTCTACTTGTGACATTCAACAAGTAGTACTTCGAGCTCCATCGCTAGTCGATTAGCAGTAAATAGCTTGATAAATGGTAGTATTAGTATTTGGCTTGGTTTCTGGAGAAGAATTTATAGAGCGCCTTGGCAACGAAAAAAATCAACGTCTCGTTTTTGGAGTAGCTATCCGGATGTTTGAAGTTGACGGCGAGTTTTGTTCGCAGTTAAGTAAACATATTAAGACGTTGGAGGGACTTTGTCGTCACAACAAGATGGAATATCACTTAAAAAATTTCCCGTCAAATATATTCAGTGGGGAGAACGTTCGTGTGTCTAACAGTTGGTGTGCGAAGTCGCAAAACGACATCCTTGAAGAGCAAACGTTTTTCTTGTTCTTATCGGGCACTACTGTCGCCTATGTCACCTATCTTGTAGTAGTGAACCCTTTTGTCAGTCACTATTCTTCTGGTCGCCGTAGATTTTTACTTTTTCACAATCAACTTCAAAGCATCGGGCATATACGTTAGTCAAAGTTACGTAGTTTCCTACGGCTGAACATTACATCGCCGTGTGCAGTTTCCCTCGTCAGCAAAGAGCAGGGTAGGATTGGGTAACGACGCCTTCCTTTGATTACACACCGATCCTCTTTTCATCAATGTTTTTTGAAGAGATGGAGCACAATACCTGTTGGCTAAAGTTTCGGAAGTTCACAGCCTTCAAATCTTGATTAAGTGTAATTGGCTCACAATTTTCTCAGCCTATCATTTCTGGAGACGGGCCGTCGGTGTTAATGACTGCCGACTGATTGAATAGTGAGCAGGGTGGATTAGATCTTTGAAAAAAGTGACCATCTAATTACGTCCTTTTCTAAGATTTTTCAATGCTATAGGCAAAGAACGTGGAAGGAATCATGCAGAAGAGAGATTATTCACACTGGTAGTGGTGGAGGAGGACACCCATCGTGAGTAGTCGTACGAACTTGATGGTCTCCGGTTTACTGGTGGGCGGCCAAAACCACCAAATAATTTTTTTCGAAGTTGCATGGAAAGGTGGGAACTAGGCCAGACTTAAGAAATCGTTTTGAAAATATTTTATTATTTAAAGGAACTACGTAAATCACGTAGAATTAGTGCATATGTCCAGTTTGAAATGTTGCCTCAGTATTTGTACACGGTTATATGTTCGAATAATAAAAAGTTGATACTCGAAAAACAATGAAGACGAATTCGTTTTATACTTCTATTTAGATTTCATCTCCTGATGTATCTGATGTACATTAATGATCGAAAAGATATTGAGAGATGTCGATGAAGTGGCATTACATTCAATATACTCTTTCATTGCTGACAAACTTTTGCTTGAATTGTAGCTTCAATTATTTGGTTGCTTCTCAGCACCCGGAAAAACAAACCACATAGAGAATCTAATAGTGAAATGCGACTACTGATGTCAAGAATCTTTTAATCAGATAATTTATTCAGATATACTTATCACAGTTTTTAAGCCATCTTTACAGAAGTCTACAAAAACTTCATAATCCTGTATCTGTTTCTAAGAATAACACAGCCAATGCACACAAATATATACATATTACACTGCCATTTCTTGGAATTTATCCAATTACTATGGCTATAGTGAGCTTGGTCGAAAAACAAGCTTACCATAAGTTTTGAAGTCTGGCAGTATTTGTTTCGCATTAGTGATGCTTTTGATATTTCATAAGTAGTACGGTGTATTTCGGTTGAAACAATTCCTCGGAGGGTAAGATACCCACCACATGTAGAGGAGTCGACGCCGAATTAGTTATACTACCTGTAGAGTGAAAATATCACCCTGCACTGCTGTGATTTGTTATCATCTTTACCCATTTTCATTACAACTGCAGTGTAGGGCGATCTTTTCACTTTACAGGTAGTGTAACTAATTTGGCGTCGATTCTTTTATATGTGGAGGGTATACTCCCCTACAAGGAGCCGGCTGAACCGAAAGGCGCCATGCTATTGATGAAGTAGGAAGGCCGAAGTGTACGTCTAGCATCATAAATGTCATATTAGACCTCATGAAAGGCCTGAAATATGTTATCAAAGAACTCTAGTTGGCTACCCACGTAGATCATACCAGAGATGGACGAATGCATCACGACTTTTTCGACTATTGCAGATTCTGTTGCCATTCTAGAGATTCATTCTTGTTGCCACGCATCGCGCATCCTTTGCCCTCCCGAAATAAGATCAACCAATTTCACTACTAAATTTGTTGTGATTTACAAAATTCTCTACACTACTCTTGGATTCGAACAAGAGTGCCTTCAATTGATAAGCATCAAAGTTATAAGGAAAATCGTCTCAACCAACATCACCAGTGTAATTATACGCGAATAGTCACAGAATTTATCCGATTGTAATCGTCCCAACCCGGTGAACTGGACGACCCTTGCCACCTCTCATAATACCTTCTGCACGTACTAAATTTCAAGGATTTCAATAAAATAAGTGCCTGTTCTTAAATCGTCCTAAATAAATGTCAAGCGATAGCAAAATTATTCTGCGGGTGAAAAAGTCAACTCCTGGCGTCAAATTAAAGCGATACAAATGCCTTGAACTAATTTGGAAGGTTCCCTTTGGCTAGGCACTTATCTGCAAACTATGTCACCATCAATACATCGCCTCCTCCACGAGGACAATGAAGACTTGATAAGCTCCAATTCACGCATCTTTTTTCAATGTTCTGAAGTGAAAGCTGTCCAAATCTGTTACATGCTGATTAAAAAGGCTTCTCAGAAATGGAAGCTGATAGCATGAGCAGTACAATAGATTAGCACGCATTCCTGGAAAGGGTGAAACGCGGTCAGTTTACGTCCAAGGTTCAGAGTTTTGCATACCATCCATTATTATTGAACTTATCATGAGACTTTGTTCTATAACTCTATGCGGAACAGTTTAATGTAACTCCCACACTCGCACTATGAAAGATATGACATCATGGGCCTGACTGATAAAAGAAGACGCCACTCCTTTCAAGCTGTGTCGGCTGCGGACGCAGTACACGCTAGGCCACCGAAGATATGGTGGGCCAGACACCTAAGCCGATAGATGACAGCCGTTAACAACAGGATTTGTCGAAAATTTGAGCGCATCACAGTAACACGACCGATGCAGCGCTTCAGTTTCTCGACGGAAATCTTAGAAGCTTATGCTGTTCATTGAATTCCTAGAGGGAGGAGAACTCACTGAGCTATTCTTGCACGTGATAGGAAAATTTTAAGTGGCACTGGTGCCCGTTCTAGTCACTCCACGATCAACTGTACGTCAGATGAAGCAGTTTAGTGTCCTGTAGCAAAGTCACGAAAACACAGCACAGAATTCCACTACATTCCATGCAATTTCTAATAGAACAAGGAGATTTTAAGGATTTGTGGAAGCCCTTTCTTCTGATAAATACGTTCATAGAGGTCTCTAGCAATTCCTCCCCAGCAATAAGGCTTTCTCAGAATGAAAAATCTACTATGCAGTACCAATAAAAATCCGCTGTGAAATCAAAACAACGCACTCCCAAAACAAGAAAACCTATCACGTCGCGCAATCCGTGTACCACGTATGAGGAAAATCGCCCTAAAGGGTAAATGCAAATGAAGACAGAAACACAAAAAGGAACAAAGCAAAATACGGGAGTTTCGGAAAAGATTTCGAAAAATTTTCAAATACTTGGCACCTTCGACGACGTCTGCGCGTGCCGGGTCCCATTGGGCGATCTTCATCTTTTCTCTTGAAGTACGAAAAGCACGCGCTGAATTCCATAAGCCTAGTCCATAACAGCCAAAACTTTCTATGCACAAAACAGCTTACAGTGTCAAAACAAGCCCTACAAATATGAATTACATGGAAAAGCTGATTTCACCATGCGCCTACCTGCAAAATCTTCCTTCGTTAAGATGCCTTTAGCCTCCGCGAGCTCTGTCCAGCTCTGTTCTGTCCAGCGAAGAATATGCGCGTGTGAAACACAAAGAATTTCATTCTGTAGAAAAGTAAAAAAAAACATTTTCGATGACCTGCCACGTGGGGCTTGAGTCAAAGATTTGAGCTTTATGATCAATATTACTCATGAAAACTTCTTGTCCACCGTGAGATCTCGTTTCGTCATCTTGTCCCTTTATAACCAAATAGAACCAAAATTTCAATTACTTCGTTGCGTTTTCTCATTTATTTACAAACGCACTCTGCGAGTCCATCACGGTGGTATTTCAGATAACAGGCGTTGCATGCACTGAAATGGAAGACCTAAACAACAGCTGGGAACCTGTATACCGATTGCTTTAGACGAATAAATCGATCGATTATTCAAAATTACGACTCACTTGAGTAATTAAAATTTTCTTTAGGGATAGGAAAGCTACAAGTGCAAAGCTAAACCGATTTCCGATTATCAACTATCGGGCACTTATCTGCACAGTCTCCGTTAATTGGTAAAGCGTCATTGTGAAGTTCTCGTTGTTTTGTAATGACTACAGTTTTTCTCACTGACCTGGAAAACTCAGACGTTCGATTTTGGCCCTCACTTCTTCACATGAAGACTATGAATGACCGTTAGTTCACAACCGTAAACAAGACAATGAACTAAAGTGAAAAAAGAAAAATTAAATTGAAAAAGAGAAAAAAGCGCCTGACGGAATGTCGCACCTACTTCGTCGTTCACGTTGATCCTCTAAAAGCACAAACAATCCGTACTACACACGTTAGTATTCCTCGAATAATGGAGAGAATAGAATCGGAATGGATTGATAAAAATACCAAACCATACAAATGTTCGGCCGGAATTTCCCTAATGCAATATCTGCTATGTTTAGGACGACGTTGTTTAAGGTACAAGTCCTTTCTCTGGCATACAACAAAATCTCCATGAATCCCTGGGTCGAAAAACAGTAGAAAAACAAAAAAACAAATAATAAACGGAAAAAATGCGAAGTTGAAGTGTTTACTTATCGTGCCCAACGTCTCAACGCGCAAAAGAAAGCGCAATTTCATCACACCTGTTGTGTTCTTGTAAAGAACAATTGAAAATTTCAACACCAGGAGGATTATTATTCCATAAATGTCATAACACACTTTAACAAGGTTTTCATACTTAAAAAAAATTGCAGAATGGTTCTTTACATTCCGTTTCCGTCCTCTCCAAGTAACTCCAATAAGACCATCTGCAGCAGACTGCTCTTGTCCCTTAGTATAGGAGAATATGGACCGATTTGAGATGGGCCCTTAACCGCTGTCACCCTAGAATTTTTATAATCATTCGATAATGCAAACCTCGACAATTTCAATACTATTCTTGCAGTGCAAGTATATCTTCCTAATATGCTGCTGCCTGCACGCAAGCATTACGTTTAGCCTCCGACGCGCATTATCTTCTTCGGACAATTAAACTCATTCAAGAATATGAAGACTGGTGGTCTAGAACTGTCAAAATCTTTACTTTGCTGTTTAGCAGTGGTTTGGTGCCACAAATGGGGGACTCCATGGCAGAGTGGTTGTGCTGCTCGTCACGGTGCACGTGGAGCCGAGTCCCACCACCAACACACTCCGGCAGCAAGAATGCTCTACGGAATCCCACAGCCATGCTATCCTCGATATTGCGAAAAGATATACTTAACCAGTATTCTACGTCATTCGAGAAGAAGACGATAAACGAATTGAATGCTAGAGGTGCTGGGACCCGCACAATAGAAACTGTGGTGGCAGGTAGTGTAAATAAATAAATAGATAATAATGATGTGACAAATAATTGTGAATGGTGAGTGGTAAGCGAAGATTCAAGCTCAGGCTGAGTTTAACCCGCGTCTCACCTTTATCTCAAACGCGTTCTATCGCTACTCCATTGAGGCCAATTTGTAACGAATTCATTTCTGGAATTGTCTTCAAAAAGAGATAAAATTGCTTTACCCTTCGTTTCATACTTGCTAATATAGGCATAAGTATCATATAGCATGAAGAGGAAACATTGTGTATCAATTCGCGGAAAACATACTTGTATGCTTGGACGGTCCGTCTTCACCGACGGTAGACCTGTAGATCATCTACATTGATCACTCCACGCAGCATACAGAGACAGGGCTAGCTGGTACAGACGAAGAAATTGGTCCCGTGTGGAATAAGTCGACGCGCCGTTGTTTGCGCCGTCGGACGATCGTGCGTTTGGCGCGCAGCATTCATTGATCACTCGGCTCGCGCAGGCGTGGCACCGCATCTTCTGCAATGCCGGGTACCAGCTCATTCAGCTAGGCATCAGCTGGTGCATTGCAAACTAATGCGGTGAGTATTTGAATAACTTGGCACTTTATTTTATTCTTTATTCTTTAACCCTTTGCTGACGGTGCCATTTTCGACTGGCGAGCGGTTCAGACGGCCACGAGTAGAGGCTGCCACGCTCTCCGTAATGTTAATGTGGTACTTTATTAACGTAATTTATAGTTTTTCGTCCTTAAATGTGATTCATGTCAGTAACTGGTCATTTTGATAGAACAGAATTTATTAGGTCTATTTTTACCAGAAATAACGTAGTTTCTCCATTCAGAAATAACACTTTTGATGGGAGAAGAAGTACTTATGAGAAGGTTATAATGTGAACCGTTATCGAACATTTTTGTGATATTTTATTTATACTTGCCCATGATTCTGCATAATTATCTTTCTAAAATTATTCATGCGAAAGTTTTATACTGTCGTATTATACCATTTTTGACAGTAATGTTCTACTGAAAACCCAAATTTCCTTTGAAGCATGCACCACTCTTCGTAACCGTCCGAACACCGCTCCCAGTTGAGGGTCATAATGACCCTCATCGTTCGCAAAGGGTTAATCGTTCTTCTTGCCTTGCTTACTTTAGTATCATTTTGGTAATTTTTCACTATCTCTGCCCTATTTCAGCCCTTTAGGAGTAACTTTTGTTGTTTTTTCTGAAGTTTTGGTAGTCATTCGAGAGCTAAAAGCACGAGATTTTCTTCATTTTTTATGTGTTCTTTTACTGCTCTGTCATAGTAAGAGTAAAATTACGTTTCACACTCATAAAGTTTTCGTGGGCAAAGTCTTTCTGTGAACATTTAATGACCATTCGACAGCTCATTATCGATGATTCAAATTATGCGCTTGGTTTTTGAAGAGGATTTTTTAGTAATTTATTACAGTACTGAAAGAGTATTAGATTCCGCAATTTTTGCACCGAAAAAAACGCTGTTATTTGATGCCAGTGTTGTGAAATACTCTCCGCATGACAGGGTAAAAGCGCAGGGCTTGCAACCAATGTCGCGCTGCGCAAAACCTGACCTTCTTCTAGCTACTAACGCGCATCAAGGGGGCGTTTGAAAAACCAAATACAATGTCAAAATTATTGAGATTTGTGATATCGAATGGCAATTGAAATTTTGAAAGAAAAACTTTCTTTAGCTAAAATGCTGAAGTGGAGAATCAAGTCTTATTCTCACAGTTATAGCGCAATTGAAAAGCACTTTGGAAATAGAGGACACCTCTAAAATTTGTGTTTGAGCTATCGAATAATTGCTACAACTTTGAACTAAAACAGGAAACACGTTTTTCTAAGGAATCTCAAACAAGGTTGCAATAACGGAAAGTACCTTCGGTACCTATACGATAGGCGGCAGCAAAGGAAAAACGATCTCATTCGCTAAATAGAAACTTTTTCCATGAGTGTCAGAAATCACTAAAAACTTAATCACTTGCTGCAAGCGGCTGGTTTTCCAGAATGCCCTTTTATAACGCTGTAAAATTCAAAAAAATTATGTTTCACACGGCCAAGTATTACTTTTTATCTGGCTTATATTTTGCTAAACAAAACTCCTTTCTTAGAGTGCTAGTACTCATGTGATAGTAAATTCGCTAGATTAGTATCAGATCCAGCTCACAAGATAAAATCACCGACTTCTTATGTCTTCGAGCCTTACAAGTGATCTTGACGTTGAAGACATTGTAATACGAGTAGAATAGCATGCACATCATATTCTGCGACTAATAGTCAACATTAAATCTTTATTCGTTGTTGTATCTGGTAAATATAAACTGACTTTCAATTGACTGCTTATGAACCTCGCAATAAACATTTGGCATAGTCTGAGAGAATGTTTTGTACCTTTCCGAGGTCGATGTGTCAGTGGACTGCGTACGTATCAGCGACCCCCCTTGTCCATTAGAGCCACATGCCCCACTAGCCAACCTAAGCGATAGTAGGGAAAGGGAACATGTTTCGGTTGAGGCAAAGTGGAATGTAATATTACTTACTTTTCAGCAGATGGCTTACGGCTGCTATGAAGCAGGCCGCCGAATCGTTCGTAAAATGGATTACTGGTGGTCATTCGATTGCTTGAATGTTGACAACTTTTATGTCAAAGTTAATTTCAAAAAAAGTCTGTATAGGGCGCTGTTAGAGCACAAAAAAAAATCATGCTTCGTAGTTGAATTAGATATCTCGTTTCGTGAACTTTATAATGGGCTTGTTTAGTAGTGTGGAACAAAAAATGTTGTACCTATAGAACGATAGAACAAAATATTCTACATAATTTATGAACAAAAAACCTAAAAATTTTCCCCTTTCTTGGATAAATTTTCAAGTAAGTGAAGAAAGTCGCGCTGCTCACGAATAATGCGCTTTTTAAAGGTGATAGTTGGAACTACTGCGTACAGAGTCACTTGTTTGGAAATTTTTATCCGCTCCGGAAAATCTTCTAGGTATTTTTTGCACAGGAATTGTAGTGGAGGCTATGTGCTGTTGATCGTTAGGTACGAAACTGCGATTCTTATGCATATCCTCAAGCTAAAGTTAGCTACTCTCAAAATTTGTGAGAACTTTTCAAAAACGCAAGCCAAGCCCGTAACTTTTACAGAGCAGCTCTTCTTCTACTTACTTGTGATGTTCAGGTGCTGTCGTCCTTCCTAAGTCATGGTACCGCATACTCGCTTGTTTCAGATAGAGTTCCATATTTCTTGTTGAACGAACACGACGTTGTTGATAGTATTATTCATTCAGTACAATGCAGTGCAAAAAAAATTTCTGACGTTTCGGTGGTTTCGAGGCCTGGAAGACTCAAATTGGCGTGCAATCTACTCAGCTAAAACACATTTGCAACCACTGCAGATGCAGCTCAAAAAATAAATGCCGGTACTCATCAGGCCAAATTGTTGATGATTAATTTCTGAAAAAAAAATTATAGTGGAACAGGAGCCTCGGTAGTGCAGTGGGTAGCACTCACGCAGTGTGAATCGCAAAGAGCGCGCGATCTTCGTTATTTGGTTGGAGTTTTTTCGCCGTTTTAAGGATAAGAAACTTTAGGTTTTTGGTGTAACTCTGGTACTCCATAATTTTTTTTACACTCCCAAATGTCCCGATCCATATATCACTCTCAAGTGTGAAGAAAATTTTGAGGGTGAAACGTGATATACTTTCGCTCCTACAGCACTAAATGAAGAGCTTTTCTGAAATAAAACATAGTTTTTAGAATTGCAAAGCTAAGAATTTATGCTATCAAATGATTATCAAATTTTAAATAAAAAGCCACAGATAGACTCTAGCCGAACAAGGAATTTGCGCGGAGTGTGGAACATAATCTTATATTCGCTGTTACAGCTCAGTGAGAAGATCATTTCAAGCACCAGCGATGACATTGATAAAAATAACGCTTCCGATTAAGTACTAGGGATCTAAGAAAATAACCTTATTTGATGGAAATAGCCTCCAAACGATCTTTCAATTAGAGGTGCACGCCTTCTCGAGCGGATTAACATTTTTCGCCAGCTCGTCAGACATCACGTAACTTACTATTTGCTCATTACTTATTACTTGAGTGCATTCAAACCTCGCTCAGAGATTTAATGGAGTCTAAAGAATGCTTTGGGTCTTTCAAGAGGTCTGGCATGGCATTTCGGTTGATAGATAAACATTTCGCTGTTCTCGCAAGTCATCAATGGGACATACTTTTTGGTTTGTCAGTATAGCTAATAGTAGTGATGTCAAAGATGTATCACTCTTCGTCAAGTGAAATCATCACTCGATAAGGCATTCTTTGAGAGCAAATGAAGCAGCCGTAATCCGTGCAATACAATCAACAGTCAATTACTTTGAAAGAATACCATATCAAGCGATTATTTCACTTGACGTGGAGTGATGTCTCTTCGGCGACATTCTTTGTAGAGTAAGGCTTCTTGTCTGTTAGACGGCGGCGAATGAATATTCGACCCCATTTGCTGGACAAGCATTCTTAACGTGTTTAAGTAGTCATTCTAAACCTTAAATTTCTATCTAGAGCAGTGCGTAACCAGTTTTTCAAAATACTCTCATATAACACTACGATATCCATAATAAAGTTCTGTTCTACACCTGCTGCGAGCGTTCATTTCTCAGAAAAACCGAGCGTCTGAGTCGGCCGTTTCTGAAAGTTTTTTCAAGAGGAGAAAAACTTCTCATTGGATAAGATGTTGCATGCCACATGTCTAACCCTTTAGGCCATCTCTCTCATCATTTCTCCTGCCAAAGCGCTGATTATCAGGCAAACAAGCTCGCATATATTTTCCCTGCTACACTGCAGCGGACGGTCCTTCCCAAAAAATAAGCACAACGTAGGAATAGTTAAAACTTACGCTATCTAATGATTACTAATAGTCTAAAGGGAAGGCTTTGTCCGCTGAAATGTAAAGCATAAATCTTTTATTTCTCCTACAGCGATATCAGAAGAAAAAAGACGCGTAGTCGTGTAAAACATATTTTATTTCGAGATTTATAGCGTTATAGAAGGATATTTTGAAAACCAGCCAAGCACTCTCTAGATTGGAATTTGAGCTTTTGAATGCTGCTAAAACTCCCATAAAAATTTCTGTCCAGGGAATGAGGTCGGATAATCATTTGTCGCCGTTCAAACTCAGAAGCCAAAAAATGTTGAAACCGCGTCATCTTTATCATACATCGCAGGATAACTGTAGTGGTTGAATCTTGTTGGTCTTCATTCTAAACAGTACAAATAAGAATAGAGTTGCATGCTAGCGTCAGAGCCTGTCATCAACACATTGTGAGCTGGGCGAAGAGATTTCTAATTTATCTTCTTCTCTTTGATAAGCTAACACGAAATTGTTATAGAACTTTTGACAGGCAAGTGTTTTCATCACGTTCTCGTCCTTCGATACAGAACTCATGTTCGGCCGTTATAAAACTAGTAGTTGTCGCATCTTTCGTTTCTTTGGCTTCTTTATCAGTAGCTTCACATCCAGAAGGAACTGCTAATTTCGCAAGAGGCGGAAAAAGTAATCCGAGCTCCATTGCTTGGAACAGGAAAATACAGTACTTCAAAACATTATACAATATACATTATTCCACAGCCTTAAAAGAACAGTGCTATCAAAAAATTGTTAAATATGTGACAAGTATCAGACCAACGACGTCGTACCATGTCACTACCACTTCGAAATTTCTCTTGAGACGTGTTCGAAAGTACAATCCTCACAGGACACAGAGTCTGACAAATCAGACTAATTAGGCGTTAACCAAGCGAAATTGAATGATAGCTGATAAACGCCCTATCACGTTTGCTCCGGGCACTGAAAAAAGCACAAAACTGACTTGCTGATGACCGTGCACGAGGTTATGGCAGCGCCTGCATCAACTGCATTTATCTGTCCATTCTGACGATGAAGATTTTCGTGATAGTATCAAGACGAAGCTTTCACAACTGGGCAAGTTCCTTTTATGCAGCATGGCTGCTGACTCATTGTCAAATGTTGTGTTTTCTTAAGACCACGCTCAAATTCCAACATATCTCATAAATATTATTTGAGCCAACATGTCATGTGGCCTGTTAATGGGCTTTGTACAGCCCGACACACGCTTTCGGCCTCGAGCCGCCCTGTTAGTCGGAAAGAGCCCTTCGTCATTAGGCAATCCTCTCAGGGTGCTCCAGTCCCCTAGTAAGAGCAGGCGACGACGAACGATTTGTACAATTGTCGTTGAGTGAAAAATCATTAGATCGTCAGTGTTGTATATTCTGCTGCTCCTGGGTTGTTATTTTGGAGTATTACATCGTCCGTTTCAAATGTTTCCTGTGATAAAGCTCGGATTTCAATATATCTCATAATTATCATTTCACTCAACACGCCATGTGTTCTGCTGATCAGCTCTTGTACATCCCGATGCACGTGTTTCGGCCTTGATCAGCCTCGTCAGATGAGTGTCAATTAAAATTGATTTGCTTGTCTGAGTATTTCAGTTTCTCCCATCCTATATCTGTTCCCTTAGAGGCGACAAATTGTTCCGAACTTTTTCTCTAGCATAACATTGTTGTTTCGAAAGATCGCAAGTCACCACAAGCCATTCCTCGGGTCGAATTTGCATACATTAATTTATGCTGAGTTTTCTATAGCCGATTATAGCTTACCTTTAAAGAGTTTGTTCAACACCAAACCCATCATCCTTTATTCTTCATTGTTCCCTTCGGGAAAAGCTGAGTGAAGCTTATTTCTCCTCTGTTTCATCGTTTTTTGTAGCTCAGCAGATGGCGTTGTAGCATATTCAATTGGTAGCACTATGCCAAGCATTTCAGTTCGTCGGAAGTGCTGCTCTAGTCTGCTTATCAAATATTAACGATGAATCATTGGGCGAAGGACGGCGATCTAAGCAAAGACCTGCTCAGTGAGCACCCAAGGTGCGCGTAGGAGGTGGTCTCCGTCATCAGAAATCATCTAGTTTGGGTTTTGCAGTTCCACCGTTGGTTTTTTATGGATAGGGTGTTTATGCAAGTTACTCGCAGTTCGATATTCTTTCCTATCTCGTTGAGTCCCTTGAGCATCGCCTCTGCTCCATTGGTGCTTTTCGAGAATAAAGCGATGTAATTTGCGAAAACAAGGTTTGGCAGGGAACTACCATCGGTAAGCGTAAGCCCTTAGTCTCCCAATCGAGCGGCTTCATTGCCTGCTACAGAATGGAGGAGAACAGCTTTGGGGGTATAGTACCGCCTTGTTGAAACTATTTTTACGCCAAAACATTTTCGTGAAGTCGTTGAAGTGAGTTTTTGAGCACGTGAGTGATGACTTAGTACTAGTACAGTATTGATTTTGACCACCGTTTGATGTCAGTGGGGACTTGATCACCTGCCTTGCGGAGTCGATTTCATAAGATATTATTTTTTCAATTTTCAAGCAGAAATTTCTACTATATGGTGAATGTTGGTTGATGTTCTTGCCTTTGTGAGACGTTCTGGTAATCATTCGATAGCCCAAATCAAGTGAATTTGATTGGTATATTTTATGTCTCAAATGGCTTGTTTTTGGTGCTATAACAGTCGGAATGAATTTTGTTTCACATTCATACATCTTTACACTTCGCCGAAAAGAGTACTTTCTCTCTTCGATAGCGTAAGTCTCAATGATTCCAACGCTCTACGTAATTGTGGATCGTTAGTAGGAAAAATAAGATCGAATTTACATTTTTGTTGGGATTTTATATTGACTATTCACGGCGCGTGGGTCGGGGAAGTGCGCGACGAGGCGGGACGATTGGTCGCGTTTGATATGTTGTTTTTCAATGGGCAATTTTTTTCCGCTTTGAAAGAAACTTTTGACAAAACGACTGACTCAGATACTACAGAAATTTCTCTAAATGTTGATATGCTTTCGTGCTTCCACCGAACTATACAAGTGATAAAAATGAAGGCGAACAGCGAATGTGGAACAATATATTGTTTTAGATATCACAACGCTATAAGTGGGTCTTTTCAAAAACCGGCTACGTGTGACTGCAGTCAGAAATCTAAGCTTTCGAATGGTTGCAAACACTTCTATGAAAATTTCATGTCCAACGATTGAAATTGATTTTTTAATTGTCGCCGTCAGGCATAGAAGTACCATACCTTCTTTCCTCCCAATGATCTGTGTTATTATTGAACTAAGAAGAACCTGTGTCATAGTATGTGGACGAATTACTCAGTAAACCAACCATATTCTTCTCTGAGTAAATTTTTTCAGATATAATCGCCCGCATAATGAGCCAGCCCTAAGTGAGATGGCTTCAAGTGGCAAGGGGCGTACCTCATAAAAGGTAAGTTGGCTTTTAGACCAGATGTTCCATTTTTACAGTACATGTGTGGGCTTAGAATGAATTAGTTTTCACGTTCGTTACTTGCAATTCATAGTCACGGGTTCAGTATACTTCTGAATACTATAAGTAAGAGTACGGGGTTATTCTGTAAGCATCTACCTATGCATTCATCACCTATCATCACACATAATGGAAAAAGGCTTAAGCTGGTGTTAGATCCGTTTCATTGATCAGTGTTACTTACAATTATGCTGCCAGTTGTTTCTCATTACACAAAAGAAACGAAACGATGTGCTTTTTGTGGTTTTTATTACCTTTTATGTTGCGTTTATATTTTATTGGCGTGGTTTTCCTCTTTTTCGATCACTGCTATGAGCCGATTACTGGATTCTCTGTTTCATCGGGATAGCCCTCCCATGAAGCGTTTTTGATAACAGAACGTACTTGTCTTTTGAGCACACGTAAGGACTTCAAAAGCAGTAAATGCTTTGTCACATGTTCTGCGTCGTTCTCACCAAATCCTATATGTTAATCTGAGCTTTCAAGGCCGCTAATTTTTTCTTGGCTTGCTCTGGAGTTGAGCCTTTTGTTCGGAGGTTGCAGAAGTGACTTTTACGAGGGTTTGTTGATTAACAAGAACGTTCTTTTGTCATGAATTTCCTATGTCTTAACGCAAAACCACATCGTTATAGAAAAAAGTATGTTTCCGAATGTTATTCAAATGTGCTTCTTTCTCTTCATCTTGTTCTTCTAACATCCGTTGGCCTGAGAATTGCTGATTTTATGCTAACCTTCGCTTTTGAAAACACCTTCAAAGAACGTCGTATGAACTAAAAATAGTAATGTCTTGCAACAGGTATTTATTATTCAACTTATACAAGACGACTGAATATTACCAAACTTCTATAAACTTATCTTGAGCATATAGAGCGACCAGCTGTCCCAAAAATCTCTGCTTGTCGTTCCGAATTGTGTGGATTGCAGTGACATCCTGTGAGATGAACCCCATTTCCTCGCCTTTTTCACCTAGCAGAGCACTTTCACCAGACTATTTAGTACTCAATCGATATCTTGAGAAATGGAGATTTTACTATTGGATTTGGTCCCTGAAAATAATGGAAAAAAGGAATGTTGCTTTGATCTTTATTATATCATGACTATCCGGATATATCAAGCGGATCTGTGGTAGATTTGCCTGTTTTGATGACTCGGAAGTTACTATGGACTTATTGTAATCGAATAAGGTGTTGTATGTGGTAGCAACAAGATTTAAAGCAAACTAAAATTTTTTCAAAATTTTCCGAAGTTTGACTTATTTTTTTACTATCGATTTTTTATTATTTATCTACTGCTTGTTCATTTTTCACGACAGAGTACTATGAGATACAACCGCAAGAATGCTACATTTGTATCTCAGCATTCTTGTGGTTATTAAATCGATCATTCAACTTTTCTCATATTCTCACCATCAACCGGCCGAGAAGTACATCGGATGCGGTTAGGAGCCGTCTCCAACGATAAGCTCCTCCCACCTCTCTGGGAGAGACTGGCAAAACACTCGTGTATACCCAACACCACGTTCAAAGTACAAAAAGCTACCCGCTGGGTATTAAAAACGCTTGAAACGGTAGTAAAAATGGGCCTTATTCTTCAGACTTCAAAGAAGCCTTCGGCACGTCAGTGTCAGATAGGGTGAGCACGGAGAGGCTGCTAAAATCTCAAGGCTAAACTTGGGTACCTCGAAAGGAGCCGCCCATTTCGCGCTGTTTATGATACCGTAGACGAATTGCTCCTTGGAACATGCGATCGCCAAGGTGTCGGTGGCATTGACGCTCTCGTCAAATCGAATTTGACCATAAACATCGATTCACTTGAACAGCTAACAACCTTGATGCGACGATTACGGTTCAAAAAAAGTGAATTAGTGCCCGCTTTGGACATCTTCGTTGGTTACGCACCGATATCAAAGTATGACGAGGTAGAGGTCGAAGAGTTTTATGTAAACTAGGAAACTTCTTTAGACAAGCTAACACACACTTCAGAGTCATTGGTGGGGATTTTGGAGCAAAAATTGGACCTAGAAGAGCGTCACGTAAAGACTCACTGAGTAGAATGAAATGAACAGGCAATCTTAGTTGGTCGTGACGACCAGAACCACCCATGTGACTCACATTTTGGAACGATATAGAAGCTTCACTTTCGGTATTGAACGTGCCTCCCCAACGGAGAGTACCATAACAAAATAAACCACATTTGAGTAAATTGAAGGTTATGCTTGATCGATGTCGCTGTTGTTCCTAAGTTCTGCACGAGAACAGATCGACATCTCTTTCACGCAACGTTCCAGTTTTCGCGGAAGGATGTATAGCCGCTAAATTTGAACAACGAAGTCTGAGAACCATTATGAACTGAAATGTATCCAGGCTATTAGTCGCCTTGTGGGAAAATATAGTCTTTGACAACATCGGCGAAGATCACAGTAGTTATTGAACATATTCACGCTGGCGCTATGGAAGCAGAGAGTCTCGAAGTAACAAAGAGAGGAAACGAGCGGCTTAAAGATCATTTAAAAGCATGAACGATATAGTGAAGGGGAGAGGAATGTTCACTTCGCGCCCACCTTTTTGACTCAGTGCTTGTCCTTACCCTAAAGTATGATTAAGACGTTTGTTCGCTACGTAAGCAGGATGGAAGATCGGTTGACGTTCTCAGATGTACAGTTGGAAGCTTGAGCTAGGAGTATCCTGTATCTCGCAAATAACAGAAAGGATTGGTAGTTTTGACTATGTCAGCGAACAAAGGGCAAAGAAGCCGTTTTACACTCCAGGTCAACCAAAATAAGGTGGGCCGTACACGTAACGCGCTTCAACAACGAGAGATGCAGGAGAGCCGATATTGAAAGGATTCCTCGGGTTTTTAAACGCTCTACAGGAATACTACCGACCGAAGGACTAATTTCTTCACAAAAATCTTGGAAAGTATGATACTCCAGATTTCCTGAGCGAGAGGAACCCACTGGGCTACTCCCACACGCGACAGAGAAAAATGAAAGTATTGTTGGCACCCGCTTGAGTCACACGTCGGTCAGCCGGAGGACGTGATGCAAATAATTCCACATTGCTCAGACAGGGCGCTCATTATTTTGCAGCTCAGCTTTGGGATGTGGTTGACTGAGTAGACTGTATAGTCAATTTGACCTGTTTACGAAGGAGGAGAACCCCCCGAAACTTTGCCCAATGCTGTACAGCTTTGATATGCTCAAGCACATAGAAGGGGTACTGATATAGATGTAATCGGTCAGTAGTCAAAAATGTCGTCACCCACATTGATCATCTCTGATGACGACAAGACGTGGTCAAGACGAAGTAATACTCCAGTGCAAAAAACCAATCAACTTCTATGAGCTTTACATGCCTGATGTGCGGTGATTGATTAAAGAACACACGACTATATGTGGAAATTCGAGGAATGATGGGAAGAAACTGTTTCGCTCCTACAAGATAGTCGACAGAAATGCACAATGACAGTTAGAAGTATGATCATTTCCCAAAGATGAAGGTTCTCTTTTGAAATATTAGTTTTTGTGACATACATGACATACAGACTTGATTCTTATGAAAATGAAGAATTAAAGTTCCTCGATAATATGTCGTACATCCGTGATGATGAAGTGCTCCCTTGATCCAATCTTTATCATAAAACCGCTAAAAGAACCCGATGAAGTTCAAAAGACAGCGCAACTATCCTAAAAGCAAGGAATATTCTTCTATTCGCTGGTACACCGCACCAAGAAGGCTTTTTCGAAAACCAAACTCGGTATCAAAATCTTCCTTTCTCAAGCTATCCGATAACTGCTAAAGGTCTTATGAAAAAGGAGGAGGATCTGACAATCGATTGCCGAAGATATAAATTCTATGCATTATGCGTAATTGCTGATTGTTAGCAACGATAGATAATGGTAAATGGCTGTTGACCAATGCTGACAATATGAGTTGTTGATTGTTGAAATTAATTTTTGAACAATTCCCAGGACCGACTATTCATTAACCTCGGCATGCTTTATCAACTAATTTTCTTCTCTAAGGCAAACACGATGCGTTAAATCAATGTTTATTCAGCAGCTGACGTTTCGTTTCAGAAAATTGATTTTGACGATGTACTCTATTGAGATGGACGACAAAAATGTACAGTAAGAGTTGAAAGAATGTTGTCTTTTCTAGGATGCATTGGTTTGAAAAATGAGGACTTCTGTGAAATACAGACATTTTTTGTGCTAGAAGTACGTGCTCCACTAAACAATCTACCTTTTCGTAACGAGAATTTTTTTCAAAATAACATCTTATTTTATGAGCACCAAAAAGCCATTGTAAAGTTCAAACAACAAGTTATCTAGTTTATAGGCAGAGCGTAGTTCTTTCTGCAGTATTTTCAAAAATCAAGTCGAATAGTAAAATCTTCTTTCTCAAGGTATCGATTTTTACTAGTAGTCTAGTGGAAGTGCCCTGTTGGGTAAAAAAGGTAAGAAATTAGAGGTACATTTCAATGGATGCAACTACAATCCACACAAGCTTTCTTTCATCTATGCGTCCAGAAAGCGAACACAAGCAGTCCTGTAAATGCGCAGCTTCGGCTTATTTTTGACATTGTTTCGGGCGCTGCTTCTCTTATCTCGAACTTCGTGAGCCATTTTGCGCATCGAACGCTCCGGATTTCGTTGAACATGCCGAGCGATATTCTAAATCTTTTGCGGAGTAGATTAGGTGGTTGGACGACCTCTTCGAGGATGGTCTTCAAAATCCCACAATCGACGCCGAACAACAAATCACCGCAAATCAGTTAATAAAACTCCTCGACACCGCAGTTACCAACAGTACAGCTCGTGGCTGGCGAAATAAATCATATCACTTCATTCGACTGCTTTCGTAGACCTCACTTGAAAACAATAATAATTTGAAAGTATGATAACATGTCTTGGGCCTTTTTTTGAGCTTTAATATGACACTTATGTAATATTATACATGCTTAAAGGAAAGTGAAACACGCTTGTTTAGTACTGTATGAGTGAAAAAAATGCTCCTGTCAGATTATTAGTTTATTACTGTTTGTAAGCGACGTCTGTAGATGCAGTCGAATGAAGAGGAATGTTGAGTGTTATGCGAAACTTTGATCGTTGAGTTGGAGTCGAACTCGAGTCTCACCCTTTCCAGGGGACTCGTGCTACCATTCGATGACGATATGAGCTTACCAGACCAAGCCTTGGCGTTCGGTGCTGACAGAATCAATACCTTGTATTACGGAGAGTGATGGAGGAACAGGAGCGTCGGTCGTGCAGTGGTTAGCACGAACACACAGAAAGCACATGAGACGCTGATTAAGCAACTGCCCAAATTTTATTGTTAGACGATTAGACTTCTCACTGAGATATCTGCAGGTTATGTGACTTTTACGTCGGGTAAGATATTCGGTGTCGATACATGCTGTTCTGGCAAGTACAGATTTGAGACTCGCGTTAACTTTGGTGGAGTCTAATGCTTGGCAGAGTGTTGTATCAGCATTAATTTTTAGTAATATAGTATTCCGGGTTAAAAGCGATTTCCATATGACTTGCAGTTTATGAAAATGTATTTTAAAGGAGTTAATCTTGATTGGAATTGGATGTATATGTGCCTGGACAGGGACCAGCTCATCGCAGTCACGTAGAACCGCAGGAATATCAGGACGGTGATACCGTCATGGATGTTCTAACAGTGGACGAAATCGTTGAGGAAGCGATTGAGGAGCACATCGCTTTCGGAATTAACGGGCACAGAAGGACAGCAAGTGATGCAGGAGCGTAGGGCAAGTTCTGAATTTAGTTTTGAAAAATTCCACATCATGTGATTTTAACCGTACTTTTTTCTAGGAACGTCGTTGCTCTCCAACAGAATCGTTGGAAGATTTGCGAGGGAGACGTAGGCAATTCGAGGCGCCGAAAATGCCGAAAAGATGGCAATCAAGGAAAAGAAGCTGCCAATACTTGACCCTACATTGAAGGTTATTGAAGACCCTGCATCTGAAATCTCTATAGAGGCTCCGATAGTAAGTTTTACCTTCTATGCTTTGTACAGAAAGATAATCTTTGCTCATTAGAAACTTATAGTTCATACAATTTCTAGTTGACTGGCTCGTCAGTCATTGATGACACGGTTCCACTCCATGAAGTAGGCGATGTGATCAAAGAATTAGTGGCACAAATCGCTGTCAAAGAGCTACAGACGAAAAGCTCACGCTCACGGCGAGGCGGCTACATCTACCCGCACGAGTGCGTTCGGAAAGGCAGGAGTATGGGAAACTGAACGATCCTGTCGCTCAGAGTGTTACTTAATTCTTTCGAAATTTTTATTTGTTCGAATGATTTCAAGATATCTTAGTGATCGTTCAAACTCTGGCGTATGTGTGACGCAATGGTTAGTGTTACCCTGAGACACATGCGAAGTAGCTCAATTGCGTTTGATTTTTTGATTCCGCGCCGAGGACTCACCAAGCCTTCTATACCTGCGGGGTCAGTGAATTACTGTCAGACTTCTCTGTAAAAGGATAAGCAGCACCGACTGATACATTACTAGGTCACCGCAAGCCTTTGTAAGGGTTAGATATGCAATCACCAACTTTGAACGATGGTACGTATGGAGCCGGATGCATGGCGCATTATTAAAAGATTGGTCAACGAAGAATTCTTAATTTTTCATCTCTTCAAATTGTAAAGTCAATTGCAATCTTTTCCTGTTTTATTCAAGGACTCAAATATATGGTCGAGGCTTAGACATTGATAGTTTTTTCTTCTGGGATCGATTTAGATTTGCCAGTTTAGAGTACTCCATCTCCAGCTAAGGTACAAATCAAGGTCGGGACACCGAGGTGAATGAGTTTCTCCATCCCTCCGTTCTCATTACATCTTTATTGTAGTGCAAGTCTTGAGTACCACCTTACTTTTCACAAGTATCCACGAGCCGTTCTTCAACGAACTAAGCAGCAAATTGAGAAAAGAGCTGACCTCGTTATTTCTGATAAGAAGGCACCATCGCCATGATGGGTTCATTCTAAAGTTATCAATACACATGCCTTTTCTACTAGTCGCCTGAATTTCTCGTTACTTGAAGTTTTCTATAACAGAAATAAAAATCTCTGAATACAAGCCTAGAAAACGTAACAGGAATCCAAATTGCTGGAATTTAAAATGTTATTATTTATGCTAATCTCGCGATTATAGTACTGCCACTAATGCTGAGCCGAAAGGGCATATCGGCCCTCAACCTTTTTCTCCTGAAGATGACCAGGTTGTAATGGAATATGCACATTTGAGAATGCAACTGAAGGGTAAAGAGACAAGGTAATTCACTATTTTTGTCTTTTCTTCCATTTTGGCCATTGTTGAAGATACGTTTTAGAATCAATCAGAGCGAGGCGAATATACGCTCAAAGTGCTGAGGAAAGTGAGACGCTGCGGCTTAGAAGCGCGTCAATTCACAGTCGTTATGCCGCCGCTGCAGCAGAATTTGACAGACATGGAAGGAAGCCCCCAAGCGAAAAAGCGTTTCGCAGAAGCACGATCTGATGCTTACTAATTGATCTTTTGAAAAAGTAGGAAGTACTAACTGTTGATTGTGAAAAGTACAAATTCTACGCAATGATAGTAGATTGCTGATCGGTGGCAAATTGCGAATAAAGCTAAATTACCGTTGACCGTTGTACATTGCAGAAAATTTGTTAGATTACGTATTTACATTATTGTCAAAAAGTGTGCAATAAACGTTGGAAATGTGTTGTGTTCTCATATATGTAGCTTTCCTCTCAAGACTAAAATCTTTTAAGGGAACTGGGTATTTTAGACTAAACACACTTCAATAGAAATCCCTCTCATGATTAACAATAAGATTTCCCCAATTTTTTGGTAGTTTTGAATGCCATCGAGCAGGAAATCTGGCAAGCAAGGTGGGCGAAATTTGATCAAACTTTTCTAGAATGTGCTGATTTGTAATTTGAATTCGGTGGTTTCAAGCGGTAGTCTATCGGTGCAATGTCGGGAGAGCTAGGCGAGTAAGATAAAGCCTACTGGACACCCTGCTGCTCCACCCCCCTTTTCCTTATACCTCAGCTCTTCTAAGACGTTTTCGATCGGTTTTTCGGTTTTTAAAACATGGGGCCGAGCGTTATTATGCAAAAAAATCACTTTGTCGTGTCTTACACCCATCCCGATCCTTTGGTCTGCCATTCACGGTTTGATTTGGTCATTTCCCTATAATAAAGTGTATCAATGACCGTTTCACCAAAATTCAAGATCTCTTAGTAGGAGACGATTTTCTGGTCCCATCAAATGCGTCACAAACCTTTCTTTCAGTGAATATTCCGCTTTGCATTCGATTCTGCTTGGTGTCAGGGGTCTATCCATGGTCGCTTGTGATTGGATTGCCAGAATAAATCTACTTTTCTAGATTTGGGTGGTGGAGCAGAATAGTATATGAATGAGTGGTGGCGCAAAATGCGCCTCCGTGGTGTAGTGGTAGAGCACGCGTCCTCCGATAGGATGCAACGAGGGTTCGATTCCCGCCTGAGGCCGCGTTTTTGCTCACTACTCAGTTCTTTAGGAATCTACTTTTCGTCTCCGGTCACGGTGCGATGCAAAAGTCTCCATTTTCGCCGGCGGCGGTTTTCTTCAAATCAAGCTTGGAAGTAAAGCTTTTCACAAATAACGTTCTCGGATTCGAATGTCGTCATCTTCAAAGTGCAAACAATTATATAAAAAATGTTGTACATAAAAACGTATAAATAAGTAACGTTATTAACGCATCTTCAAACAGAATATAGAATTTCATGATTTCATTTTCACAATTATTGCAGAAAAAATTAATCAACCGCTGGAGTCATATTTGTACACCTAACGAACGCATAAAGATGAGAGCAATGTTAAGAATGACGCTTGATACAAAGGTTTTCGAAAAGAAAAGATACAGTGAATCAAAATACAGATGGATCAAAACCAGGATATCAAAATGCACAGTGTTTTTTGGATTTGTTGTGCCCTTGAGCAGAGGAAATAGAAGCTGAACTTTGCAAGAATGCAGGTAAAGGTTGAGCAAGGTTCTATGATATTTTTGGAAGTTTTATTTTTTTAGGATCTTTGTGCCGTTTTTTATTGACAGTTTTGTATTTATGTACATACATATGCATGCATACGTATATATACATACAGACATATATAAATGTATGCGTGTATACATGTGTGCAAACATATATATATACATAAATATATATATGTGTATATATATATACATATAATGAATTCTTTCTGATTAGGAGAGGACAAATGGTAGGCCGTCCTCAGTTGCTGAAAGGGAACTTTTCATTGAATGTTAGTAATCATTCGATACTAGGACTTGAGGCTACAGCTCGATGTCGCCGTTCTTTCAAAACACCCTTTTATAACGCTGTGAGCTCCACACAAATCCATGTCTCAAATGCGCATATTTCTCGCTGGACACAGCTCTTTTTTCGGATTATTAGTAATCATTCAATGGCGTAATCAAATTTGATTTTCAATGCTGTGCTTATATCCTGTAAATACTGTTTCTCTGAAACGCAACAGGTAAAGTAAGATGTATTCCCACCTGCGACCAAGGGCTAATCTGACTAATTCACGTAAGTGTGCGTGGCTGACGCGATGAGCACCTATTTTTCGGGCATGTGAACACATAAAGAAGTATCAGTTCAGCAGTTCACGTGGCCTCCCCACGCAACCGCACGTGAACTGGCTTTCTGGCATTTCATCGCAGATGGTATTTCAGCTCTTTCTACCTGCTACCTTTCAGAGAAACGGTCTTTTTAGGATGTAAGCACAGAGTTGGAGTAAAATTCGATCACGCTGTCGAATGGCCACTAATAACCCAGAGAAAGAGGTCTGTTTGGCGAGAAATTTGCGCGTCTAGAGCCAAGAAATCTCCGCCTGTAGCAACGTCAAAAAAGGCTTTTTTGAAAACCGGCGACGTGGTGCTGCAGCCACAGGTTTCGCTTTCGAACTGAGACTGACGCTCCTATGAAATTACCTTTCCGGCGAATGAGATCGGTTTTTCATTTGCACCCTTCTAATCAGAAAGAATCTATATATCTAGTTCTTTAATTTCAGCTTCAAAGAGCCTGTTGAACAGAATGATATGCGTGCGTTGATCCGCTTTCATTGAAGAAAAGACTTGTGCGATAATGGCGAGCTCGTTGCCAACAGTTGGATCGTGCCTACAACAATATAGTGAAGAACTATCCAAGATGAGTCCGACGAAAGCGCGCTTTGTTCCAGCAGGACAATGCCTAACCGCATACGGCCGAAGACAAGGACAAGTTTGGAGAGCTGAACGGCGCCGATGTTCTTCCGCTTTCGCCTACAATTCAGATGTTGCTCTAATCGATTATAAACTCTTTCGATCAATTCAACACTTACCATGAGCACCGTGGCCGAGTGATTGCTGTTCGTTGTGGCGCGTGTGAGCCGATCTGCACCTTCCCCACCCTCATCGTTTGTTAACAACCAACTCCTTATAGAACGCGACAGCCAGCTATCCTTGAGATTGCAAGGAGGCGCGCAAGCTGTATTCTACGGACGTTCGAAAGAGAATATGGAAAAAATAAATGACAGCTAGAAGTACTGGAACCTGCATGGTGAGAAAACGCACACACTCTGAATATTGGCAAAATACAATGAAAATGTTGGTTGTCTCTTGAAGGTTTTCAATGTTGAGATCTCAATGATAAGATTCTTCCTAGCTTCGATTCTGAATTGTCACGTTATGCACTTTTTCATTTGTTCTGCAAAGATATCCAAGGATAAGTCGAACACATATTGCTATACCTACGCATATATATCTGTTTATATATACGTGCATATATATGTGCATATATATTTATAAATAGATAAATAATAAATAAATAAATATATATATATATAAAGCTGTCAATTGAAGGCGGCACAAAGATCTCAAGAAATGAAACTTTCAAAAATAACCTAGGATTTTGCTCAACCTTATACTTGCATTCTTCAGAAGTTCAGCTTCTATTTTCTCTACTCAAAGGCACAGCGATTCCAAAGAAACAGCGTGCATTTGAATATTTTAATTTTGATTCATCTGTATTTTGATTCACTGTCTAATTTCTTTTCCAAAACCTTTCAATCAAGCGTCAGTCTCTACAGTGCTCTCATTTTGAGGAGTCCACCGAGGTGTACAAACATGACTCCACCGTTCAATTAATTTTATTTATAATAGAGGTAAACATAAAGATTTGTAAACACTCTTCATTCTGCATGAAGGTGCGTTAATGAAGCTATTTATGTGAACGTTTAATGTGCAAAATATTCTACATGACGGTTTCTGAAAGACTTTGAAGGTGACGAGTTTCCTATCCGTAAACGTTATTCGCGGAGAAATTCGATTTCCATGTTTGATTTGAAGAAAACCGTCGTCGACGATAAAGAAGACTTTTTGCATCTCATAGTGACCTGAAACGAAAAGTAGATTTATTTTGACAATCCAAAGCTCAACCGGTCATAGACCGACCCTGAGCAACAAGCAAAGTCTACTGCAAATCGGAATATCACAGAAGGAAAGGTTGTGGCGCATTTGGTGGGCTGAGAAAACCGTCCCTACTAAGACCTCTTGAAGTCTGGTGGGAAGGTTTGCAGCATTTTATTAACAACAAATAATCGAATTAGAGGATGAATGCAAATCAAAGGACCGGTATGGCCGTAATGTACGAGAAAATGACTCTGCTGCATGATAACACTTGGCCTCATGCTGGAAAAACCGATCGAAAACGCCTTAAAGGAGCCGAAGTGAGAGATAGCAGGAGGTTTTGCCTTACCCGCCTTACTCTTCCAAAATTGCACCGTCAGATTACCCTTGAAACTATCAAATTCAAATTACAAATCAGCAAATTTTGGAAGAATTTTTACCAGATTGTGCCAATTTTACTTACCAAATTTCTTCTGCGATGGCATTCAATATTACCCAGAAATTGGGAAGATCTTTCTGTTAATGACGAAAATTGACTTTGAAAAGCTTGAGCATGAATTTTCTTTGTAGATTAAATATTCGAGCTGTAAAGGACCCAGGCGTCATATTTGTTCACCTAGTTACGTCTATCTAGGTCGTGAAATCAACATGATGAACGACCTAGCTCCAGAGTTGAGCAGGAGAAAACGAGCGGCTTGGGGAACGTTTAAGAGCATCGAAGATGTAGTGAAGACGACAAAAAACATCCGACTCCGTGCCCACCTTTTCGACTCAACAATCATCCCTGCCCTAACGTATGCAGCAGAAACCTGGTCGCTACGTAAGCAGGATGAAAGATCACTTGCCGTTATCGAACGCGCAGTCGAAAGGTCAATGCTAGGAGTATCTCGTATTTCGCAAATGAGACAAAGGATCCGAACTTCCGACCTACGTCAACGATCGAAAATCAGAGATGCCGTTCTACACGCCAGGATATCGAAAATAAGGTGGGCCGGACACGTGATGCGCTTCAACGACAACCGATGGACGAGAGCCGTTACCGACTGGATTCCTCGGGACGTCAAGCGCTCTAAAGGAAGACCACTGACCCGTTGGTCCGATTTCTTCACGAAAGCGATGGAAGAAAGATATGATGCTCAGCGAATTCCTAGAGCAAGGAGGACCCACTGGGCTACTCTTGCACGCGATAGGGAAAAATGGAAGAGTTGCTGGTACCCGCTCGAGTCACTCGACGATCAACGGGACGACAGGTGATACAGGTGATATGACATATCACCAAAATACGTCGCTGGCAGGACTATCACCATTATTGCCGTCAAGGTATCGTAGAAGGCCTAAACCACCTCGCTTAAGTTATACATTGCCATATCGCAGTGAATGATAAAATCAGCGATTTTTTGGGCTCATTAGATTGCTTGATAGGGGTGTTAGCCGAAAAGAAAGGTATGATAATATACGTTCTAGCAGTCACGAGCAATCGACCGTGTAACACTGCCCGTTGGGTGACTTGATCACCTAACGGTACGTGTAAATATTTCGAGCTCATTTCTTCTATATGGAAGATATCTCTTCGGGGAACTGGCTGGATGAAAGGGCACCGTGCAGCTGATGAAGCTGTAATGCCGGAGCCCGCGTGTTGCACTGTACGAGTAATAGCAGACCTCATCAAAGGCTCAAATTATACTATCGGATTATACTGCGCTGATGAGCTCTCAAAAACACTCGAAAAGAAAGGTATACAAGACTGAAAACTTTACCATACTGTGTAACGAGTTGACAACTGTTGGACAGAAACCCAGGCTTGGAATGCAGTCGTGCGAGGAAATAATTTTCAAGAAGTGGATTCTTTTCTGTTAGACGGCGACAAATGAATATTTGACCCTGTTTGCTGGACAAGGATTTTTCACAGGAGCGTTCTTGTTCATTTCATGTATCTCTGGCTAAGCCGTACTTAACATGTTTTTGAAAAAGCCTTTCTATAACTGTGCAGCATTCAGAATAGAATCATGTTTCACAACTCCGGGAGCTTTCATTTTATCACGTGTATAAATTGCTGGAAGGACGAAAAGCATATGATCGTGTAGAGGAAATTTCGTAGTATTTAAGCCGGTCGGTTTATCTAGAGTTTCTTTCAGAGCCGAGGAAAAGTCTTTAGTTGAATAACAACTTGCATCTCACATGTCTAACACTTTAGGCTATCACTCAATCGCGCGCTCCTCAATGCGTTAATTGGCCGCTAAACAAGGTCGCCGATTACGTGAAACTCCACCTTATTTGCCCTTTTACACTGCAGTGAAACGCTCTTCCCAGAGTCACTGAAGCTTATGCAGTCAAATGATTACTAATAGTCTGAAGAAAGAGATCTGTCCAGCGAAGTATAAAAGAATTTTTTCCATCTTCTAAACATCTACATGCCTAGGCACATTTATTGATGGCCTGCAAAAATAAAAGGAATTTTGTCAACGGCACAGTTCTGACTGCAATAGGTGTAAAGAAAAGTTTGTATCGTTTGACAGCATCACCTTTTTGCACCCATAATCGAAGGGTTGCAGGTAGTCGGCAATAGATAAGCGTTTCAACTTTCTGAAATTGTTTTCTCAAGTCAAGAAACCACTTGATATCTTCCTCATCTAAGAATGTTGCTTCGGAAGAGTTTGAAAACCTTCGTCTGGTTGAAATTTTAAATCAAAGAGAACAAAAATACCTCTTCGTTTTTGGTCGGAACGCGGATTTCTTATGAAATCATAGGACGGTTTGTCATCAAAGCCTATCATGCTTTCTTGAAGTAAGTGTACTTTTGAAAAATTCAGACGAATGCCTATGGCTGAAATTTGGCACAATATTTAGTGAGACGAGCAAGCAATACCATTCGATACCGATCAAACTAATCTCCCCATCTGTCGCTGTCCGTAAATTTATAGCGTAAAAATATTTGGAGAGATAAAAGCACTGATTTCGTATATCGACAAGTCTCCGTAAGTCCTTGTATAGGAGAAAGGCTAATGCATTTTTGAGCGATTGATCAATCTCGAAACCACTATATCTATAGTTCATACTATCCTCAAAATGCACTATGATAAATATGCCTTGTGTTCAAGATCAGCAAATCGTTTTGACTAAGTAATTCACAGGAATTTTCACGGATAGTGAGATTTAACGTAAGCTGACGTACGTCTTAGAAATGCACTTCCATTCTTTAAAAAAGTAGTAGCAAAAATTGCGAAAAATAAGTCGAACTCGTTTCTTCGAATTCACGGAAGAAAAGGCGCCGTATACTACTGAGCTCATCTCGCAGAAAAATCTCTAATCACCTATAACGAAGAGATATCAATAGTGTTGCCGTATTTGTTATATCGTAGAAAATCATTGACTGAAAAGCTGAAGTTGACTCGGAAATTGGAACTTATAAAGATTCGCGAAGAGCAAGCTAGGAAATAATACTAACATCTAACATTATTATTAGAAATAAAACATACCAAATGACGTAGAGTGATGTGAAAAACTTCTGCGTCAGCTGCATTCCAGGCCGAAATGAAACATATAGCAAGTAGAATGTCAAACCTTTTTGGCTGTAGCGCCGTAATAGACGGCACTGAGTCGTGCCCACACACAGGCTCCCATACACATCGGGCAAGGATAGCATGAAGTATACAGGGTACAACCGGACAGGTTGAGACTACCTAAGAATAAAATTCAACTTTATTCAATCAAGAAATCGAAGCTATAAAGACAAAAAAGAATGAAGATGATGGAATTTCATCCAGATAAAAAATGATTATGAATACAACAAATGACATTGCGAAAGACACTGAAGTCCTAAGATTAAGGATTAAGTACTTAGGTAATAGGTAATGAATCGATATGAAATTTTTTCAGGGAAAAGGGGTAGAGCGCTAGTTAGTGATGCTGCGTATGTAGAAGCATTTAATGTTAGTTTTGTTAAGCAGATTTAAAGTATTTGAATAATAGTGTTCAGTGAAGACATAATAGTACCGTACTATGAAAGTAGTATGGCTGACGTTTCGACGAATTTCGCCTTATTCAGTGTACCTTTGTAGTGCCTTAAATCTTTTAATTAATCCTCGGTGACAAGCCGTTCAGAGTCTTGCACACTTATCTATGCAAAACTCTGAGCGGCTTGTCACCAATGATTAATTAGAAGGCTTCAAAAGCAGCTTAACGACACTGAAGAAGGCGAACACGTCGAAACGTCAGCCACATTACTTCATTGTACTGTGCTACATGTACTAAAGAAATACTATTATTAGGAACATTGGATCTGATTTAACACGACAAATGCTGATTTATTCCAACCATGCAAAAGCTGATCAGTGGTCGATCCTGAGAATATCAGCAATCAAGGTGATGAGCAAAGCGTTCATCTGGTCTCCTCTCTTCAGACCGCTTGCAATAAATCAACCGGATGCGGATCGTTGCTTACAGCCTAATACGTTTTAACCCATGCATGTACGTACCAATTTTCTTACAGGCGTTTATGATCGCGACCACCTCAGCATGTATTGTCGGATCATTTGTCACCAATACCTGAAACGACCTTATATAAAAAACACTTCAGCAGATTAAAGCTCGTAAAAATCGGTTTTCTCAAAGCATCACTCTACTAAATTGAACTGCTCCACGGCTCCGAGCGCGTGAAGTGGACGAGTGGTTGTGATACTCGTCGCGGAGAAGGCGAGGCCAAACCCCACTCCTAACATTTTTCTGCAGTCAACAATGAACACTTAATGGAAAGCTACGCTTGGTTTCCTCGAAATTGCAATCAGATGCGCTCAATCAGTATTCTACGACGTTTTAAAAAGATGAAGAAAATACAAACTGAATGCTCAAAGTGCTCAGAACGCATTGAGAAAAAAAAAACACTATGAAGACACGGATCAACAAAGTGTCAAATCACTTCACAAAATTTAGACGAGGCGTGCAGCTGGCATGTTTTTTCTCCAGTCGGCACTTTTCGCTTGGCTGAGGCTATCCATTCCGATGGTGACCATTACTACGTCGATATTTTTCTTCACCTACATAAACAATCAGTAGACTATAAAACACATATGTTACCGTTTGGGGGGAGGGGGGGGGAGGGCGCAGTGGCCGAGAGGCTAGTAATCCTCGGCTCGGCTCGATGTGGAATTGATTCCCCACGGCCCCAACACTCTCCGGCAATCAATAACGAACGTAAAGCACCAGCCTTGTTCTCCTCGACCATGCAAGAAGACGTGCTCGATCTGTATTTTGCGACTCTCGTAAAAAAGATGAATTTCCCGTGCAATCGAGGAAATGAATCAAACACTAGAAGTGCTGGCACTCGCACAGTAAAAAATATGTGATACAGGACAAATGAAGTAATACAGTGTGCCGTCGCTTGATGGGCAGAAAACCATAGTTTGATCCCGTTCACGTCGATCTATTCTCCTTTGCATATGATTAATGACGTTTCAACGTATTGGCTTGGCTATTCCACTACTCTAAGAATGATCAGCTAGATCGGTATCCAATGACATTTATGAAGACCACAAATGCTCACACAGCAACCAAGCCGACATACGAATACCTTTCTAAATGATAGGTGGACTAAGCGAGTGGAATAAGATAGTGCTGGAATCTCTAGAGAGTGTGACATCACGCCCGGTGAATGAAACAGAATAAATTAGAAGCTGTTGGAAATGCATTAGCAATCGTTTCTGTTTATTTCAGAAAATGTCTCACCATTCAAACCCTGCCATTTGTATCTCCGATTCGAAGAATGATGCCCATCATCTTTATGCTTCACAGCACTGCGTAAGATTTCAAGTTTATTTCCTTTTGAATAACTTTAACATTCCTATCGCATCACATGTCTTTCAATTTCTCATTCATGCCGGCAACAGATGTTTCAAATATCAAGAAACGATGAAGTCCTTGGCATCAGTTAATTCCTAAGGCACGCATCATGCACTGGACTTAGTACCGGTAGAGGTTTATGAGCACATATTTGGCCTTTACAGCGACTTGTGATGGGCCACTGATAAATCAGTTCACTTCTACCATCATCTCAGAGAGGCCTGGTATCAGTCTGATGACCCCGAGGAATAGGAGACTTAGTGAGTTTGAAGAGCAGTACTGAACCAAAAGCCTTGTATATATTGCAGGGAAATTGTAGCCTTTGCGTCGTATGCACTTACTGTAACAAGTATTTTTTTAGTACGCAGTTCCGTCAGCATTTATATAAATCTTTCCATCTTCCAACTTAATATCACTATAACTGAATGCGGGGAATGCAGCATGCCAAGCCTTTTCTTCATTCGTTTCTACACGCCAACGAAAGATATATCATTGCTGATATAACCAAAAAATCGTGATAAAATCAAAAGTTACAGCTATGGCAACAACTGGCACTTAGAAGAGTTGAACAGCTCACTGAAAACTGTATGAAGGATGAGGGAAGTGTGCAGCTTGAAACATGAGTTACAATATGTAAGCAGTTACGAGTTCGGTCTCACGCCTAATCACCACCAAACTTTTTTCCAGAGGCGGCAAGATAGTAATAGAATTGTCTGAGAGAATAGTAAGACGCAGGCGACATTTTAGTAGACTACCTAAAGTTGTTGTATATGGGTGAAATTCATTTAACGAATTCTACAGTGTTATAATAATTCTAAAGAACGACTTTCCATTAAGCTCGGCATCATTAACAATATATGTGAGTATTCTAAGCTCATCTTCTGAAGACAACACATTATCCAGCAAAATATGTCGATACCAATACTGACACTACTACGATTAGAAGTATCGCTTCGGCTCAAAAATCCTACACTGCTTTATAGATCGAATGCGTGTCCCGGCTCTAAGGACGTAGGACGCTATATATCACAAAGATAAACTTGTCCAGTTTTGGAAATTCTAAAAAATCACCATTTTGCTAATTTCGCTCATCATCATGGAATTCCCCTTATCATCATCTAGTGAATTCGGTCGTATCATTTATACCGTAACCTGCTTAGAGATTGATATGCTATCCGATAATCCACAAATAGATGATAGGGAACTGCAGAAAGAAGGAATTATTCTTATCATTATCTCTTGAATTCGGTCGCACCATTGATACCGTATCCTTCTTCGGGGAGTGATATGTTACCTGATAAACTCAAACTAGATGACAGGAAACTGCAGAAAGAATTAATTCCTCTTATCATTATCCAGTGAATTCAGTCGTATCATTAACATCGTATCCTGCATCGAAAATGATATCTTATCTGATTAACTCCAACTAGATTATAGGAAACTGCGGAAAGAATTAATTCCTCCTAGATGACAGGAACTGCGAAAAGAAGAATTCCTTTCAACATTATTCAGTGAATTTGGTCGTATCACTTAAACCGTATCCTGCTTTGGGAAGTGACATGTTATCTGATTAACTCCAACTAGATGATAGGGAACTGCGGAAAGAAGGAGTTAATCTTATCACTACTTAGGGATTTAATCTGATAAGGATATTAAATGTTTTGAGCCGATAGGTCTAGTGCTATATAGGCGCCTATTTCGTCCTATTGGGACTCATCAGTAGCACCCTCCCTCGGTCCCGTCGATCCCTTGAGGTGGAATAATCCTACTACTTAGTGAATTTGGTCGTAACATTTATACCGTATCCTGCTTCGGAAAGTGATATGTTATCTGAATGACTTCATCTAGATTATAGAGATCTGCGGAAAGAAGGAATTCCTTTCATCATTATTTAGTGAATTCGGAGGTATCATGAATACCGTATCCTGCTTCGGAAATGGTATGTTATCCGATAAACTCCATCTGAATGGTAATGAGCAGCAGAATTCAGTAATTCTTCTCATCATGATCTAGTGAATTCCGTCGTATCATTCATTCCGTATGCTGCCTTGATATGCTATCTGATTAACTCCAACTAGGTGATAGAGAACCGCAAAAAGAATTAAGTGCTCTTATAAATGTCTTGTAATTTGGTCGTATCACTTAAGCCGTATCCTGCTTTGGGGAGTGATATGTCATCTGGTAAACTCCAACTAGATGACAGAGAACTGCGGAAAGAATTAGTTCATCTTCTCATTATCTAGTGAATTCGGTCGAATCATTTATAGCGTATGCTGCTTCGGGGAGTGATATGTAATCTGACAGGCTCCAACTGGATGATTATGAACAGCAGAAGAAGGAATTTTTCTTTTCATATAGGGCTCTGCGGAAAGAGGGAATTAATTTCGTCATTATCTAGTGAATTCGGTCGTATCATTAATATCGTAACCTGCATCGAGATGATATGTTATCTGGTAAATTCCAACTAAATGATAGGGAACTGCGGAAAGAGGAAATTCCTTTCATCATTATCCAGTGAATTCGGTCGTATCACTTAAACCGTATCCTGTTTTGGGGAGTGATAAGTTACCTGATTAACTACAACTAGATGATAGAGAACCGCAAATAGAATAAACTCTCTCATCATTATCTTATGAATTCGGTCGTATCACTGAAACCGTATCCTGCATCGAGATGATATGTTATCTGGTATACCCCAAATAAATGATAGGGAACTGCGGAAAGAGGGAATTCCTTTCATCACTATCTAGTGAATTCGGTCCTATCATTAATACCGTATCCTGCATCGAGATGATATGCTATGTGGTAAACTCCAACTGAATGATGGGAACCGCAAAAAGAATAAATTCCTCTTATCATTATCTTGTGAATTCGGTCGTATCACTTAAACAGTATCCTGCTTCGGAAAGTGATATGTTACCTGGTAAAGTCCAACTAGATGATAGGGAAATGCGGAAAGAATTACTTCCTCTTATCATTATCTAGTGAATTCGGTCGTATCACTTATAGCGTATGCTGCTTCGGGGAGTGATATGTAATCCGGTAATCTCCAACTGGATGAATATGAACAGCAGAAGAAGGAATTTTTCTTTTCATGTAGGGCTCTGCGGAAAGAGGGAATTCCTTTCATCATTATCCAGTGGATTCGGTCGTATCACTTAAACCGTATCCTGCTTTCGAAAGTAATATGTTATCTGATTAACTTTAACTAGATGATACGTAACTGCGGAATGAAGGAATTCCTTTCACCATTATCTAGTGAAACCGGTCTTATCTCAAACCGTAACCTGCTTTGGGGAGTGATATGTTACCCTGTGAACTCCAACTAGATGATAGAGAACTGCAAAAAGAATTAATTCCACTTATCATTATCTAGTGAATTCGGTCGTATCATTAATACCGTTTCCTGCTCCGAAAATGATATGTTATCTGGTTAACTCCAACTAAATGATAGGGAACTGCGGAAAGATGGAAGTCCTTTCATCATTATCCAGTGAATTCGGTCGTATCAATAATGAAGTGCCCTGCTTCGGGTAGTGATCTGTTATCTGGTAAACACCAACTAGATGATAGAGAACTGCAGAAAGAATTAATTCCTCTTATCATTATCTAGTGAATTTGGCTGTATCATTAATACCGTATCCTGCATCGGAGAGTGATTATCTATCTGATTATCCAACTAATAAAAAATAATTAATTCCTCTTATCATTATCTTGTGAATTCGGTCGTATCACTTAAGCCGTATCCTGCTTTGCGGTGTGATATCTCATCTGGTAAACTCCAACTAGATGATAGAGAACTGGGGAAAAAGCATTTCCTCTTATCATTATCTAGTGAATTCGGTCGTATCATTTATACCGTATCCTGCTTCGGGGAGTGATATGTTATCTCATTAACTTCAGCTACATTATAGAGCTCTGCGGAAAGAAGGAATTCCTTTCATCATTATCTAGCGAATTCGGTCGTATCACTAAAACCGTAACCTGCTTTAGGGAGTGATATGTTATCTGGTAAACTCCAACTAGATGATAGAGAACTGGGGAAAAAGCAATTCCTCTTATCATTATCTAGTGAATGCGGTCGTATCATTTATACCGTATCCTGCTTTGAAAATGATATGTTATCTGATAAACTCCTACTTGATGATAGAGAACTGAAGAAAAAGCAATTCCTCTTATCATTATCTAGTGAATGCGGTCGTATCATTTATACCGTATCCTGCTTTGAAAATGATATGTTATCTGATAAACTCCTACTTGATGATAGAGAACTGAAGAAAAAGCAATTCCTCTTATCATTATCTAGTGAATTCGGTCGTATCACTCTTAGAAATAGCGTAATTGCCCCAATCACATTCCACACTTTCAAGGGAAAAAACTAAGTTTCCATAAAAAGGCTATATTTAGAAGCTTCATCAAACATTTCCACTATATTTTATTTATACTTACCTAGAATTCAATCAAATTTATCTTCTCCTTCTTTCAACTTTCCTTATTCATCTTCCACAAAAGCCTAAAGCCGCAGTTCACCTAGAGACGTCTGCCTCCAAGAATTCCTGAGCTGATGAGCTGATGAGCCAGCTTGGAATCAAAAAATCTATAAGCAAACGTGAACTCAAATTCGAATATCGGAATGCTGCATCGAAGCGATAAAAAAAATTCGAGTTAAGAGTAGCAATCATTTCAAAAGCACTTAAGTTCAGAAAAAATAAAATACTATAAATAAACTTGAGAATTTCGCACATCTGAGATTGACGCGAATGTGCAGCTGCATAGACCAAGGCATAAAGCAAAAAATGTTCTTTCTGTTCAACGAATGTGTATGCTCTTTAAAGAACTTCAACTTACACGAGATTATTGACAAATTTCCACCGGCCAACGTCGGCATAAATTTATCTCATTCGGTGTCGGTTGATCCGGGCTTGTGATCCACCTATGGTCCTCGATGTGGCTGCCTCCAATATTGCTTGAGACTGCTTTTCTTTATAGGAACACCGCTAGAATGAGAAGCTTACTCGACAACACGCTTTTTATACGAGATGGTTGCAGACGATTGGTCATTGATAGTGATAAAATTTCTTATCAAGATAAGCCATGCTGTAGTGACCGGTATCCCGTCAGATGACACGTTAAGAATCAAAAAATCTTGCAGTCTGATCATCATCTGATCTCGATGTAAGCAATCAATCATTTTTTGGAGCTTGGGATGACTGTTGATAGTAGGTGGTGCCGCGTTGACTGCCCACGCGGTGGACGACGCTGTCAACCTTCCTGAAGGAGGATGTAATTGTCACAGTCTTGTTGTCTGGTAATCAACTGAGACTTCTATCGTCACTAGAAGAGATATCGACCTAATAAAAAGTGAAATATGAATTGAGAAACGAGCACTCTAAGAGTTGGGACGTCGGTAGGATAGCTCTTTAATAATATTCAAATTCTTCTGCAGTCACTCATCCATTATAAATTACATTAACGCATTCCACAAATTCCACTGGAGTGTCTTCCGTGCTCAGGCAGCGAAAATCGCTATCTAATCTGAAGATGAAGTGTTCATAAAAGAAGTAGTAGTCAGAAACGTTAAATAATAACAGAGTAGAAAAAGAAAAGCTTACTTTTTTACATTGAGAATTATTCAGAGATTAGCATATCTTTCAGCACCCTGCTACAGCAACATGGCACTGCTATGAAAGGATAACGTCCAAAAATTGAAAAAAAGTTTTCTAATCGGCTAACCTTTCGGCGTCTTCACCATTCTCATCACCTGGGATCATTCGAGTAAAAGGTCTACACAAAGAGGACTCTAGATGATTCAGCTCGATGCCACTAGGAAGATCCACATCTAATGGCAAACGGCCGTAGACAATCGAATTGAAAATCGCGCTCGTGAGGAATTTAGAGAAGCGTCTAAACGTTCCTGATTTGGTTACTTTGCAAAGCCATGTGTAAACTGAATAGTCCAAAAACAGTTTGGTTATTTCAAAATTTCCACCAGTACAGTACGAATGACATTACGCGACAAAATTTCATTAGTGTCTCAGGCTTTCAGGTTACGATAGAAAATGGTACTCTGTTTTGTTATGAGGGGGAGGGGAGCATCTTTCAAATGTTCGAGAACAAAGCCTCTTTTGCGTTATTCTTAGACTTCTGGCATGATTTTTTTTTATTTGATCTGTCTTCATGGTGCTTTTTTCATTGTGCAAATCCCAATATTTCTATCGTTCAATTTGTTTTTCGCCTTCTTTTAAACTATAGAATATTGATTGGGTGTGTCCCCTTGCTATCTCGAGGACAGTCTAGCTGTAACGTTCCAAAGCGCATTCGTTGTTTACTATCAGTTAATGTTGGGAATGGAATTGTGCCCCACCAACGCCGCGATGAGCATCACAACCGCTCGGCCACGGTGCGCTCCAAGTATCATTATACAGCTCAGATCTCGGCAGATTTGATGCTGAATTCGTTCCAAGACGGCCCGTTTCATCAGCTGTAGTGTCGAAAAGAAAACTGTGTTACACACTCGGGGCACAGTTTTTGCTTGGTTAAGATGTGTTTGTAATACTATCTGACTCATAAAGACATATGCTTCTGAAATCATGGAAGGTAAATCAAAAGTCCGACTTTCCATGAACCTCGGCATTAATAATTATCAGATGTAAATCGTAAAGACTTAACTTGATTGATAGTAGAAGTAGCAGTTTTACTTCGATGGCTGCGTTTCAGCGACTCGCTTTCTTCAGAGCCTCAGACGCTCAGGAAGTAAGTCATAAGACGTCTAGTACAATGTACGTTCAGGATCTGAACAAGAGGGGCTGCTAAAACGTTAGACTTTCGACTACTAATAATAATACTATGATACCCCCTCAGTTTATCAAGATAAGTCATACATTACCTGTATCACCTGTCATCAGTCGAGTGACTCGGGCGGGCTCGAGCAACACTTCCATTTTTCGCCGCGTGCTGCTAGAAGTAGTTACCATAACTTCAGTGTAACTTGTAATGTGCTAAGCAAATGTCCTCAGAGAGATCAAGGAAGTGCGGAAGAATGAAAACATTAGTCTTCGAGACTCATGAGACGGCTTAAAAAATGCGACATACGTCAAAATGCCATGAGAAGGAAAAACAATTGGGAAAACAAAGCTTTGCATCAGAATTCTAGTCCTTACTAACACCTACATTTGTGAGATGGAGTAGAAGACGCGCCACTGAAAAAAAATTCCTAGTGCAAAATATTATTGATGATTACGATCAATAATCAAGACAGAAGCGATTTCGTCACCTATAATCGTCTTCGCATCTCCACCGATTCCCCATGGCACTTGAGACATTGAGTTGCGACCCTTATTGCTATCCGGCTTTGACTGGCTCTTGGATGCTTCCAGTGACCAAAGATGTCCGTCTCCACTATACAAATGCGTATTATGTGCATACTTGAAACGTTGTTTGGTGAATAGTTCATCCGCTAGAAAATGTAGAGCAAAATAGCAAAATAAAGAACAATAGCCAATAAATAGTTAAAAATCATTGGAACTAAAATAATAGCTACATCTAACTAGGATCACAGCCTCTTTGTTTCGTGTTGTAAGTGTACAGTCGTTTGGGAAAACGCTCCCAGCATGCCTCATGTTTCGTTTTACATTTTATCGAAGTTAGATTGTGCATATTTCTCAAAGTTGGTAAGCCTATCAAACGTGTGAAACATATGACTAACAAAAAATAAATCATTATCAGATCGTGAGTCTACACAACACTGGAATACATACCGGAAAAATAAGGGACGCTATTGATTGTATTGATTGGAATTTTGACCAAATAGCTCATTTTGCTCTTGATCCTTTCGTCACCGCAAGTACCATAACCCTCCGAAGACCAGGGCTGAAAGTCGGGGGCCGCCGTGCCGCCACTTCTGCGGTAGTCAGATGTCGCGCGGTGAGCATCAAAATTACTCTCGTGATCCTCAAAGGGATAAAGGACATTGAGCGTCGTCCGGCTTACTTAGAATTATTGCAATAAGCGCGAGCGCCGATACGAATCTGGCACTCATTTCATATACTTATTTGATTTATTTATCCAACTTAATTCATTATTGTCTTGGCGCCTATTTTTTGCATTTTTACATACTATATAAATAATCGAAATCTATACAACAGTAGGCACAAACACAAAAAACCTTTACAATGACAAATGCATTGTATGATATACATTGCACTTTCAAAAAGCATTCGAATGTTGTATTGCTGTTGAGAAGCTTGAACGTTGTTCCTGCTATCAATGATTTTCTTGCAGTCTTTCAACTGAAATTCTCTATTCTACTAATCATGATATCCGCTTTAGTGACTATAAAGGCATGATACTCATTAAGAAAAGCAATACCGCAAAAATAATGCGCTCCGCCTGCCGGTCGTCATGCCTCATCCCAAGCGGAAAATCAACGCTTAAATGAAAAAGTAGAGCATATACACCACACGAGAAGATCAACTAGAGCTTTTAGCACATTTAATGCTCTTCCAATCGTCCTCTTGTACTATTACCCAGTCTGATGAGCAGAAGTTGTGGGCATTAGAGTACGACACGTCTAAAGAGCAACAGTTTGGCTCTCAACTGACAGCGTGTTAGTCAGTTTACGTTGCGTGCCTCCGACTTTCCAGACGTACTGAATATATTGCAGTTTGACAGTAAGCCAACAAAATCCCAAAGTCTGTGAACAAGGACGAATCAATAGAAACTTAATCTGAAAAGGGATTGAATAGAAAGTGCCAAGTAACAGCACAAATGTCAACTGTGGATTTCTAGAAGCACATATGTGGATAATAATTATTGTTGAAGTTATATTTGGTTTGCGTAATCATTTCTTTTTGTTGTAGGTGATGACTGCTAGAATAATGAACACTGTAAATAGCCTTGTAAGGAAGACGAGAGTGAAGTTGCTATTTGGTGCCCAATGCTAAACATTGATAAACTTTGAGCTTAATGCCTTCATGTGAGCTCCGACAACTGTAAATCTTCGTAGAGCAATAGTTAGTTCTTGGCAATCGAAACACTGTCGTCACCAACTTATAGGTGGTCTAATTGTGAGTGCCGAAAGTTAGATTGATCTTTTTTTCTCTTATCAAAACAATTTGTCATAAGTCATTAGAATTCTGGTGTTTGCTTCCCATAACACTCTGCAAATGACAACAGAAGATTTCGGTCTTGAAAATTTCAGGAATTGGGTCTGGGAGGCTTACCGATCATTCAACGTAGCATCATATGAGCAAAAAGATTTAAGTTTTAAACGAAGTGTAGGTTGGAGGATTAAGATGAAGATGCTATTTATGACACTTCTCAGAGAGAGCAAGAGTCTGAGGTTAACACCTGCGATTTTATAAACAATTATGTCAAGTGTTTTTTTTTTGTGAATCTAAAACATATGAAGTGAAAACAATGTTCTAAATTATGGTATCACTGCAACTGCGAAGCGATTAGCGTTAGGAAGATCAGAGCCATCGGAAACGGAACTCTTTTGATCAATGAGGAGTTGCAATGTACATTGCTACTTCGATACTACTCATAGCAGAGCACTGCCGATCTCAGCGAGCACCCCTGTTGCTCCCTTCTCAAATTTTTTAGAAACAAATCAAAAAAAAAATTCCGAAAACTAGTATTTGCTCTCTAAGCCCTAACCTTAGTTTATCAATTCCGCTTAGACTGCTTCATCTTTCATACTTCTCCTTTCTGGCTTGCTTCATTATAATTTCTTGCTGCTATAATAAACGATTAACGAAAATTAGATGTAATCATGGAGCAATTCTAATCTGAAAATCGAGGCCATTGCTTAGTTCAACTGTTACAAATCTGAGAGTATAAATATCTGAAAATAGGAGTATTGAACATTTGTAAGAGAGGTGTAGCAGTCAATGGACGATTCCACCGAAAAGGTGTCTCGTTTTGCCTGGTGAAATCCTACTTGTTCATACTTATTTCTTATTGATATGAACCACGGCAGTGAACAGCCGGACAAGATCATTTGTGATTTCAGGAGCTAGTGTGCTGTTATCATGAAATGATTTTATTTGTACCTATTGATGAGTTTCCAATGATTTTGTCAAAACTGATATAGTTCACTATGGATCGAGGAATGGTATTTGTAATGGAAAGAGAATCTTGATTACGACTATTTCTGGCCTATGGCTCATTTTTCATAGTGGACTAACATTGGTCTACTCGTCCTCTGGCATTGGCTCAAGCCTCTGTAGAAACGATAGGCTCATTGGAGATCAAAATTATTACTCACAATTGCTATTTGAGCCAACTTGTCATGCCGTCACTAAAATGGGCTCTTGTACAGCCGATAGACGTGCTTTGACTTTACACATCGTCTGTCAAGCAGAACCCTTGCCTTTTTAGCCAGTCCTCTGTGGGTGCTCAGTCCCATTTTCGGTCAGTAAGGTCGAAGCACGTGTATAGCGCTGTAGAAGAGCCCGTTTAGCAGACCACATGACATGTTGGCTCAAATAGCAGTTATAAGAATTGAGATATGTTGAAATTTAAGGGGGTCTCGAAAAACACTCGAAAAGAAGGAATAATTATACTATCAAACTGTTTTATTCAGAATCAATTCCAACGGCATCTATGCGTCTCAGTCAAGGCAACTTCTGCCCTCGTTCGGATATTTGCCAGCCAGTTCGAGTTGTCCAGCGTTATAGAGTGACGTTGGCTCACTTCCAACTGTCACGTGTTTTGAGGGAATTTCCACTCGAAACGTGCGTTGACATGGCTAAAATGATATTTATTTTCCAAAAAAAAAACTCAAAAGCTGTTCTTTTCCATGTAAAACCTGTGCAGATTCGATATCTTCTTCAAGAACGATGGAGAGTCGTAGTTTTAGAAGAACATCATAATTTGCGAAGGTTAAATATAGGGGATAGTCCATGTAATAGTTTCATTCTCATGTGGAGGCTTCGATGAAAGTCGATTTTTTTGATCTGTCTATATGTTAAATTTTCAGCAATAAGTCAGAATTTTATTCAAAGGTAAACGATTGCGTTATTATGTAAAAGAAAGCCTTGCGATCGACTATTTTGAGATCTCGTTCATAATCATTATTACCTGATAATGACCATAACAGACCTTATGAAAGGCGCAAAATATATTGTCGTTTACACATGTCAGTTTAAGCCTAATAAAGAAATGTGCTGAAAACGAACGGACTTTTTCCAAAAGGAAAAATTTTGAAGCTGCTGGAAAACACTGCGAACGTTAGTTATGTTACTCAAGTGCAATTGATCAGAGACGTGGCACAGCTTAATAATTAGAGATTTCTCACCGTGACATCATCATTACAATCGTGGTAGACGGCAACATACGGCTCAATATCGGTTATCTCCGCGGTGCTACCCGATAAGTTGTACTCTCCATTTGAGTCCGTCTTACTCGATGCCATCAGGTCATCAGTATCAAGCACACCAGGAAGTATACTGTCTGAACATCGTCAACCTACCTGATCGCAATTTATTTGTTTCTTTTTTTCATCAGAGCTTTTTTGCCCTAAAAAAGAACGTGGTACATACATACTGTTAATCATAGACTACATTTTTTGTGCTTTTCGGCCAATGGCTTTCCGATAAGACTCAGTATGGAGTGAATCAGCAACTTCCGCCTAGATGCACACTATAATTACATTTGCTTTTTTCAACTCATTGCTGATATGTTAGATTTGGTTGTGCAAAAAAACCAGATGATGGTTTAAAAAGTAGGAAGAGTGGAGGAGTTATCAGTTAAAAGTATTGTCCACGACAATCTGGGCAGTAGAACAAGTATTAACATTCGCCAACGGCCGCTGTAATATCATCTGTACACAAACACTTCTGATAATGGCAACAAAAATATATTGCGGGTGTGAAGGATAACGGTACAAGAGTTGACTGATAGTTTTTCTTTGGGAGTTAGCGGAGTCTGCAGTCTTCGATAAATAGGCAGGTATCTTTGTAGGTGATCTGATTGCCAATACTTGAATAATAATATTTGATGGACAATTGCCACCCACATTACGGTGTTCTTTCGGTGACTTGGTCTTATGGAGGGTGCGTTGAAAACCACTCTAGCAAGTAACCTCTATTATAAATAAACAGGACTTATCTGTCCGTCCACATCCATGCACATATAATCTGGCTGTTAAACAAACTGACTGTCTGAGTCGTACAGATATACGCGCACTCCACCTGCCGGCTTCCCATTGCACAACAATTTGCCTCGAACCTGAAGAAAATGTAATTTGATTTCAGTCTTTCTTGCTCACCATAAAATAATATATTAATGCTAGATAAAGTGATGCAGAACTTATCGTTTACACCACTGAAAATGCATGCTGCGTCAATGCCAGAAAATTATGGATGTCCACTTAGAACGGTTGCACAAATCCCGACTAATATAAATTTATACTGCGCTGATTTTTATACTGTGACTGACTTTGCTGTCTTAATCCGAGAGTGAAATGTGTAGGAAGAGCAGGAGTTTTCAAAAAATGTTCTGAGATAGTATTAATGAAACTTAATGTCAGTCTGAATCACAACACAAGGAACAAACAAGTGAAAGCTGCAAAAAAAGTTTCGGGAAAATCATTGCAAAACTGGTGTGCAGTGGAAAGAATTTCTGCTTCAAATAATAATCCATAATGTTATGTTAGCACTCATGACAAACCGAAACTGATTGTGTTCGGCCGATGAGGTCGATCCCTAAAGCACATTCAACAACAACAAGCAGTATGAAGTATTTCATCTGAAATAATTGAGAAGTTTGCGTGAGAAAGGTTGATATGATCACTAACAAAAATCACTCTATCTTCGAGGCCTTCTTTGAATTAAAAAAATGACAACTTTCACTAATGCAAGACAATCAAAATTTTTTTCTTATTAAACTACGATTCCGTAAACGTGACAATTTGCCGAAGGCATCCTCGCTTCTACTGCCCGTCTTAGATTCAAAAATCCGTTGCGCATCCGTCTGCTAAGACGACTTTGTTTCAAATTTACTGAATATCAAAGATTGTTGCGAAGATCAACGTCAAACGCAACATTGGCAAGTTTAGCAGCGGAACATGAGGAAATAAGGCTTTTTCTTACGAACTAAAGAGGCTGTGACCGTTGCACTTTCTTAAACTACTCTCTTTTCTGTTGAACTGTTGACGTTTGATGACGATTGAAAACTTAATAGCAATTTGTGGATATGTTAGATATAATGAAGGAAGTGTTAGATTAGATGAAAACTTTTTTAAAAAGATTTTTTAACCGAATATTGGAGAAAATGGTTTGAGGACATTGTTTTTGCTAAGAAGGGAGATAGCCACAATGGGTGCAAAACAAAATGAAGAAGGCGTTGGATTGAAACAAAACAGTTGATTGAGAGAATTATGACGACCTTGGCGCACACCATCAAACAAACAATCCTGGGACCTGTCCATTTCACTATTACTGCGAGTTCGATTCAAAATACATTATCACCTCTTGGGCATTAAAGCAGTAACAATTACTTGAAGAATGTGGGTATGTCAGTCAATCCAGAGCTCAAATCTTTGGAAGCTCAGCTCTGTTTGCTTCATGGAAACGCATTTCCGATGCGTTGTAGCAGTTTACACTCGCTTTGCCTTGTGAAATCGGCTATAGCCAGTAGACAACTTTCGCTAGGCTTTTAACGATCATTTAGCAGCTCAAATTGCAACAATTTTGAAGCCAGAATGAACTTTTGAAAAAGCTTTGAAAAAAGTCGTAAGAGCTGGAAAAAGCTATGTTTTGGACTCGAATTAGTTTGCCCGTCGCTCAAACTTCAAAGCAGTTTCTTGGTAACTCCACAGCGGCAATTTGAAACAAGAATAAAAGCTTGTAAGTCTAAATAGATAGTTTCTCTTCAAACAGCAAAAGAATCTTGAATCCATATAAAAAATAGCGCTCTCACGATGTAACATTCTGATGAGGCTTCCGTGATGAGTCCTTCTATTATATTGTGAAGACTCAGTGACGAGAACAGTGCAAAGACGACGATAGTATTGAAGATAAGAAAGATCCCATATTAACTTTATGAATCGCAGCTATTAGTTTCCTAACTGTACAAAGCAAATGTATTCATCACAAGATAACTCAATAATGAAAGGTAGCCAGACTGCAGGAGGTAGGCGACAAGAACTTTGTGATTGTACGTGCAGTGCTAGCCCATCCTACTCACGAATGACCTGAGTTTGCCACGTTTATTGCTATGGATCTGATGAGCCACAAGAGCACATCTTGCACCAACCACAGCCATTCTCTTAGTCCGTATAATGGTAGACTCCGTGTGGGTCGATGAAAACGGTCTTCTTTCTTACTAGTTATTGTTTTCATACAGATGAAGAAACCACTCAGTAGTAGCACGTTGTTGCACCATTGAGGAAGGTCGTTCGAGTCATGCTCCACCGAATAGGATATAATACGAACGCAACGAGGATTCACACGGACGAGCGACTGCGCACAATTGACCTGAAACATCGGTACGGAAGAAGACGGAACGTTGAAACGTTAGTCGAATAAAGATTAATTCCAACATCGTGCTGCTTTCGTGACGACAGCGATTTTTGGCTGTCGCGATGCTCGGATGGTGCTTAGAGAGGTTTACAAGCGCACTCCAATGATAATGTGGTGCTTACACAGTAAAATTTCGATTTTATGACGACTTATACATCATAAAAAGATGTATTATCAATAAAAACTTATATAATTGTGTTTTGAGTAAAAAGAACGCGACAACGATTCGATTATGTCCATTAGCACAAAAATACACAAGCGATGATTAATACATGATCACTTGTGTAACCGTTTGCCACTTGATGCGGATTCTGGAAGGTGGTGTAGTGGATAATCACGCAAGTCATCACAGTACGGTGCTTGTTCGAGTCTATCCTCTTAACGCTACCTTGCAATCACATGACATCGCCTTAGCTCAGATATCTTAAAGATCGCATGAAGAATCGTCTCGGACTAGATATCTTCGACGATTTGAAGAAGAGAAGATTCGCAGATAGCAACGAAACGGCGAGCGAAATCTCTGAAGGCCTGTGGATTATGAATGTGAGAAAGCGAATCAGAAGCATGGAATGCTAGGATTCGCATGATCAAATGTGATATGGGGTCATGTTAAACATTGCCACTTTCATGCTTTCGCGTCCTTGCTTCGATGGATGCTTTTAATATCATCACAAGGTCGTCTAGTCTTCAACCTTTTGTCAACTTCTGAGTAAGTTAACTGATTGTGTGTAGCCAGATTTAATGGGAAGCTCCGGCGTCGTATTGCCAACCATGTCGTTCTCAAAAAGATTCTTAGCCGTCATTAAATTTGTTCAGTGTGACAAGCATCCTGTTTCTCCCAGCGGCTCTCTTTTGAGGCGGAATAGCAACTGCGTGCCCCTAAGAATACGACAATTACATATAGATGTGGTGGTCATAACTGCTCTACATTATAAGTCAAATCGTTGTAGTTCCTTTATTAATCAGCATGCTGAAAAGCTTGCAGGTTGACCCCGATCATGAGCAAGCAAGCCCTACCTTTCTGCGTGGTCGACAAATTTGTACCAGATCTGCCTCAGGAAAAAACTACCTCCGACTGATATAGGCTAGTCGTTGTTGAAGATCTGGTGACGCTTTAGCGAATTCATCATAAGACTACATACAGAATTACTCAGTGGCACTCATGAAGTAAATATAATTATCAAATCGTAACCGAATCCACTTGCCGATTCAGAGACTTCTGTGGAATGGAATTGATATAATAAAAGAAACAAAAAACGTCTTGAATCCAAACAATTTGTGGAGAAAATATAAAAATGAAATGCGGCAGCTAAAGAATTTTATGAATAATTGAAAAATTTGCTTCCAGAAAAAAGGACGAGAAAGATTCGAAGTTTACTAAAAAGAAATAGAGTGAAGCGTGCTAGTAGTTGTTTATCTGCTAATGTTGTAATATACAGATGAATAGAAAAAAAGGTTTCTAGCTTGCATCAAGAGCAAACTACTAGCGAATCTTGAAAACTCGAAGGAGTATACATTCAAAAATAGAAGTAGCCTGAAAACTGCATCAAGAACCTAGTCGTATCTTCTCACTAATCAACATGTTGAAACATAGAAAGTAAGCTGGCTAATCAGTTTCACTTTCTTCAACAAGGTAACTGAGAAGGATCTGACTCACTTATCGCCTATCGCCCCATCAATTGTCAAGTAACTCAAGTGTACGCCAATAAGCTTTTCGTTTTTCGTAAAAGAGTAGCTCAGTAGGATCTCCTCGCTGTACGAACCTCTTGAGCATCATGTCTTCCGATAATATTCTCTATATCTGGCCTCTGAGTTTATTGCCTTCTTACTATGCATTTATATTTTGAAGAATCCCGTCACTAACGGTTCCTACCCTTCAGACGCTGTTAACCCACTATGTCTTAGAACAACCCAGTCCTCGACAACTTGGTGTGAAGAACGGCGTCTGTTATTTTTGATTGATAACGTTGGTCGACCAAAACTTTGGATCTTTCGTTTACCCAAGCATAAGGAATATTTCTAGTATAAAACCTGCGGTTTCACTTTTGATAAGGTTGACTGACTTTTCATTCTGCTTAAGTAGCGACCAGATTCTTAACCTATGTACTAAGGCAGGGAATACTGTTGAATCAAAACCTGGGAGCGGAGTCGTATGCTCTGTGTACTTTCATTACATATTCAAGACCCTCAAACGCTCAAACCACCCGCTCCCTGCTACTAAACTTTAGAGTTAGGCCCTCATTATAGTGACATCCTGACCAAGATACACGCTATTGCAGAATGCGGGGGCAGATATTCATCTTGTTGAATGTGTTTGGGGTATTCAATACCACTCGTCTTTCATTAACATCGTTCACATGGGATTAGTCAGAGACCAATTTCTCCTCAAGTGTAGTTGTCGATGTCAATCAACATTTGTTGTTCTTATTCATGAATGCTGCTGTAAAGATCTCATCAGCGCAGCGGACGTGATGTATCTGTCGCCATCGATCTCCACTCTTAATGGTGACCCTTTCCAGTGCTCACATGACGTTTTGGATGGTTGAAGTAGGTAATTGTGGCGAAATAGACCGCTTTGTCGCGCAATTCTTCTACCGTCAAAATCATCTTCGCAGTAGAATGAGGATATTATTTTGATAAAATATCTTAAGCTTTTCATGAGGTCGATTATGACACTTGTAAAGTGCTGGGGGGGGAGGGGGGAGGAGGGGGGAGGAGGGAGGTGGAGGAGGAGAGAAAGTGGAAGAGAAGGAAGACGAAACGTACGTCTAGCACTTTATTAGTGCCACAATAGAGCTGATGAAAGGCTTAAAATATGTTATCAGATTATATTGTTCTTGATTTTCTTCTTTAAGCAGAACACGAGATGTTACATTGAACTTTATTCGACAGCTGGCGTTTCGGCAGTTCGCCTTCTTCAGAGCCTGAAAGGTCAAAATGTTCGCAATCCAATCAGTCAATCACCTCTATTACTTCTTTAGAAAAAATCACCTGACCTAGATATCAATCGCATCAAGCAAAAATCAAGACTTAACATACTCACCGCTTTTCATATGTGTTCCACTGAATGATCCAAGTGGAGATCACCGGAAGGAGAGACACATAGGCCCGTAATGCACCCTACCCATCAAAACAACAATCTTATGTACTGGCCCATGTCACGAGTGTTTACGAGGCATTCCTCTCTGCGGTTTATGGTTGGATTGGTCGTATTAATCCAAAATGCTTCCAAGATCTTTCGCGCTGATGTTTTTTGCTTCTTCGCAAGGATGGTGACTTCGATTTCAAAATCAACTCCGTCGTGTTTCCGTTCTCTATGCGTCCCTAGCGGGGTGTTCCGTCTACTGAGACGCTAGTCAGCTAGGTGTTCTTCTATGCTTGCATACAGCGGCCTACCCGTTTCGCCTATATATTTATCACTACACGCTTTGCAAGAGATTAGGTAGACTGTACCTACGCTCGTGCAACCACCGCCTCTGCCGTTAGGACATATTTTACAATCTTTCGTTATGCAGAGACGGTCATATAAGTGGTTTCGAACTAATTGACGTTTTAGAGTATTCGGGGGTATTTCTATAATGGCCACCGATTGCTCTAAACCCGCTCTTTTCAAACATCGTTTTATAGCTGTACTAATCTGATTTGAAAAGAATGCGATGATAAAAGGGACTTTCATTTCATTCGAGTTTTCGTTCGAAGGCGCATTATTCTTCTAAACCTAAGTCGAAGGATTACAAATTCGTATCCATTATAAATGGCTATTTCCCGAGCCAGTTTCACGGATTTTACTTACTGCTCCTCCCTGGTACATACATTGGCTGCTGTTTGAAACATGTTTTTTACTAGCACCTTTTTCGTATGCGAGGGATGAGATGAGAGATAGTGAACCAGGATATTCTTATTACTTGGCTTTCGGTACCACTTTGTTATGTAGCCGCTCTCAGTTAAGTTTACTTGCACGTTCAAGAATGGGAGCCAATCGTCTTTTCGTATCTCACAAGTGAATTTTATATACTCTGACTGTTCATTGAACAATCTAAAACAATTATCTAGCTCCTCTTGAGTGGAACAGATAACCAAACAATCATCTCTATACCTACAGTAGAGTAATGGCCGGAGATCCATCACTGGTGCTTCCACTCTAGACATAAAGACAATGGCCAGACTAGGTGCCAGTCGCTGTCCCATTGCCACCCCTCTGGGTTTGAGCATAATAATTCCCGGACCATCTGAAGATTGAGCAGTTCAGGCACTCTTTTAGTCGAGCCATGAACTGCTCAATCGACAAGCCATACATGTTTACAGCTCCCTGGGGTTGTATCAGAAGCCCATGTGTGGCTTGCGATGCGGAGTCATTCGACACGTTGGTATATAAAGCGGTGACGTCGAATGACTCCATTACGTACGCGTTGTTCGGGTTCGCGTTGAGTAGACGATCCAGGAACATCTGAGTGTTCGTCAGATGGGCTGGAATGTGTCCTAGCAACTGGGATGTTATTAAAGTTAAGAACCATGCTATCCTATCCGTCGGTCCGCCTACACAGCTATGATAGGTCTAACTTTATATATAGATGGATCGTTAGACATTAGATCATCAGTGGATATTAACTTATGTTTTTTTTTATAAGTAAGTATAAGATAGGACATGTTGTGACTGGATTCTCAATTGAGAAATGATAGATAGTCTTAAGCCTGCCGCTTTTGCCGTAGAGACCCACTCACTGTTTGATTCGCGGTTCTGCCTTTTGGATTCCTTTATAGAAGATGATCGGTAGAGCGAGGCATCCTCGAGATGCTTGTTCGTTATTGCGATATTAGCTGTCGAGGATTAACAACAAATTCTCCATCCTTATCACTAACTGATAGCCTTATTTTACCTTCCCTTATCAACTCTCGAACCTCTTTCGTGCCACGCTTCTGTAGTTCGGTGAGGTTCGATTGATATCTTTTTGTGCGACAATGAGTGAGGGATCTAAAAGTCTCGTCCGCAAATTTCCTGAATTTTCTATCAACCTCCTCGTTGGGGTCTTGTTGTCTATTGAACAGCTGAGGAAATGGTGGTATTGGTGCCTCTACTTGCTGTTCATTCCTATTAGTCTCTTCAGCTCTGGCCTTTTTACGGAGTTGATCTTGCAACTCATGTAGGCCACATGCAACCTTGCGCAAGGACACCTTAGAAATGGGTTGCGATGGTGAAAAGCTTAGACCTAGTCCTAAAAGCGAGCGCGCACCATCAGGGAGAGCTATGCCTCCTAGCACAGTGACCCTTGCATTTCTTGGTGCATTACTTGCCCTAGAGTGACTCGCTTGTTCTTCATTAGCGGTACCGTATGCCTTCTCAAAGTCATGTTATGCGATCTACTCAAGAGATCATCGTATTTTCTCCGCAAAGTAGCTTTAGCATTTGACCTAGTGGACTCGCAAATCAATTTTGACCCACCAACTAACTATTCTCCTCAAAGGTTGACTTCCAAATACTGATCAAAATAATGTTCCTTCACCTCGCACTTCTTCAGCATAGCGTACAGATTGTCGTGCTTGCTTCGTAGGCAGGCGCGAAGCACTTTCATTTCGATTTCCAGTATTCGATGAGTGTCCTCTGGTACACCACATATCGCTTGAAGTCGTTTTCGTTTTGTGAAGTTCGGAACGATTCGATTTTCTATGCAGCGTCGGAGAATCTTTACACATTGTCGAGCTAAAACAAGTTTCTGCCTTAGTGATAATGCTTCTTTTGTCAGTCGGAAGAATCTTGCTGGTACTTCTTCTAACAAGTCCCAAGACCGACTGTCTACTAACCTCGGCATGCTTCTATATAATTACTGATTTTCTTCTTTAAGCAAAACACGAGGTGTTATAATAAACTTTGTTCACAGCTGACGTTTAGGCAGTTCGCCTTCTTCAGAGCCTGAGAAGGTCAAATTGTGTGCAGTCCAATCAGTCAAACACCTCCATTACTCCTTTAGAAAAATCACCAGACCTAGATTTCAATCGCATCAAGCGCAAAAACATATCTCAGCATACTCACCGCTTTTTATATGTGTTCCACTGAATGATCCAAGTGGAGATCACCGGAAGGAAATCACATAGGCTCGTAATGCACCTTACCTATCAAAACAACAGTCTTGTATACCGACTCCAATCACGAGTGATATCAAGGCATTCCTTCCTGCGATTTATGGTTGGATCGGTCTCATTAATCCAAAACGCTTCCAAGATCTTTCGCGCTGATGTTTTTTGCTCCTGCGCAAGGATGGTGACTTCGATTTTAAAATCAACTCCGTCGTGCTTCTGTGATCTATGCATGCCTAGATGATAGAGAACCGCAGAAAGAATTAATTCCTCTTATCATTATTTAGTTAATTCGGTCATATCATTTATACCGTATCCTGCTTTGGGGAGTGATATGTTATCTGGTAAACTCCAATTAGATGATAGAGAACTGCAGAAAGAATTAATTCCTCTAATCATTATCTAGTGAATTCGGTCGTATCACTTAAACCGTAACCTGCTTTGGGGAGTGATATGTTATCTGGTAAACTCCAGCTAGATGATAGAAAAGTGCAGAAAGAATTAATTCCTCTAATTATTATCTAGTGAATTTGGTCGTATCTTTTATACCGTATCCTGCTTTGGGGCTTTGGGGAGTGATATGTTATCTGGTAAACTCCAACTAGATGACAGAGAACTGCAGAAAGAATCAATTCCTCTAATCATTATCTAGTGAATTGGGTCGTATCATTAATACCGTACCCTGCTTCGGGGAGTGATTTGTTATCTGATTAACTCCAACTAAATGATAGGGAATTGCGGAAAGAAGGAATTTTTTTCACCATTATCTAGTGAATTCGGTCGTATCACTTAAACCGTAACCTGCTTTGGGGAGTGATATGTTATCTAGTAATCTCCAACTAGATGATAGAGAACCGCAGAAAGAATTAATTCCTCTTATTACTATTTAGTTAATTCGGTCGCACCATTTATACCGTATCCTGCTTCGGAGAGTGTTATGTTATTCTGTTTGAAGGTGCGCTGACAACGCTATTTATTTGAACATTTAATGTGCAAAAAATTTTACATGACGGTTTCTAAAAGACTTTGAAGGTGACTAGTTTTGTATCCGATAACGTCATTTGCGGAAAGCTTTGCTTTCCATGTTTAATTTGAAGAAAACCGTCGCCGACGGAAAGGAAGACTTTTTGCATCTCATAGTGAGCGGAAACGTAACATAGATTTATTTTGACAATCCAAAGCGCAACCGGTCATAGACCGACCCTGAGCAACAAACAAAGTCTACTGCAATTGGAACATCACAGAAAGAAAGGTTGTCGCGCATTTGGTGGGATGAGAAGTCCATCCCATACCAGGAGCGCTTGAAATCTGGTGGGAAGGTTTGCAGCATTTTCTTAACAATAAATAACCAAATTAGAGGACGAATGCAAATCAAAAGACCGGTATGGCCGCAATACACGAGAAAGTAACTCTGTTACATGATAACGCTTGGCCTCATGTGGAAAAACCGATCGAAAACGTCGTTAAAAGAGCCAAGGTGGGGGGTTGCAAGAGGTTTTGCCTTACATGCCTCGCTCTCCCAACATTGCACCGTCAGATTACCCTTGAAACTATCAAATTCAAAACCACAAATCAGCAAATTTTGGAAGAATTTTCACCAAATTTTGCCAATTCAACTTATCAAATTTTTTGTCTATGGCATTCAAAATTATCCAGAAATTGGGAAAATCTTATTGTTAGTGACGAAAATCAAATTTAAATAATCTTGAGCATAAATTCTTTTTGAAGATTGAGTGTTTGAGCTGTAAAGGACGGATGCGTCATGTTTCTTCACTTAATAAATTCAATTCAAATACTGGACTTTCATAGAGCAACCTTTTTATCTTGATTTTTTTCCAAGTTATTAATATTTGTGATGCCAAAGTTAGCGTAATTTTTCCGATGAAACGTTTCATTTTCATGTATTCTGAGCTGTGACAATGATATCCAGGTAGAGTTGGACCACTTCTAGATATCACAGACGCTTTTTCAAAGGTATTGAGATCTGTTCGAAAGGAAACGATTTTTTGAGCCTATATGCTCTTCATTTTGTTGTTGGGCGCAACTTCTGCACAGATTTTTTCTTCTGTCAAAAACTGCGTATTGTTGCTTAGTGTCTACTCCAAAATTTCACGTGATAACAAAAGTTTCCTGGAGGTGGATGTCGGCATAACCCCTCAAGGACCATACGGTGCGTTTGGTATCGTGCCGCATGACGTCAAGTTTCAGTTAGCTAGTATGATGGCGGCGTTGCGTCTCGTGGAAAAGCAGGTAGGCAGGCAGGCAAGCATGCACAGACATGCAGATGCCGCCTGCCCGCGACTGCGACGCTTAAGCAACGGCGCGACGCCGTCTGCGTGCCAACGGCGCTCGTCAAAGGGTTAAGAGTTTACTGAAGTTTCTTCCTCACTTTTACATGCTCCCGCCCCTGGATTAATTTGTTTTGTCCAAACTATTTTCTTTAAAATTTGAAAAGAACAGTGAAAATATGACTTTATCAATGAAAAACTCTCATAACTGCAGCAATTTTGAGATCAAACTGGGGTAAATTCCATTAAAATGAGCGTTATTGAAGCAGAAAAGGACTCTATAAACAAGACGGAGTGGAACTCCACAATGACTCGCGGCGAACTATCGATGTATCTGATCACCTCGCTACCCCCGAACAAGTCTAGTGCTGATTCGGCGAAATCTAACGATTGGAAGCCTTAAAGAGCACTGAGGGAAGAGATCGAACCATCGACAACTTATGTTTCGAATGTACCTCTAACCACTGCGCCGCACGCGCCCTAAACTGTACATGAAGACTTCATTACGAAGGCGAGAGATCGTTTTGTGTCTACGGTCGATGGTTGAATACGTAATCACGGTACTCACACTCTGCGCGGGAAATTCCTTTTCGATTTCTCGCCGTAAACTTTTCGTTTTCCGGTTCGCGATGAGCTATTTTATGTGGTGTTAATTTCTTTTTTTCATTATTTTGTGAGCACGGATATTATTGAAGTTCAAATTACCAGTGGTTATGTTGCCATCGAGTTTCCACTCGATAGAACGGCATTGAGCCCGTCTGGCGCAGTGGTTAGAGGTGCTCAGCGACTCTCGCTCGACCGATCGATGGTCAACGGTTCGATCTTGCGCCAAGGCTCGCCGAGCCTCCTATCTCTCCGGGGTCGGTGAACTAGTACCAGACTTGTCCGGGAGGATAGCAACACTAGATACAACGGTTTGACCACCAGGAGTCATCGTAAAGGCCACGTATGCGTCAAATCACTGCGAATGATGCTACGAATGCGGTTCAATGCAAAGCACATCTGTCAGGGATCGATCAACGCCGACAGCTTTATCCTTTATCCTTTAGCGCGACAATATTTTGAAGCTGATGATTGAGCTCCCATTCTAAAGCAACTGGCACCTCGCTTGGTACTTACCGCTGTTATGGTAGACGTCGTTTTCATGTGCTTTAGTCTTTCAGGAATGTGTTCGATAGTTCTCGACCGCGTTCGATCGTCGATGCTCTGACATGTTTGAATGTCGACATCAATGTGGAAGATGTGGTTCACCCAAAGGTTACGCTTTTCCCTATTTCGTCAGGTCCATCCACAACTTTTGATGTCAGAGCTATAAACACCAGATTTCTTAGCTAGAAGTAATTAAATCTACATAGTTTTGGTATCGATCGATTGCACATTTTCTTGCGAACATTTTGGTATACAACTTGCCCATACTTGCTTTGAGATGAAGCTGTTTTGAAAGAAAATTCGCTTGCTACTCATCGACGATTGGCGCGTAGGGGAAAATGCCAGTGAAGCGACGCGTAAGATCGATGGAGCTTCCTGTGGACGACCCGAAAGCGACCGATCCTCGAGACTGATCTCTCCAGCTTTGAACTTCGCGAACTACTTGCCGTTCTTTGTGCAAGCGTACCATCGCCCCAAGCTCCATTAATCCTGTGCTCCGCCTCACTAGCATTTTCCCCCACGCGTCATTCGTGCATGAGTAGCAAGAGAGTTTGTCTCCAAAACAGCTCCATCTCAAAGCAAGTATAAGCACGTTGTATGCCAAAATGTTTGCAAGAAAAGCGCAGTTTAATGGTACTAAAATCATGCAATTCCATATACTTCTGGTTAGAAAATTCGGAGTTTATTGCTCCAGTGCCAAAACATTGGAGCGACCTAATCTATTTGATCTAATTTGGAAGACGGATTTTTGATGTCGTGAATGCGATATAATCAGGCACTAGTCACTAGATGTTCTTTGACCTCAAAAACATTGTATTTTTGAAAGATCTTATTTGTTTATTCGATAATTCCTGAGTTTTTTTTCTTTTTTAGTTTCGCTCCTCGTCTTGACAGTTGCATTCACAAGACTTTTCACTACATATCCAATAATATTCTTCCAAAATGATTTATCCCCTCATCGTGGCTGGGGCTTGTTCCTGGTTGTCGGATTGCGAAGTGCTGCAGGGGGATCAATCCTCCAGCATGGCCATCCACGAAGAATCTGACGTTTTTCTGGGAGTAAGCCGTACCACGAATGATCGTCGTCTTGGTAGCTCGAGGTCGCGAGGTTTCAATCTCCTTCTGACCTGCAAGGACCAGTGATTGGTCTATGATGACGACATGGGGAAGCCCCAGTTAGGCTTAGCTCGGGATTGCAGGGAACAAGACAGCTTAAGGAGCATCAGTTTCTCTGTGCTGAGGCTCGCCTACTAGTGAAGCTCTGGACCGTCCAAGTTTCCAAGTAGGTATCGAGTGGTGTTGTGTGATCTGAAAATTTTAACCTCTCATGAAAATCGAGCCCGTATTGCGCCCTTTCCGGGAAAGGAGGCTTGTTAGCGAAAAAAGTGGTGACAGAATCGGAGCTTCGGCAGTGCAATTGCTTACCATGCGCCCTCCTACAGGATGAAATGCGGGTTCGATTCCCGTCAGAGGTTGAAAGTTTTGATTATCGCTCAGCATCATTGAATATATAATCACAAATTCATGCCGCCTTGAAGCGGTTGAATATAGCATTTTTGTTGATTGCATAAAACCATTTCAATTATTTGGAACTGTTTTTAGGCCGACCGTATTCAGCTTATATACAACGCTTTCTGCACTCAAATCCTCGGCGTTCCGGAAAGGTCCTTGTCCGAGCTTCCATTCGATTGCAATTGCAACTCGGAAACTGCCGAATTACATCAGAGGAGCATTCCTCTCACTCTGCTCTTCACTACAATGTAATTGCTCTGTTTGGATATCGATCGTCTTTCTTCATTCAGATTAACTTGATCTCTTCAGTTTTCATATATGTGTTTGTTTTTTTCCATCTTATTCTAAGTCCTCTCAAATGATTTACCGCCTCATCGTGGCTGGAAGGCGTTCTTGAGTTTCGCGGACTGCGAAGTACAACGGGGGTTCAATCCCCTAGTAGGGCAACTCAAGATGGGATGAGCCAGCATTTCCATGCGGGAAAGCCCAACTAAGGGTAAACCGTACCGGGAATGATAGCTTTCTTGGTGACTAATAGTCGAAAGGTGATAATCTTCTTCTGATCCGCAACGGCCGGCGACTGCTCTGATGTGGTGACGACCTGAGGAAGTCGCGGCTAAGCTTTCATCGAAACTCCAGGGACAAAAAGGCAAACCAGCACAGTTACATGTTCAGGGGACCTCACAGTTCTTGAAGACGGACCGTTCAACTATCCAAGTACTAATCCACTTATATTGGTGTTTTCTTTATTTTATTAGTGATTTTATTTTGGTTATAGATTTATTGTTCGCCATCTTTTATGATATTATTAGTGTCATTTTAGGCGATGTTTCACTACCGACTTTGGAGACGAATCATGTGACTTCACCATGTGCGATCTTCTAAATCCACAGCCAAAAAGAACACGAAGAATGCTCTCACTTCTGACAGATTTTACTAATTTCAATATGACATGTTTTTTCTTTTTTTCCCCCAGATTCGTTCTTACTGTTAACCACTCCTTGTTTAGTGTTCCCCTAGCGCAGCGATCTTTATCTACTAAGTCGTATGTTGGTACAGAGACGCAGCAAAAGAAGCTGATTCTATTTCTTTAGGGCCTTCCATATTACTGTGCTATGAAGAACCTTTTGATTTGCTCGACTGTAATCACTCGGCCATATAGTTTATTTCTGAGCTAATCTACAAATACCGCTTCTGCACAAGTTCTACGATGTTATATTTGTACATCCAAGAGGAGTGACATGCTGAACTTTCAGCCTCAGGCTTTAGTTGAGCCGACGTTTCACCCATACCAGTTCGCGTGCTATCACTGCACCACTGATGTCACCGCTCTGCTACCAGTCCTTCTTCGATATATATCGTATCTTCGATATGTCATGTTGTAGATGTGAGCAATCAACCTTTAGCGGTTCTGGTCGGTTATGCACATATCGGCATCAAACTCAGTAGTGCTGATAGCTATTGAAACTGCGGTACTTTTTCGTTAGATAGCAGGGGATGATAAATCGATCCCTTTCGTTGAACAGGAACTTTCCATAAGAGTATCAGTAATGATTCGAAAGTCTAAATCTTCGGCTACGCCAACATTTAGCCATCTTTGTTGATAACACTTCATCGAAATGAAAATCCTTGTACTTCACATACGCATATTTCTCGTAGGCCAGAGCTCTTTCTGTTGAGTAATAGTAATCATTCGAAAGCATAAGATTCAAGATTTCAGCGCTTGCTTATTTTCTGCATACACGGGCACGTGTTTTCTGGCTAATCTACGGGCCGGGGGAGTGGGCTTACCGTAGTTTCAACTCAGCGATCGATTGATGGCGCTGAGGCGGCTGACATGTCAAGTGCAAAATTTGTCATTCAATTAGGATTTTTGAAAACTCTAGGTTAAATCTCTTACTCCGATACTGCAAGATTTCCTCTACACGTTCATCTGCATTGATGATTTCAGCGAAGTAAAGGTGAAATTACGCGCCCGTTGTAAACATAATTTTATTTTGAATTTTACAGCGTCATGAAAGGGTATTTGCAGAGTGCGGCCACATAGCACAGTAGTGAGAGATTTAAGCTTTCGAATGAATATTAACACTCTTATGAAATGTTCTTCTACAGTAAAAGGGATCAATTCTTTATCCTGTGTTGCCTAACGAAAATGAGTCTAAATTGTACAATCTGACTGGAATTTTCATTCCCACTGTTTTTTTAGCAGTGATATCATGTTGTGAACACATATTCAAAGAGCTGAGTGATAGAGACGAAACGTGAGTTGGACGCCCGCCTGATGTTGAAAGTTTTGCATATCACTTAGCTCTCTTAGATATGTATCTGTAACATTATACCACTTCTAGAAAACACTAGACCGTCTTGGATGTTCTAACAGTGGACGAAATCGTTGAGGAAGCGATTGAGGAGCACATCGCTTCCGGAATTAACGGGCACAGAAGGACAGCAAGTGATGCAGGAGCATAGGGCAAGTTCTGAATTTAGTTTGAAAAATTTCACATCATGTGATTTTAACCGTACTTTTCTCTAGGAACGTAGTTGCTCCCCAACAAAATCGTTGGAAGATTTGCGAGGGAGACGTAGGCAATTCGAGGCGCCGAAAGTGCCGAAAAAATGGCAATCAAGGAAAAGAAGCTGCCAATACTTGACCCTACATTGAAGGTTATTGAAGACCGTGCATCTGAGATCTCTATAGAGGCTCCGATAGTAAGTTTTACCTTCTATGCTTTGTACAGAAAGATAATCTTTGCTAATTAGTAACTTATAGTTCATACAATTTCTAGTTGACTGGCTCGTCAGTCACTGATGACACGGCTCCACTTCATAAAGTAGGCGATGTGCTCAAAGAATTAGTGGCACAAATCGCTGTCAAAGAGCTACAGACGAAAAGCTCACGCTCACGGCGAGGCGGCTACATCTACCCGCACGAGTGCGTTCGGAAAGGCAGGAGTATGGGAAACTGAACGATCCTGTCGCTCAGAGTGTTAGTTGATTGCTTTCGAAATTTTATTTGTTCGAATGATTTCAGGATATCTTAGTGATCGTTCAAACTCTGGGTATGTGTGACGCAATGGTTAGTGTTACCCTGAGACACTCGCGAGGTAGCTCAATTGCGTTTGATTTTTTGATTCCGCGCCGAAGACTCACCAAGCCTTCTATACCTGCGGGGTCGGTGAATTACTGTCAGACTTCTCTATAAAAGGATAAGCAGCACCGACTGATACATTACTAGGCCACCGCAAACCTTTGTAAGGGTTAGATATGCAATAAGTAACTTTGAACGATGGTACGTATGGAGCCGGATGCATGGCGCATTATTAAGAGATTGGTCAACGCTGGATTCTTAATTTTTCATCTCTTCAAATTGTGAGGTCAATTGCAATCTTTTTCTGTTTTATTCAAGGACTCAAATGTATGGTCTAGGCTTAGACATTAATGGTTTTTTCTTCTGGGATCGATTTAGATTTGCCAGTTTAGAGTACTCCACCTCCAGCTGAGGTACAAATCAAGGTCGGGACACCGAGGTGAATGAGTTTCTCCAACCCTCCGTTCTCATTACATCTTTATTGTAGTGGAAGTCTTGAGTACCACCTTACTGTTCACAAGTATCCACGAGCCGTTCTTCAACGAACTAAGCAGCAAAGTGAGAAAAGAGCTGACCCCGTTATTTCTGATAAGAAGGCACCATCGCCATGATGGCTTCATCCTGAATTTATCAATACACATGCCTTTTCTGATAGTCGCCTGAATTTCTCGCTACTTGAAGTTTTCTACAACAGAAATAAAAATCTCTGAATACAAGCCTAGAAAACGCAACAGGAATCCAAATTGCTGGAATCGAAAATGTTATTATTTATGCTAATCTCACGATTATAGCACTGCCACTAATGCTGAGCCGAAAGGGCATATCGGCCCTCAATCTTTTTCTCCTGAAGATGACCATGTTGCACTGGAATATGCACATTTGAGAATGCAACAGAAGGGTAAAGAGACGAGGTAATTCACTACTTTTGCCTTTCCTCCATTTTGGCCATTGTTGAAAATAACGTTTTAGAATTGATCAAAACGAGGCGAATATACGCTCAAAGTGGTGAGGAAAGTGAGACGCTGTGGCTTAGAAGAGCGTCAAATCACAGTCGTTATGCCGCTGCAGCAGAATTTGACGAGACATGGAAGGAAGTCCCCATGCGAAAAAGCGTTTCGCAGAAGCACGATCTGATGCTTACTAATTGATCTTTTGAAAAAGTAGGAAATACTAACTGTTGATTGTAAAAGTACAAATTCTACGCAATGACAGTAGATTGCTGATCGGTGGCAAATTGCGAATAAAGCTAAATTACCGTTGACCGTTGTACATTGCAAAAAATTTGTTGAATTACATATTTACATGATTTTCAAAAAAATGTGCAATAAACGTTGGAAATGTCTTGTGTTCTCATATATGTAGCTTTCCTCTCAAGACTAAAATCTTTTAAGAGAACTGGGTATTTTAGACTAAACACACCTCAATAGAAATCCCTCTCATGATTAACAATAAGATTTCCCCAATTTTTTGGTAGTTTTGAATGCCATCGAGCAGGAAATTTGGTATGCAAAGTGGGCGAAATTTGACCAAACTTTTCTAAAATGTGCTGATTTGTAATTTGAATTCGGTGGTTTCAAGCGGTAGTCTATCGGTGCAATGTCGGGAGAGCTAGGCGAGTAAGATAAAGCCTACTGGACACCCTGCTGCTCCACCCCCCTTTTCCTTCCACTTCAGCTCTTCTAAGACGTTTTCGATAAGTTTTTCGGTTTTTAAAACATGAGACCGAGCGTTATTATGCAGCAAAATTACTTCGTCGTATCTTACGGCCATGCCAGTCCTTTGATTTACCATTCACTGTTTGATTTTGTTATCTCCTGTTAATGAAGTGCTTCATTAACCGTTTCACCACATTTCAAAATCTCTTGGTAGGGGGACGGTTTCTGATCCAGCCAATTGCCATCACAACTTTCTTTCCGTGAACATTTCGCTTTGCATTCGATTCTGCTTGCTGTCAGGGGTCTATACATGATCGTTTGTGTATGGATTGCCAAAATGAATGTACTTTTCTAGATTTGGGTGATGGAGCAGAATAGTATAAGAATGAGTGGTGGCTCAAATGCGTCTCGGTGGTGTAGTGGTAGATCACGCGTCCTCTGATAGGATGAAACGCGGATTCGATTCCCACCTGAGGCCGTGCTTTTGCTCACCACTCAATTCTTTTAGGAATCTACTTTTCGTCTCCGGTCACGGTGCGATGCAAGAAGTCTCCATTTCTCTTCAAAACGAGCATGGAAGTGAAGCTTTTCACAGATGAGTTTTCGGATTTGAAAGTCGTCATCTTCAAAGTACAAACAATCATATAAAAATTTTGTACATAAAAACGTATAAGTAACGTTATTAACGCATCTTCAAACAGAATATAGAATTTCATGATTTCATTTTCACTATTATTGCAGAAAAAATTAATCAGCCGCTGGAGTCATATTTGTACACCTAACGAACGCATCAAGATGAGAGCAATGTTAAGACTGACGCTTGATACAAAGGTTTTTGGAAAAAAAAGATACAGTGAATCAAATACAGATGGATCAAAACCAGAATATCAAAATGCACATTGTTTTTTGGATTTGGATGCGCCCTTGAGCAGAGGAAATAGAAGCTGAACTTTACAAGAATGCAGGAATAAAGTTGAGCAAGGTTCTAGGATTTTTTGGAAATTTTTATTTTTCTAGGATCTTTGTGCCGCTTTTTATTGACAGTTTCATATTTATGTACATACATATGGATGCATACGTATATATACATACAGACATCATATATAAATGTATGTGTATGTACAGGTGTGCAACACATATATATATATATATATATATATATATATATATATATATAATGAATTCTTTCTGATTAGGAGAGGACAATTGGTAGGCCGCCCTCGGTGCTGAGAGGGAACTTTTCATTGAAATGTTAGTAACCATTTGATACTAAGACTTGAGGCTACATCTCCATGTCGCCGTTCTTTCAAAACACCCTTTTATAAGTTGTGAGCTCCACATAAATCTATGTCTCAAATGCGCATATTTCTCGCTGGACAAAGCTCTTTCTTCGGACTATTAGTAATCATTCAATGGCGTAATCAAATTTGATTTCAACGTCGTGCTTATATCCTGTAAAGACTGTTTCTCTGAAACGCAGCAGGTAAAATAAGTTGTATTCCCACCTGCAACCAAGGGCTAATTTGGCTAATTCCCGCAAGTGTGAGTGGGTGACGCGATGAGCACCGATTTTTCGGGCATATGAACACATAGAGAAGTATCATTTCAGCAGTTCAAGTGGCCTCCCCACGCAACCGCACGTGAATTGGCATTCTGGCCTTTCATCGCAGATGGTATTTCAACTCCTCCTACCTGTTACCTATCAGAGAAACGGTCTTTTTAGGATGTAAGCACAGAGTTGGAGTAAAATTCGATCACGCTGTCGAATGGCCACTAATAACCCAGAGAAAGAGGTCTGTTTAGCGAGAAATTTGTGCGTCTAGAGCCAAGAAATTTCCGCCTGTAGCAACGTCAAAAAAGGCTTTTTTGAAAACCGGCGACGTGGGGCTGCAGCCACAGGTTTCGCTTTCGAACTGAGACTGACGCTCCTATGAAATTACCTTTCCGGCGAATGAGATCGGTTTTCATTTGCACCTTTCTAATCAGAAAGAATCTATATATGTAGTTCTTTAATTTCAGCTTCAAAGAGCCTGTTGAACAGAATGATATGCGGGCGTTGATCCGCTTTCATTGAAGAAAAGACTTGTGCGATAATGCCGAGCTCGTTGCCAACAGTTGGATCGTGCCTACAACAATATAGTGAAGAACTATCCAAGATGAGTCCGAAAGCGCGCTTTGTTCCAGCAGGACAATGCCTAACCGCATACGGCCGAAGACAAGGACAAGTTTGGAAAGTTGAACGGCGCCGATGTTCTTCCGCTTTCGCCTACAATTCAGATGTTGCTCTAATCGATTATAAACTCTTTCGATCAATTCAACACTTACCATGGGGCAGCTTGGCCGAGTGGTTGCTGTTCGTTGTGGCGCGCGTGGGCCGATCTGCACCTCCCCCACCCTCATCGTTTGTTAACAACGAACTTCTTATAGAACGCGACATCCAGCTATCCTTGAGATTGCAAGGAAGCGCGCACAAGCAGTATTCTACGGACGTTCAAAGCAGAAGATGGAAAAAATTAATTGACAGTTAGAAGTATTGGAACCTGCATGATGAGAAGACGCACACACTGTGAATATTGGTATAATACAAAGAAAATGCCTGATAATCATAATTTGAGCCACGCATGTCAGTGGTCTGTCAAACAGGGCTGACTGATAGAGCCCCGATACAAGTGTTTCGATCTTGCGATCTCGTCAGTCGGGCAGTTACCCTTTCTCGTCTTATGCTAACCTCTGTGGGAGCTCCAGTTCCCACACTAAGAGTATCAGATATATTGAAATTCAAGCAGTGGTCTCAAGAAACACTTGAAACGAAAGATATGATTTATTGAATATACCAGCCAAGAGCAATCGAGTGTACAACACTCTATGTTCGGTGAGGTCGTCGCAAACTCTTGGTGTGGGGACTGCAGCTCCCACAGAGATTAGCAAAAGGCGAGAAAAGGTAACTGGCCGACTGACGGGACCGCAAGATCGAAACACATGTACCGGGCTGTATAAGTCAGCCGTGATTGACAGACCACTGACATGCGTGGCTCAAATAATGATTATCAGGCATATTGAAATTTGAGCAGTGGCCTTAGGAAAACATTCGAAACGAAAGATACAATGAAAATGTTGGTTGTCTCTTGAACGTTTTCAACGTTGAGCTTTTTAATGATAAGATTCTTTCTAGCTTCGATTCTGATTTGTTACGCGTATATTCGAGCTGTAGCGGAGGGCGGACGGAGCCATATTTGTTCGCCTAAGAAATCCAATTCAAATACTGGACTTTTATGAAACAACCTTTTTTCTTACTTTTTTTCCAAGTTATTAACATTTGTGATACTATAGTTACCGCAGTTCTTCCGATGAAGCGCTTCATCTTCATATATTCTGAGCTGTGACAATGATATCCAGGTAGAATCGGACCACTTTTAGATATCGACCACGCACTTTCAGAGGTATTGAGATCTGTTTGAAAAGAAGCGATCTTTTGAGCCTACATGTTTTTCATTTTGTTGATGGGCGCACCTTCTGATTTTTTCTTCTGTCAAAAACCTCGTATTGCTGCTTAATGGCTACTCCAAAAATCCACGTAATAACAAAATTTCCTGGAGGTGGATGTCGGCATAACCCCTCAAGGACCATACGGTGCGTTTGGTATCGTGCCGCATGACGTCAGGTTTCAGTTAGCTAGTATGATGGCGGCATTGCGTCTCGTGGAAAAGCAGGTAGGCAGGCACGCAAGCATGCACAGACATGCAGATGCCGCCTGCCTGCGACCCTGCGACTGCCGCTCGAACGACGGCGCGACGCCGTCTGCGTGCCAACTGCACTCGTCAAAGCGTTAAGAGTTTGCTGAAGTTTCTTCCTCACTTTTACAGGCTCCCGCCTTTGAATTAATCGGTTTCATACAAAATGTTTTCTTCAAAACTCGAAAAAGAACAGTGAAAATATGACTTTATCAATAACTCTCATAACTGCACCGGTTTCGAGATAAAATTGGGATAAATTCTATTGGAAAATGAGCGTTATTGAAGCAGAATAGGACTCTATAAATGAGATGAAGTAGAATTCCACAATGACTCGCGGCGACCTACCGATATATCTAGTCAACTGGCTAGCCCACAAGACAAGTCTGGTACCGATTTGTTGACTCCTGAGATTGAAAGCTTTGGAGAGCACTGAGGGAAGAGATCGAACCAGCGACCACTTATGTGTCGAGTGCTCCTCTAACCACCACGCCACTCGGGCCCTAAGCTTTGCACGAATACTTCATTACGAGGGTAAAAGATCGTTTTGTGTATACGGTTGATGGCCAAATACGTAATCACGGTGCTCACACTCTGCGCGGGAAATTTCTTTTCGATTTCTCGTTGTAAACTTTTGGCTTTCCGGTTCGCGGTGGGCTGTTTTAAGTGGTGTTAATTTCTTCTTTCATTATTTTGTGAGCATGAGTATTATTGAAATTTGAATTGCCACTGGTTGTGTTGTCATCGAGTTTCCATTCGATAAAACGGCAGTGAGCACGTTTGGCGCAGTGGTTAGAGGTGCTCATCGACACTCGATCGACCGATCGATGGTCAACGGTTCGATCTTGCGCTCAAGGCTCGCCAAGCCTTCTATCCCTCCGGGGTCGGTGAACTGGTACCAGACTTGTCCCGGAAGAAAGCAACACTAGATACAACGGTTTGGCCACCAGTAGTCATCGTGAGGGCCACGTATGCGTCAAATCACTGCGAATGATGCTACGAATGGGGACCAATGCATAGCTCATCTCTCAGGGATCGATCAAGGTCGAGAGCTTCATCCTTTATCCTCTAGCGCGGCAAAATTTTGAAGCTGATGATTGAGCTCGCATTCTAAAACAACTGGCACCTCGCTAGGCACTTAGCAGTGTTGTTGTAAACGTCATTTCCATGTGCTTCAGTCTTTCAGGAATGTGTTCGATAGTTCTCGACCGCGTTCGATCGTCGATGCTCTGACATGTTTGAATGTCGACATCAATGTGGAAGATGTGGTTCACCCAAAGGTAACGCTTTTCCCTATTCGTCAGGTCGATCCATAATTTGCGGTGTCAGAGCTATAAACACCGAATTTCTTAGCTAGAAGTAATTAAAACTACATAATTTTGGTGTCGATCGATTGCCCATTTTCTTGCGAACATTTTGGTATACAACTTGCTTATACTTGCTTTGAGATGGAGCTGCTTTTCTGCAAGGAAATTCACTTGCTACTCATCGACGAATGGCGCGTAGGGGAAAATGCCAGTGAAGCGACGCGCAAGATTAATAGAGCTTCCCTTGGACGGCCCTAGAGCGACCGATCCTCGAGACTGTTCTCTCTAGCTTTGAATTTCGCGAACTACTTACTGACCGTTCTTTGTTTAAGCGTACCATCGCCCCAAGCTCCATTAATCTTGTGCTCCGCCTCACTGGCATTTTCCCCTACGCGTCATTCGTGCATGAGAAGCTAGAGAATTTGTCTCCAAAACAGCTCCATCTTGAAGCAAGTATAGGCATGTTGTATAGCAAAATGTTCGCAAGAAAATGCGCAATTTAACGATACTAAAATCATGCAATTGCAACTACTTCTGCTTAATGAATTGGGAGTTTATTTGCTTTAGTGCCAAAACATATCGAGCGACCTGATGTATCTGATCTAATTTGGAAGACGGATTTTGATGTCGTGATGACGATATAAGCAGGCACTAGTCACTAGATGTTTTTTGACGTCATAATCATTGTGTTTTTGAAACGATCTTATTTGTTTATTGGAGGATTCCTGAGTTCTTCTCTTTTTTAGTTTCGCTCCTCGTCTTGACAGTTGCATTAACCGCCTCCTCATCGTGGCTAGAGGGTGTTCGTGGTTGTCGGGCTGCGAAGTGCAGCTCAGGGATCAATCCTCCAGCAAGGCCACCCATGAAGAATTTGACGTTTCCACCCAGAAAGCCCCCCTAGGAGTAAGCCGTACCAGGAATGATCGTCGTCTCGGTAGCTCGAGGTCGCGAGGTTATAATCTCATTCTGACCCGCAAGGACCAATGATTGGTCTGTGATGACGACATGGGGAAGCCCCAGCTTGACTTTGCTCGCGATTGCAGAGAACAAGATAGCTAAAGGAGCATCCGCTTCTCTGTGCTGAGGCTCGCCTACTAGTGAATCTGGACCGTTCAAGTTTCCAAGCAGGTATCCAATGGTGTTGTGTGATCGGGAAAATTTCAACCTCACACGAAAATCGAGCCCGTATTGAGCCCTTTCCAGGGCGCTTGTTAGCGAAAAGAAGTGATGACAGAACCGGAGCCTCAGCAGTGCAATTGGTTACCATGCGCCCTCGGACAAGATGAAATGCGGGTTCGATTTCCGTCAGAGGTTCAACGTTTTGACTCAGCATCATTGAATATACAGTTATAACTTCATGCCGCCTTGAAGCGGTTGAATATAGCAGTTTTGTTGATTACATAAAACCATTTCAATTATTTAGAATTGTTTTTAGGCGGATCGTATTCAGCTAATATACAATGCTTTCTGCACTCAAATACTCGGCGTTCCGGAAAAATCCCTGTCCGAGCTTCCATTCGATTGCAATTGCAACTCGGAAACTGCCGAATTACATCAGAGGAGCATTCCTCTCACTCTGCTCTTCACTACAATGTAATTGCTCTGTTTGAATATCGAGCGTCTTTCCTCGTTCAATTTAACTTGATCTCTTCAGTTTTTCATATATGTGTTTGTTTATTCTTTATTTTATTCTAATTCCTCTCAAATGATTTACCGCCTCCGCCTCATCGTAGCTGGAAGGCGTTCCTGAGTTTCGCAGATTGCGAAGTACAACGGGGGTTCAATCCCCACTAGGGCCACTGAAGATGGGAAGAGCCGACATTTCCATATGGGAAAGCCCAACTAAGGGTAAACCGTACCGGTAATGATCGCTTTCTTGGCGGCTAATAGTCGAAAGGTGATCTTCTTCTGATTCGCAACGGCCGGCGACTGCTCTGATGTGGTGACGAACTGAGGAAGTCGCGGTTAAGCTTGGTTCGGGACTCTAAGGATAAAAAGGCTAAACCAGCAATTTTCATGTGCAGGAGTGCTCACAGTACTCGAAGACGGGCCGTCCAACTATCTCAGTATCAATCCGCTTATATTGGTGTTTTCTTTATTTTACTAGTGATTTTATTTGGTTACAGTTTTATTGTTCGCCGTCTTTTATGATATTATTAGTGTCATTTTAGGCGATGTTTCACTACCGACTTCGGAGACGAATCATGTGACTTCACCATGTGCGATCTTCTAAATCCACAACCAAAAAGAACACGAAGATTGCTCTCACTTCTGGCGGATTTTACGAATTTCAATATGGCATGTTTTATTTCTTTATTTTCCACCAGATTCGTTCTTACTGTTAACCACTCCTTATTTACTGTTCCGCTAGCGCAGCGTCTTTATCTACTAAGTCGTATGTTGGTACAGAGACGCAGCAAAAGAAGCTAATTCTATACCTTCGGGGCCTTCCATGTTACTGTGCTATGAAGAACCTTTTGTTTTGCTCAACTGTAATTACTCGGCCATATAGTTTATTTCTGAGTTAATCTACAAATATTGCTTTTGCACAAGTTCTACGATGTTATATTTGTACATCCAGGATGACTGACATGCAAAACTTCCAGCCTCAGGCGGGAGCTGAACCGACGTTTCACCCATACCAGGGCGCGTGCTATCACTACACCACTGATGTCACCTCTCTGCTACCGCTCTTTCTTCGATATATATCGTATCTTCGATATGTCATGTTGTAGATGTCATCGTTCAACCTTTACCGGTTCTGGTCGGGAATGCACATATCGGTATCAAATTCAGTCATGCTGATAACTACTGAACCTGCGGTACTTTTTCGTTAGATAGCACGGAGAGTATCATCAATAATTCCAAAGTCTAAATCTTTGTCTACGGCAATATTTGTCCATCTGTTTTTTATAACACTTCAGCGAAATGAGAACCCTTGTGTTTCACGTGCGCTAATTTCTCGTACATATCCAAAGGAACTGAGTAGTATGGACGAATCATGAGTTCAACTCCCGTTTGATGTTGAATGTTTTGCAAATCACTCAGTTCTCTTAGATATGTATCTGTCACATTATCCCATTGAGAACTGCTAAGAAACAGTACAAAGTAGAAATCTCATTCAATTTATTCATTGCGAAATGCTATTAGCATAATTGGGATTAATGCTGATGTAAGCATATCAGACCAAACCCGTTAGAGGTTCGTTGCTGCTGGCTATGATAGGATTTGTCGAAGAAAGGTTGCAGTGGAACGATGGGATTGGTGACGTAGTGATCGCATTCGTCCCCGATGTGGATGGGTCGTGGATTCAACTCCCGACTGATGTCGAACGTCTTGCCTACCACTCAATACTCTTCTATTGCAAAAGATGTCGGAGGAGGAAATCAGCCAACACTTCCCTTATAATCTTTCTTGATGCACTACATGGCTAACGACTGCGCTATCTCATCTCTTTTACAAGCATGAGAAAATTTGTACTTTTCAGAAAGCGTCACATATATTCGAAAAGACGGTAGCTGAATACGACGAAGCACGGCAAGCAGTAAATGCCGCTCAAGAACGAGTGAGTTATGATTTCAAAGTCATTGTTGTGTTACTGCGAAAGACAATAATTTGCCTACATCGGAGCGCTTCAAGGTGCGCCTGGCTGAAGAGCGAAGGAATGCACTTCGTTCTGGATTGGATCTGAGGAAAAGAAAAGAAAACGAGGTGATTTTGTGTTAACGGAACACTTAATGACGGATTCTATTGCATTGCGGTTTCTTCAGGTGTTGGTAGAACTAAGCGCCAAGCAAGAACGTTGAAAGAGTTGCTGAAAGCAGGAGAGTTCAATGAGAGCAGAAAGGATGAAGTTTGGACTTCTATGAAGAATAGCAAACAAGAAAGTAGTACGCAACCTGTCCTGTTGAATTAGTAATGAGAAGAATTCTTTCCACTTAATTGCTTTATAGCGGTGGTGTAATATCACAATTATACCCAATGTTGTTGACTGATGTGCAAAACGTTTGCCTCAGGCGGGGTTTGAACCCGCATTTCTTTCTGTGCGGAGACGCGTGTTCTCAACCGTTGCACTACCAATGCCTGATTTGCCACCACTTTTTCTGTGCCTTCTTCAATATATACATATACATATATATACATATGTATATATATACATATATACATATATATATATATGTATATACATATATACATATATATCACCTGTATCACCTGTCTTCCCGTTGATCGTCGAGTGACTCGAGCGGGTACCAGCAGCTCTTCCATTTTTCCCTATCGTGTGCAAGAGTAGCCCAGTGGGTCCACCTTGCTCTAGGAATTCGCTGAGCATCATATCTTTCTTCCATCGCTTTCGTGAAGAAATCGGACCAACGGGTCAGTGGTCTTCCTTTAGAGCGCTTGACGTCCCGAGGAATCCAGTCGGTAATGGCTCTCGTCCATCGGTTGTCGTTGAAGCGCACCACGTGTCCGGCCCCGCTTCAGTGTAGCGGCGTCTCTGATTTTCGATCGTTGACGTAGGTCGGAAGTTCGGATCCTTTGTCTCATTTGCGAAATACGAGACACTCCTAGCATCGACCTTTCGACTGCGCGTTCGATAACGGCAAGTGATCTTTCATCCTGCTTACGTAGCGACCAGGTTTCTGCTGCATACGTTAGGGCAGGGATAATTGTCGAGTCGAAAAGGTGGGCACGGAGTCAGATGTTCTTTGCCCTCTTCACTACATCTTCGATGCTCTTGAACGTTCCCCAAGCCGCTCGTTTCCTCCTAATCAACTCTGGGGCTAGGTCGTTCATCATGTTGATTTGACGACCTAGATAGATGTAACTGGAGCATTCGGAAATTGTCGTTCCGTTGAGCGTGAATGGGGCATTAGAAACCCATCCGTTCCTCGTGAACATTGTTTTCGTTAGATTCAGTTGAAGACCGATCTTTCCACAGGCGTTGTCGAAATCAGTCAACATTCGTTCCGCTTGGCTGATGTTTGGTGTTATGAGAACGATATCGTCAGCAAAGCGAAGATGGTTTAATTGTCGACCGTCAATTTTCACTCCCATTTCGTCCCATTCTAAAGTTCGCATGACGTTTTGTAGGGTGGCAGTGAATAGTTTTGGCGATATTGTATCGCCTTGTCGAACCCCTCTTCTTACGTCATGGTGATATTGTTGTAGAATGGAGATATTCTGGCCGTGAAATCTTTATAAAGCTCACGAAGGATCATTATGTACCGAGTAGGGACGCCCTGGTTATCCAGAGCCTCTATAACCGCTTCTGTTTCCACTGAATCAAAGGCTTTCTTCAGATCGATAAAAGTGAGACAGAGTGGTTGTTTGTACTCTCGCGAAACTTCAATGAGTCTTGTGATCGTGTGGATGTGGTCCATGGTACTAAATCCTTTTCTGAACCCTGCTTGTTCGCATGGCTGTCCTTCGTCCAGTGTTCTGTCAATCCTGTTCAGGATGACTCGAGTAAAGAGTTTATAGACAACGGACAGCAAGCAGATTGGGCGATAATTGCCTATGTCGTGAAGGTCTCCCTTTTTGAACAACAATACGGTCTTGCTGGTTTTCCTTTGAATAGGGACCTTGCATTCTGACAGGTAGCGAGTGAAGAGCCGAGCCAGGGTGTTGATGAGAACTGGCGGCAGGTTCTTCAGGTGTTCTGGTCTAATCCTGTCTGGACCGGGTGTTGTTCTGTATTTCACCGACGATATAGCATGTCGGATTTCGGAAGGAAGGACCGGTGGAACGACATATTCGTCCTCTTTCAATTTATATGATGGTAAGAGAACATGGCTAGCGAAGAGATCCGAGTAGTACTGGTAGATGATTTTCTCCATAGCCCTTCTGGAAGCTGTAAGTGTCCCGTCAGGGTATCGGAGTGCAATCATCTTGGTCTTATAGTTGGCGAAGCCTCGCTGGGCTTTGCGAATGCTCTTCCCAGCTTCTGCAGCTTCTGCCATAACTGCTGCTCTTCTCTCTTTAAGGTCTTCTTTTATCGCTTCTCTGCATCGTTTCGCAAGTTCGGACGTAAGGTTTCGGTTGCCTGCGGCTCGTGCGATTCCACGTTGACGTATCAGCTCGAGTGTCTGCGGAGACAAGCGTCTCTTCGTTACCTTAGGACTTTCGGCTTTTTTAGCGCCAACGTGAAGATATTCAACGAGTCGATCGTATTCTTCGTCGATGTTGTCGACAACGGTATCTTCCCAAGAGCCGACTAATGATTTGAATACATCCCAGTTTATGGTAGTTCTGGGACTTCGTTGTTTGAATTTAGCGGCTTTCTCTCCTCTCCTCGAAAATCGGAACGTTCCGCGAAGGAGGCGATGGTCTGATCCCGTGTAGAACTTGGGAACAACAGCGACGTCGGTCAGGCAAAACCTTCGATTTACTATGATGTGATCTATTTCGTTATGGTACTCTCCATTGGGAGACTCCCACGTCCATCGCTGAGAGAGAGGCTTTTGGAATTGCGAGTTACCATGGATGGTTTGGGTCGTCATGATAAACTCGGATAGCCTCTCACCCTGTTCATTCCATTCTAGTCCGTGGGTCCCTATGTGACGCTCTTCAGACGTTCTTCTAGGTCCAGATCTTCTACAGCGGATTGTTGAGCAAGGGTTCTTGCATTGTAGGTACAGATCGTCATTTTAGTCCATTTCGATCTTGGCAGCCTAGTTCGGCCCTGAGATTTTAGCAGCCTCTCCGTACTCGTCCTACCTGGCGCTGCCGTACCAGGGGCTCTTTCGGGGTCAGGGGAATGAGGCCCATATTTGTTACTGTTTTTTGGCATTTTTTATACCCAACGTGTAGCTTGCCAGGCTCTAAACGTGGGGGCTGGGTACTCACGAGTAGCTTGCCAGTCTCTCTCGAAGGAGCGGGAGGAGCTTATTTGTTGGAGGCGACTCCTAACCGCCTCCCATGTACTTCCCAGCCGCTTGATTGCAGGCTTTTGGCCGACTTGACTCGTAGAAATAGAGTTTTGTCAAGTCGGCACTGCAGAAGCAGGGAGCTCGTCCCCTGAATCCACCTGCGTCTCTGGAAGCACACGGTCGCTTTTGGTTCGCGTTTTATTCCCCTATCCACCACCTGGGGACGCGCCACGTGCCCTCGCGACTAACCGGGCGGGATCCCTCAAAGAGGGAGGTCTGTGGACATTATATATATATATATATATATATATATATATATATATATATATATTATATATTATATATATATATATATATATATATATATATATATATATGGCCCACTATTTGTATACAGGGGCGTCGTGGCCGAGTGGTTCTGATGCTCGTCACGGCGCGGTGGAGCCTAGCTCTATCCCCAACTCTCTTCGGCAGTCTACAACAACTCTTATGGAACGCCACAACCAGGCTGTCTTCGGGATTGCAAGGAGGCTTGCTCGACCAGTATTCTACGTCCTTTAAGAAGAAGACGAAAGACGAATCGAACGCTAAAAGTACTGGGATCCTCACAATAAAAATTGTGATGATGGATCGTACAAATAAACAAATAAATAAATAAACAAAAACAATGCTCATACACGCACATATGTATATATACATACACATACGTACGTATACATGCATATATATATAAATATATATATATAAATGGAAATATAAATATGTATATATATATATTAGAAAAATATAAATATATATATTTTATATATATATTATAATATAAATATAAATATATATATAAGAGCGCATGTGGCGCAGTGGTTAGAGGTGCTCTGCGTCGCACACGAGGTCAATGGTTCGATCTCGCGCTCATGGCTCACCAAGCCATCCATCCCTCCTGGGTCGGTAAATTGGTACCAGACAGGTCTCAGACTTGTCTGGCAGGATAAGCAGCACTGACTCGGTTCAGCGGGAGGCCACCGCGAGTCATTGTAAAGGCCAGATGTGCATTCAATCACCTCAAACGAAGTTAAAAAAAATTGAAGCCGAATGCATGGCGCATCCCTCAAGGATTGATTAACGCCGAGAGCTTTCTCCTTTATCCTTTATATATATTAGGTTGGTGTAAAGTAATTGCAGTTTGCTTCGCTAGGATTAGTTGTTTGATATTGGAATATTATCTTAACTATATATGGTCATGTTGTACACCATCTCAATGCGCATATATCGGCTCTATGTTTTGTTTGGTGATGGCGTCTAACTTACTACTTATTTTATATTTATTTTAGGTTATGGCACGGATGTTAGATAAGAAGCAAAATCAAGCTATTTTCTTATCTGAATCGAAAATGGGTGAAAAAGCAGTAGAGACGACTCATAACCTCGACAACCATCTAGCGGAACTGCTCGCAAACGCACACCGCAGTGTTGCTCTGTAAAAGTTTCATAAGGGAGACGAAACCCTGAAAGATGAGGAACGCGATGGCTCGCTATGGAAAGTTGGTAACGACCAGGTAAGAGCAGTCATCGAAGCTAGTCTTTCAAAGACTATACGAGATGTTGCACAAGAGTCTAGTATCGACACCCCACGGATGTTTGCTATTTGAAGCTTTTGCAAAAGTAATTTCGGTTTCAGAACGGTCTAAAGCTTCAACCACTTCGCACCAATCTGATGGCGCAGAGTTCAATGGTTGAGTTCTACATTCAATTCAGATATTGCATTTGCCGTTATATTTTACAAAACATCGATAGAACGCTCTGTTGGCAATGAACAAAATTTACGACGTGGTTACAATTTCATTACACGTCTCTGATATATAGCACAACGCTGGTGTTGCCCATGCTGCTTTTCTTGTGTTAAATTCCCCGTTCACGTTATATGCCAAGTTCAGTGGATGTTTAAAGCAAACCTGAAAGATGATCTCCGTAATCAGAAAACCATCCAGTTTATTTATTCACTTTCACATGTGGGCCCATCATGACTGAGTCCTCTCAGAAGATAAAGATTTAGTATCTAAACGAAGATTTGACAGAAAAATTCCATCAAAACGCAACCCAATCGCGAGATCCCGTTATCCATCGATGCGTGGCAGTAAACAGCTTTGGTAAAATGATGTAGCTTTATCGATTTTTTTTTCCTCATGGGTATAGCTAGGGGTCGGAATCCGTGGTGTAGCTGCAACAACAATTTGAAAGAGTTTTATATACAACAGGTTTACCAGTTGGTCGCTGAAAGCTGATAGAATTGTACTTGTTTTGACATTGTTTAACACTCTTTTATGATTGAAAAGTCAGGACTAGGAGCAGATTAGATTGCCAACTCATTTTTGTGACCCTTGATACAGTTTGTATGAGTCCCCATGCCAGGAAATCCCTATCAAAACCATGCTTGTTCAGTTAGCTGTCTTTGATAAACATACAAGGATAACCTTCGTGTAGAGCTTGTAGAGTACACTCAACAAACATACTGGACGGTAGTCACGAGGGTTACTTCAGCCACCGTTCTTGTGCATGATGTACTTTGAGAAACTATATGTAGATGACTATGGCCCTCCAGCACTAAAGAACCCGGATGTGTTAATATGGGACCCTGGAGCTGTACACTTCATGCCTTCAGCCAAAACTTCTATCACAGAAGGAAGAATCGAGGAGGTTTTTCTTCAGTGAAGATTTCGTTGCCCGAGAAAGGGATTACGAAATGGAGAAAGCCGGTGTAGGATTTTCTGGTGTTAATTTCACGTCATAGAGGAAAATTGTAGCAATCCCATCTTCGCTCATTAGGACAGACAATGGGACACTAGATTCGCTTCAATTCAGACAGCATTTTTTCAACTAGTTTTTTTTTTGCTAATAGTGGTGAAAAACTTTGAGCAACTCTTCTGAAGCTGTCATCTAATATTACTCGTGCTAGTGAGTTGTGGTACATTCAAGCTTCAGCAACTTTCTCTTCAAGAGAAACCTTCTAGTGGTAGCGAGAGTGCAATCAGGTCTCTTGTTGAGAGACTGATGTGAATTCAGCACAACTTCTGAATTTTTGAAATGCATCTTGTAGACTTTGATCGGGCCCTTCCTTGAGGTGCTAGTCACATCTGGATAGGATTTTGCCCACAATGTTTTCGTGATAAATAGCTTAACCTTTTCTTCTTCGCCGATAACATGAAGCTTTTCTTCTTCCTCCTGTATTTCCTTTTCATTTCACGGCTGAATCAATCATATTCATAAACAAGGCGATATCGTACCCAGTACCGTATGATAGGACTTCTGATGTGTCAAGTAAGCACCGTCTTCTTTTATTTCTGCAAATTTGCAGAGAAAAAATTCTTTGTGTTCATTGCTTTTGCGAACTCTGGTGGACAATGGCGTGATATTTACAAGCTCTCAAACAATAACTCATCTGTAAAACAGATATCATCTTCCCAAGACAAATGGTTTTGATCCAACAAGGTGACTGACAGAACGAAACGAAACAGCGATGAGTAATTTTAGCGGTTGCGAAACCAATGCGACTAACACACGATATGATTAAGGACACATCATTTGGTGATTGTGCAATAACATAATATTTCTAAAGTCAGTCATTGCGGTGAACCAAAGTATTTATGAATTTTCTCATTGTCACTCATGTATTTTCTATCTATTTTATTTTACATGAACGGTCACACAAATACTGCGCGGATCGAAGCATTTCTTGTATGCCGCTCGATTGCTTGCATTCATCCTCCACAAAGGCCTTCGAAAATATTACGAGGTGCATGCACTAATGGTTTAGGATTTTCTCTTCTTCATGAATGCTAAAAAATGCTGATTGAAGCGATTCTCTGTGCAGTCTTGGGGGTAGCCGAACGAGGCGTTCCCTACGGCGATTGGTAATTGGTTGCGAAAGTGTTGGGAGAGGATTGAATCATCGCCTCGCTCATCACCTTCCTTTCTGACAAATCGTACCACTAAACACAGCGCTACCCTCTCTCATTCCATGTATTCAGCAGCTTAAACAATTTTCATCAAAAACTATGGCTTTTCCCATCGGAATTTCCTTTGATTATAGGCAGAATTGATTTGAGATGTTTCGGTTACAAACTTCAGCTCGTAGGCATCGTGAAAGGCTGAGATTGAAAATTATCTTTGAGAGGTGACACTGTAGATGAATTTCACTTCATATTGTGAAAACGACCTAAAGGGGTGACCATAACGTTCTTGAAATCCTCCCAGTGATTTTTTCAGCACAATATAAGGGTACCTAGGCGGTGGAATTGGGGTGAGCCCACGTCTGTCGCAAGGGTCACATAATGGTCTCATTATGTTACGTTCTCTCACTCGTCACTGATCGACAAGTAAAAGCTATAAACTATAACCACCTCAGCACCCCTACACTTGAGACCTTATGGTAATTACCTTTTACTGTTTTTCAACCATTGGGTTAATGACTTATTCTTCGGCTCAATGACTTAAACAGCCAATAACTCTAGATCTTCTTTTTATCAAAGGCAATGTTTCCAGTCTGTTGCCGTGTGGTTAGTAATCTGGGCTATCAAGAAGCATGGTACTGATTCAACCACCTCCCCACCACACGTTTGCAATCACGTGGGAACGCCTTAGCTCGGCTGCATCCGAGAATGTGAAAAAAATTGTTTCGACCAGGTTATCCATGATGCTCACAAAGTAGGCAAAAACCTTTAGCGCCGCTGGAACAACATGCGAAATGTTCGAAGAGTGTTGGAACGACGAGTGCAAGTAAACGAATCGATTGCAGGAGGTGCTGGGATCCACACAAATGTGATGATGGGTTACGTGAAACAGAAAGGATAATATTATGCTTGAATTATGCTTCTGTGAATTAGGGCTTCCTTGTTACGATTTCCCAAAGTATGCTGAGGAAGGGGAAACTCAGAAAGTCAATGATATATGGCTCCTCAGCGGGCTGATGAACGACTGACGATCTAGGTTGAGATTCCACTATCTTTTTACTTTCTTGTTACAACATCCCAAAAGATGCCCATGAAGAAGAAACACAAAAAGTTGACATGGCCGTTCACAATGAATCTTCCACCTATCCCCCGTTGACCGTCGAGTGAGTCAACCGGGAACCAGTAAAGCATCTACTTTTCTCTATCGCGTGCAAGAGTAACTAATGGGCCTCCACGCAGTAAGAATTCGTTGAGCATCAATTCTTTCTATTCCCAAAAGCTGTTCTTGAGCGTTTCCGAGATCTTGTTCACTGGCCTACGTTTTAGCAGTTTCCTCTGCCTCGTTAGAGCCACACGTCCAATAGTAGGAATATGGAGATAGAATATTAAGACCAGACAGCATGAGATATTGTCAGAGTCATTACATAGTCGATGGCTTGCGGCTATTTATTAATTGCATAGACCTTGCCACTTAACATGCCTAAGCCACTGACACATAGGAGACCTCGAAAAGACTCGAGAACAATCTCGAATTATACTGAAATTTCGACGCCAGTGGAGACTTTTGCTCCTATCAATGGTGAGATAACAATAAAAGCGCGCAGCGCGTGGGAACATAATTTTATGTTGAATACTACAGGGTTGTAAGGCTTTTCGAAAAACAAGTACATTTTTGAACTCAAGAAAATTTACGCTTTCAAAGGTCATTAAATGGTTTGAAAAATTTTCTCCAACGAGATACAAGCGTGATCATCATGAAAACCGGCAGCACCTGGAACCAAATTTTGTCTTGAATGGTGCAGCGCCATAGAAAGGCCGATACTTACATGTTAGGCGGCTACAATTTTTGAGCCGATCTTATTCGCTGGACAGGAAGTTTTCACAAGAGTGTTAGCAATCATTGTAAAGCTTAACTCTCTGGCTACAACTCTACATTGCTTTTTGGAAAACATGGTTTTATAACTGTAGCATCCACAAAAGTTTGTTGCATACTCATCTATTGCCTTCGTTTTTATCACGCATATGATTCGTTGGAGGCACGAAAGGCTTTTCACCTTGCAGAGAATTTTCCGTACTATCAGAGTCAACGCTTTGATCTGAAGTTTCTGTCGGTGCGGTGAAAAAAATCCCCAATTGAATGACAAAATTTCAAACTCCCGGAAAGGTTCATAGCTGAGTAAAAAGTGAAGGAAAGCCACAGCGACGATTTGTTCGTTAGGTAACCGCCCGATCTACCACACTATGCGTTAAAACGGAGGCAACTATTGTTATTTCGCTGGTGATTTTTTCACCGCATCGACACTCTATGTAGAAACGAATTATTCTGATATACGAGAATTTCTCCACACATTGATATGCTTTTCGGCTTCTAGCACATTATATGCGCGATAGAAGTGAAGACGAGAGTGAAACACAATTTTTGATTTCGATATTACAACGATATAAAGAGGTAATTTGAGAAACCAGCAATATGGGAGCTGTAGCTGCAAGTCTTAGCTTTCGAATGGTTACTAAAACACCTATGAAAAGTTCCTCTCCAGCGAATGAGGCCAGTTATTCATTTGTTCCCTCCTAATCAGAAAAAACTTTCAAGCCTTTTATGAGGTCTCTTATGGCATTTATAAAGTGCTAGACACGTGTTTCGGCCTTCCAGCTTCGTCACTAACATGGTGCCTTTCGCTTGAGCAAATCCTTTGTAAGAGGATATATTCCATTATATGTAGGGAGTATATCCCTTTACAAGGGATTGACGGAAACAAAAGACACCGTGCTGCTGATGAGGATAAAAGGCCGAAATACGTGTCTAACACTGTATAAGTGGCATAACAGACCCCCTAAAAGGCTTGAAATATGTTATCAGATAGTACTGTTCTAAGCGATGTCTTCAGAAACAGTGGAATATAAAAGAGTATGGAAGTGGATTTGTTGTAACATGCATCTGAGCAATCCGTGTTATAGCAGATAAGTTTATAAAAATCTCTAGAGATCTAATACTCAGTTGACGGCCCGTCGTCATTATAGTGCGGCCCTCAGCACAGGGAAACTGCTGGTTTAGCTTTTCTGTTCCTTAGACTTCCAATGTAAGCCTAGTCGGGGTTCCTCAGGTCGTCATCACGTTAGAACAGTCCCCGTGGATCAAAAGGAGATTCACCTTGCGACTAGTAGTTGGTAAGACGGTGGTCATTCCTGGTACGGTTTACTCTTCTCTTAGCTGCGCTTTCCGGGTGGAAACATCGGACAGGTTCTCGGCTTGGTTGACCTTGCTGAGGGATTGTTCACCCCTCCGCTGTACTTCGCAGTGCGACCCCCCGGGAACACCTCGCAGCCACGATGAGGCGGTGAACCACCTGTGACTTTCATTACTTATTTATTTATTTGACACGGCTCATTATCACACACAATACACTGTAGGTATCCCACTATTCACATTTGATACGTCTCTTCGCATTCATCCTCCAGAATTGTCTCCATGCACTTTACGGGTTGCTTCGGCTGCTGCGAGAAGATTTCGTCGTCTTCATGAATGACAAGAAAATGCCGGCCGAGACGACTTTCCTTGATATTCTGGAAGTACCTCAGCTTATGAGTTCTTAATCGCTCAGTTTATCTATCACAAGGGACTAATGGGGAAGGGGATCAATCAGTGCACCGTTTATCTGATTCACTGCATCACTAATCACTCTGCTACCCCGCCTCCCTTCCCAAAAGTAACTCTTGTAATATCGTATACACACACACCTTAGTTACCGTGTTGAAGTGTGCCTAAGTGTTAAACTTCAGTATAAAAGATAAGCGTATCTTTAGACAGTACTTGACATCAGCACTCTTTCTAACTCAATCGAATCCGTGCGGTAAGCTTCATTATACGCTTTTGTATAAAGGGAAAAGCTGAAGCTTTTGAAGCTGATGAGATCTCTGAGGGATGCGCCATGCATTCGTTTTCAATGTACATTTCGTTTGAAGTGAATGAATGCATATTTGGTTTTTAAATTTCTCGCGGTGGCATACCGCTGTATCGAGTCAATGCTGCTTATCCTCGCAGACAAGTCTGAAACGTGGTACCAATTTACCGACCGCTGAGGGATGGATAGCTTGGTAAGCCATGGGCGCCACATCGAGCCATCGACCTTGTGTGCGACGCATTGCACCTCTAACCATTGCGCCACATGCACCGACGCTCTCATGTAGCCTGGCATATGATAATATATTGATTCAGTATAACATAGCAATAAGTAAAGGTATATTGAGGTTAAGAGAGAAAAACTATACGGCAAAACAAAAGTTCGAAAGAGAACGGGTTGTAGATGATTTGCGCTATCTGCACACTTCTACGCATAAGTTAAAGATGATTCACATCATCGCAAATGTCTCGTGACATTCAGTGTCCGACTGTCAAAGAAATATGTAAAAATGTTAAGTTGTTCTTTTGAAATTGAAGCAATAAGCACCAAATCTATTAACAAGAAGTGACTAAAAGTGCGTGATTGTGGTATCGTTTAACCGCGCATTTCCTCCTGAACATTCTGGTATACAACTTACTTATACTTGTTTCAAGATAGAGTTGTCGTGGAAACAGACTCGCTTCCTACTCATGCACGAATGGCGCAGAGGGAAAATGCTAGGAAGCGGCGGGCAAGATTAATGGAGCTTCTTGTGGACGTCTCGAGCGCAACTAATTCTCCAGACTATGTTTCCCAGCTTTCAACTTTGCGAACCACTTCATAGCCGTGCTTTCTGCAACCGTACCATCGCCCCAAACTCAACTAACCGGTTGACTTTCGCGGACCCAAACAGGGCGTGTCGCGTGACTGCCAGCTCGGGAGCGTTCCACCTCCTCTGCCTCTATTAATCACCGGCTACAGTATTACTTTTCATTGCAAGACCTGCAGATAGGTTTTGGATTTCTTAGTGTGCAATCTTGCAATGAAAAACAGTACTGTAGTCAGGGACTAATCGCGGGCAGAGGAGGTGAAGTAGTTCCCACGCAAGCGTACACGCCCAGTCCGGGTCCGCGGAAGTCAATCGGTTAATCCTACGTGCCGCTTCACCAGCATTTTTCCCTACGCGCCATTCGTGCATAAGTAGCAAGCGAATTTGATCCCAAGACAGCTTCACCTTGAAGCAACTTATGCGAGTTGTATACCAGACTGTTTGCAAGAATATACGCGACTAAATGATATCAGAATCGTGTGACCTTATTCACTGCTGCTTAATAAATTTGATATTTATTGCTCTAGTGCCAAAACTTATGAAACGACCTATTTACAAAATGAGGATTTATGCTGAGATATACAATGACAAATATCAAGCACAATACCTCTGTACAAAAAAAAAAACGGTAAAAAATATGACAGAATATTAAGCCAAGGAAAAATCATACGATACTCGGCAGCATTTGTTAATTTGGTTCAATAGACCTGTCGGTTCGAAATTTCTCAGAAAATAAAATGATATCTTCATTTTCCGAACGATCAATGACTCCATTTGGTAACTCGGACGAGCGTAGAGAATCGCTAACAGATCGGTGACCTGAAGAAAAACGCACTAGAACGACCTTTACCCGATAAATATAAACCATGTATAAATTCGTGGCTAAAGTTACCTGGGCTTGATCGGTTGCTGATTTCATCTAAAAATTATCCTCGAACTGAAATTTAGTGAAGACTTGGGACCGTAAATCAAGGGCAAATATTGGATGCAGCCATCAGACCACACCTGTGCGATTTATTTGTAGCAAAAGGCGAGTAATGACCAAAAATTTTAAACCTAATCAACTCACAACACTCAACATTGAACCACCACTGAACTTTGGCAGAAAGAAAATCATTGAGGCGTATCCCAAGGTGGGCGCCTCTACGAAACCGCTGAATAGATCATTGCGATTATTTCCATTACTTATCCAGGTGAACTTTTTTATATCTTACATTGGAGTGATCCTAAACACTGGCAGCCAATCCACGATGAAAAGAGTAACGACGTTCGGATTGTCTGGAAAAAGAGAGCAATGTCTGGGAGTAATAGAACGGAATTAAACCGACAATTTTTAACTGCTTTTTTCAGCCTGCTATGATGTTATAACTCCGCATCCGAAGATATGAGTGATAAGCAAAACCTTGAACCTCAGGGGCGATGTAGTTGATCCGCGTTCCACCCAATCCATGGGAGCGCACTAGCCACCACACTACCAAGGCTCCTGTTCTGCTATCATTCTTTCTTTATGCTTACCAAGCCAAGCTGCTGACGGTTGGCTGCTGACAGATTGATACTGTGTAATGCAGAAAGAATAGTAGCAGAACAGGAGCCCCAGCATGCAGTGTTTATCACATGCCTTCGGGAAGAGTGAAACGCGGGTTCCACTCCCAGCCGTCAGTATAAAACGTTGAGAAGCTGCTAATGTTGGTCATGAGGTGTGGGATTTGTCATCCTACAATCTCAAGAGGCACCGTAGAACAGGTCGAATGCGTGGCTGATCTAATCATCAGTTCCCAGAAAACCACTTGACTGCCTAGTCAGTGTTTTTATTCTCCCCGACCAATTCGATTTACCAACCACGGATCAACAGAGCGTTCAGTTTCTCAAACAGTGGGACTGAATCAACGATCAGGTATATTGCAGGGCACTCCAAATACTACACGTGAAAAATTTCAAGAAAAAAAGGCCTGAAGTCTACACACAACGGATAAAAGATGGCCTCACGAGAAAAAAGGACCCCCCAAAGTGGTACACATGCTAAAAGAAAGAACTGTAAGCTCTAGTGATTTGAGTTTGAAAAAATCTTTACCCGCAAAACTTATGGCTAGCCTTTGTCCATCACGGCTTAACGTAATGCACTGAACTTTTCCACCTATTGTAACGATTTCTCTAAAACATTTCACACCGTAATAAGACATAGAGAGATATCATAACAATCACAGACTGCTGTAAAGAAAAGGAAAGAAAAATGATAGACCTTTCTACGGCCCCTTCAATTTCAACTTCGGAAGGATCGAACTCGACTGCCGATAGATCAAAAACTGGAATTGCATGGGTGTCGCCAATCGACCTGCTTGAATCAAATATTGATATTAAAGTAGTTCTCAAGCTTCCCAGCTTTAGAACGAGCACAAAAAGATCAATGGAGAGAGAGAGAGGGAAACAGAGAAAGAGAGGAAGAAAGAGTGAGAAACAGATAGATGAAAAGAACTGGACTCACGTCTCAACGATTCCCTCTTCATTGATTTCGTTTTTCGCCGTAAAAGCGATGGAATAGAGCTGATGACTGTTTTCTGTAGAAAACAATAAGTAACTCCCTGTAGACGACCAGACAGCGCTGACGGCACGTCCAGCTAGTCCAGTCCATCGTTCTTCACGCCACGTATTGCGGTCATAAACTCTGTTTAAAAAACGAAAAATTTCAGTAGCACGAGTGATGAGATATTTTTTAGTACTATGTGAACAATTTACTGAATAGCTAAGAGGACTGAATGGTAAATAAAGCATTCAACTCCAGGCGGGACATGAACACGTGTTTCACCCTTAACAATAGGGCCTACACCATCAAAACCACTCACTTTGATACCATTTCTTCGTTATGACCTATCGTAGCTGTTGGCAACCAACCTCTGACCAACTCATCTGGTAAGTAAGCCTTGGCACTGGTGCAGTGGTAGCACGCGCTCCCTGTACGGGGGAAAACGGGTTCAACTCACGGCTGGGGTACAGCGTTTTGCATACCATTCAGTACTTATAGACATGGTACTGTTCGCTTATGAGGGGACAAATGACAAACCTATCTCATCTGCTGGAAAAGAACTTTTCATATGAGTGTTAGTAGTCATTCGAAAGTTGAGACTTCAGTCTACAACCCCACGTCGCCGGTTTTCGAAAACTCGCTTTTCTTAAACATAGCTAGAAGAGATTTCTTACGTTGCAGACGCGTATATCTCTCGTCGGACAGAGCTCTTCTTTGGACTATTAGTTATCATTCGATAGCGTAATCGCTTCTGATACAAACGCTGTACTTACATCCCAAAAAGACCGTTTCTCTGAAACGCAGCAGCTAAAATAAGTTGAATTCGCATGTGTAAACAAGGAAATCTTTGGCCGATTCACGGGTCTCTACGTGCGGCGACCTCGAGAACTGCCAACTCGGTACTTCTCTACGCGTTCATGTGGACGAAAAATCGATGAACATCGCCCGAACTTGGCAGCTTCACATGCGGGCACGTGAACTGGCCAAAGACCCTCCTCCCACTCACATATGAAAATTAAACTTATTTTACCCGCCGCATTTCAGAGAAACGGTCTTTTCAGGATATAAGTGCAGGGTTTGAATCAGAAACGATTACGCTATCGTATGATTACCAAATGTCCAAAGAAAGAGCTCTATACGGCGAGAAATATGCGCGTCTGCAAGGGAAGAAATCTCCTCCAGTAACAACGCCAAAAAAGGCAGTTTCGAAAAGCGGCAACATGGAGCAGTGGCCTGACGTCCCAGCTTGCAAATGGTTACTAACATTCCTATGAAAAGTTCCTCCCCAGCGAAGAGATCGGTTCAAATTTGTCCCCTCATAACCACAAAGAACCTTCGACATATACTTATAAAATCATCGACAAGTAGTAAAAAAAAATTCATACAAAATCTACACCTCTAAAAACGTTGAGTGATGTGCAAAGCTTTCGACACCAGACAAGAGTCGAGGCTTCCCGGTTTTCCAGTTGAAGATTCGCCCCCAACATGGATATGCGCCGGAGCTCAGCTCTTGGCTAAGGGCGAAAGTTCTGCGAGAGTTCGAAAGGACTTAACATTACCGAATAATGTTTCCCGTATACAAAATGGCAAGTCGTCGGCCATCAGCAGTTGGAACGACATTAGTTATATTGCCACCCGTCCAAGCACCAAATGAATCCACCTCGCCAGTGGAAACGTCAACGATCTGAAATGTGTCATAACACTGAACAACGTAATTGTATAGAAAGTATAATACAGTGATTTGTTGACCTACCATAATCTTACCACTGTTGGGTGACGTGGCAAGAATTGCATTCGTAGTTGTACGATCCCAGATGATTTGGCTAATAGGTGCGATCGATAATTCAATCACCTGAGCACATTGTAGAGATGGTCTGCAATAAAAAATCGGTTCTTTTCCGCTTGACGATACGAGAAGGAGAATCGATACTTTTCGCTGGACAAAAACTTTCCATGATAGTGCTGTAACCTCTTGAAAGCTCAAATCTCTGGCTAATACGCTGCGTGGTCGTTCTTTGACAAAGTCTTTTTATAACACTTCAGCGAAGAAGCATTTGTGTCCACATAGGCGTTTTGTCGCAGTACAGAGCTCTTCTTAGTACGATCAATAATCATTCGATAGCGCCAGTTTCGGTGATTCCAACGCCTCGCTTGATTTCTGAAAAGGCCGTTTCTTTGCAGTGTTTTAGAGAAAATGAGATTGATTCACATACGCGGGCATTTCTTCTTCGGCTAAGCTACGGGCTGGAGGAGGAGGGCAAGGAAAGGGGGCTGTCCGTGGTTTCAACACGGCGCTAGATCCATGACGCTAAGGCGGCTCACATGTGAAGTGCCACCTTCGTTAGTCAACTAGGATTTCTTTCCCCGCTTTAACAAAAGATAAAGGTGAAACATCCGGCTATGACAGTACTAGATTTTCTGTACACATTCATATGCTTTTCGTGCTTCCAGCCAATGTAAAATAATTTCATTTCGAATTTTAGAGTCTTATTAAGGGCTCTCTTCAAAAACGACCTGGTAACGCTCTAGCCAAGATTTGAGCTTCAAATGATTACCAACACTCTTATGAAGGGTGCAACGAAAGGGATCGTTTCTTCTCGCGTGCCGCCTAACGGAAAATAACCAAAAGAACCGATTTAACAAAACATTTTAGATCTAGTGAGGCAAGAGACCGACTCACACTAAAGTTCGGCATGAAATGTAGACTATTTCATAAACTACCTTTTTCTTCGAAGAATCCATGAAGTTTATACCTTTTTTTTTCGAGAATATGGGAAGGGTTACTGTTTTCACATTGCCACATACTATGATAGAAAAAATGATGGAAAGTGACGACGTCAAAAATGACTGAAAACAGTACTTCTGCTATCGACTGCTTTTTTACAGACCCGCTCAAAATGATTTAATCTGATAAGGATATACATATTTTGAGCCACAGGTCTAGTGCTATATAGGCGCCTATTTCGTTCTATTGGGACTCATCAGTAGCACCCTCCCTCGGTTCCGTCGATCCCTTGAGGTGAAACAATCCTTCAAAGGAAACCGACGCCGAGTAACAACAATAACAATAACAATAACATCATCCTACTTTGGGTGCTTAATTTTACTCGGCGTCGGTTCCTTTGGAGGATTGTTTCACCTCAAGGGATCGACGGAACCGAGGGAGGGTGCTACTGATGAGTCCCAATAGGACGAAATAGGCGCCTATATAGCACTAGACCTATGGCTCAAAATATGTATATCCTTAACTGAAAACAGTTTTTTACAATATAATAACGCCCTCACATTTTGCTGAGGGATAGAGCTCTCAGCGTTGATCAATTCTTTGAGGATGCGCTACGCAACTACCTCAAGCATCGTTAGAGGTGCATGATGGCCGTTATAACCATTCGCGACGGTCTACCGATGTATCACGTCAGTACTGCTATTCTCCTAGAGAAGTCTTGTAGCAATACGCTGACCCCAGAGGTATGGAAGTTTGATGAGCCTTGAGCCCGAGATCGAACCACCGTCCATCGATTGATCAACCACGTATGCGCCGCAGAGCAGCTCCAACCACTGCGACACACGTGCTCTCTAACATTCACATATAGGTAGCCCATCGGCTCCAAGAAAACTGAGGTCGCCGAAACGTCAGCCATCATTTTTGAAGAGAAATACCGATCTCGTGAAAGCTGTGAGAAAGTGGTTATATAGTGTCGCTCTCGAATCTTCCCTCCCAAATGGTCCACACCTTCACCATGGTAGAGAGGTGTTCGTCTGTTTGGACTGCGAAGTAAAGCGGGAGATTCAATGGCCCAGCTCGGCTATCCAAGCTAAGAAAATGTCAGGTGTTTACACCCGGGAAACACAGATAAGAGCGAATCATACCAGGAAAGATCGCCGTCTTGGTAGCTACTAGTCGCATGATGATATCTTCCTGTAATCCAAAGGCTGGCGAGTGCCCTAATATGGTGACGACCTGAGGAAGCCCCGGCTAGGCTTACCTCGGGAATTCATGGAAGAAAATAGATGAACCAACACAATTTCCGTGCCGGGGACCGCACTGTCAGTGAAGACTGGCCAGTCCAAGTATCCAAGTAAATACTAGATCTCTAGAGATGTTCATTAACTTAAATTTACAACACACATTACTTAGAGACATGTTACAGTATCTCCACTTTCACTTACTTTATGTTGGCCCCTTTCGTATTTAATCTCCAAATAAGAATTCTTTCACTGGCTGCTACAGCAAGCACACGCTGATCGAAAGGTCTAAAATCATTTCATTAGAATATATTACATGATCATAGAGTGGGGAGTAAGACTCAGAGAAAACAACAGAAAAAAATGCCCACAGTCGTATGAACTTACTCCCAATCCATACAGGTTACATTCTTCTGCAATGGATGCTTCAACGTCAATGGTGTTCTCTGGGGTTGCCCTATATTGTAGACTCGAATATAGTCGTTGTTTTGACAAATCGCTAAACGTCGACCTTCATCGTGCACAGCTACACATCGTAACCAGTTGCTTTTCCGAAAGATGGTATTGTTAATAGAAAATAGTTGTGATTAAAGAACTTACAAAAATACTGAAAGAGTAGCAAAAAGTTTTCCAATGCACTACCAATTTATCGTAGAGCCATATTGCTGAAGAATTTCATCAATTCTGTCCTGATCTAGTGAAGGAACAATTCGTGACGCCATTCTTGCCAAACCATCTTGAATTCGGACTACACCGCGACCTAATATTGCAGTAATTCCAGATTGAAATCTCGTTCATATTTCAAAGTATAAAAGGATAATTTAGGGATAAAACTCTCAGCTTTGAACAAATGTCGAGAGGTGCGCTATGCATCCGTCTTCATCTAGCATCGTCTGAGGTGATCGAATGCATATATGGTCTTTACAAAGACTCTTGGAAGCCTCTGATGTATCAAATCAGTGATGCTATACTCCTAGACAATTCCGGTTCCAATTCATCAACCCGGAGGGATGGAGGGCTTCATGAGCTCCGAGCAAGGGAACGAACTATAGATCATCGACTGCTTGATCATGTACATACTAGAGCACCTTTAGCTATAGCGTCACACGCGGTCTACGGGTCGGATAATGATGAAAACAGATACCGATACCATTCAACCGACTTCGTCAGAGACTCAGTTGAAGTTTAATATAGTCTGATAGAACTTTGTAAGCCCTTCAGAGGTTTGGTATGGCATTTTAAGTGGTATACGACGTTCCGGCGTTACTCGCACGCCTCATCAGTTGCTCATGCTTTGAGATTCACCCCTACAGCTAATAGTAGCGGCGCTGAAGATATATCAATCTCATCAGTTTAGACCGCAACATCAAGTGATCTTCTCATTTCTTCTAGATAGACAGATTTTCGGCGCCGTTATTGATACTCTTCGGGGGGGACCGAAAGGCAAGTGGTACCGATGAGGCATGCGAGTAACGCCGAAACGTACTCATACCACCTCAAATGCCATGATAGAGCTCTGAAAGGCTTAAGAAATCTTATCAGATTATATGAAAACAAACGGCTCTGATAAGGAATAAAGACAACTTGAGCATAGACTAGTACTCACTGAAACGTGAAACCGGCCATAGTTTACTGTCCTCGGTGATGTCGGCGACGTAGTCAATGACTCCTAACAGACCATCTCTTTTCCTGATACAACAAGATTAAAGTAAACTCAAAGCTTGTAAAATACGGAAGAAATAACTGAACGTAACTAACCACCGATCTAGAGCTTGACTTAGTTGGTCGGCCTCTCGGAAGACAAAAGCGCCCGTGATATCGTTCTTCGATATGGAATGTTGAAGGGCGTCGAGTTGTGTTCGCTCGATGTATGGATAATCAGACATCTTCAAAAAAACAACTACAGCATCACACATGACTGAATACGTGACAGGAACAAGAGGACTGATTTTAGGTGGATAATCACTTCAAGTACCTAGAAAAGGATGGATAGAAAAGAATAAAGTTCTCGCCGCTGACGAATCCCTGAGGGATGAGCAAAGCATTTGACTTCTTTAGCATCGTTTGAGGGAACTGGATGCCTATTTAACCCTCACAATGATCCACAATGGCCTATCGATTTATTAAATCACTGCTGCGATCCTCCCATATAAGTCTTCGTCGACCCCAATGAGCAGGGAGGCTTTGTGAGCCTTGTGAGCGAGATCGAACCAAATAAGCACGTCTGGGTTTGGGAGCACCTTATACACTTTCGGGACCGTGGAACCACCTCCTCTGCATCTCTAACCCTTAGCGTGGGATCGCATTAGAAGTAATATTGTATTGTTTCAATTGTACTAATGCTATTTTTTTTCTACCCCTACTCATAACAATATGATATATTTACATATAACATAAGAAAATAGCAACAATTCAATTTAGAATAACGCAATGATATTTTCAATGCTTTCTCTCGCTGGGGGTAAGAGATGTAAAGGAGGTGGTTCTGTGGTAACGAAATGGTCAACCAATGCGCCAACGCGCCACTTGAAGCACCTTTGAAATGGATTTCTGATGCAAAAAGTAGAGGCCAAGCTCAGAGAACCACAGTTAGGAATGTTCCAACGTGTCGAATAGGGTTATAAAACAGAGATTTCTTAGCCTAGAAAACTTAGTTGGCCGAAAATCAGTCCGTGAGTTCTCTGCAGAAAAGCCTAGTATAAGTAAGCAGAAGTTGAAACAAGAGAATGAAGGATAGAGCTCTAGGCGTTGATCAATCCCTGAGCGCTGCGCCACGTGATCTTCTTCTTTTTAGAGTCGTTAGAGGCAAATTAATGCATATTTGGCCTTCACAATAGACTTGAGGCGGCCTACCGATGTATCGAGCCGGTGCTGCTTATCCTCGTAGACAAGTCTGGTATCAGTCTGCCGATCTCGGAGGGATGGAAGGCTCGGTGAGCCATGAGCGCTAGGCCAAATCATCGAACTGCGCGCGATGATTACGGTCTTAACGTTTCAGGAACCATGAGGGTCTTTTTGATGCTCAACGCGCGACGTCAAATCTCACTCAGCTTCTACAATGGCGGCGTTGCGTCTCGTGAGAAAGCAGTCAGATAGCCAGACACGAATGCGCAGACATGCAGATTGCGCCCGCTTGACTGCCACGCAAGCGACGGCGCGACGCCGCCTGCTGCCCACGCTGGTCCTCAACGGGTTAACGCATTCGTGGTCGTTTGAACAGCAGATTATCCACAGTGCCCATATTTTCTACGTAGCGCTTGCACAGATTTCGGTACATACGGCTCTTTTGCATCATTTTTGAACTCCTTCAGCCATTTTCTGGGTACTCCCATTTTGTGAGCCGCAACAATAGAATGGTAAATTGGAGAAATCACTTCGCCGGCTCTCTATTGATTAGTGACCAGCAAACAAGTACTGATTTCAATGCGCATAAGCGATTTCCCGCCAATCGCGCGATTTGAATTTGACGATTGGCAGCCGCCGCGGATATCTCAAAATTAAAAACGGTAACAAGAAGTGTATTCGTACCGATTTACATTTCGCCATTGCTTGAAATTCGGCGAGATTTCCACTTAGCAGGCGACCATTGAATTCTTGCAGAGCGTACGGTTTTCCGGACGAATTCAATGGTGGAAAGTCCAGCAATGACATTCTACAAGTAAAATTGGTGAAAAATCAATAACTTTAGAATTGAGCCATGTCTAGAGCCTTATTATTCATTTATTATTACCATCCCTACTATTTATTTACTAATAAAACCGCTTTGAAAATAAAAAAACTAACGAAATTTGGAAAATAAATTTAGATTTAAAAGTTCAGAGTATTCATTTACTTATAAAATTCTAAATAAGGAGAGGAGAAAAAGAACATTAGACCTTTGGAGGGGGAAAAAATCGACTTGTAATTTGTCTTGGGAAATCCAAAATTTGAATATCAGCAAGTGGAGCGCAAAGTTTTATATGGAGCGCTGTATTACTACGTCCTTCCTTGCCTGTGGGAAGAGCATGTGGCGTAGTGGTTAGAGGTGCTTTGTGTCGCACACAAAGTCAATGGTTCGATCTCGCGCACATGACTCAGAAGGCCATCCATTCCTCCGAGGTCGGCGAATTGGTATCAAATGGGCCTTCGACTTTTCTCAGAGGATAAACAGCAATGGATCGATAGAGCGGGCGGCCATCACAAGTCATTGTAAAGCCCAAATATGCATTCAGTCATTTCAAACGAAGCCAGAAATTTGAGACGAGTGCATGGCGTATCCCTCAGGGATTAACCGACGCCAAAAGCGTCATTCTTTTTATTACTGTCGATCTCCTTTATGTAGAAACGATGTTGATGCCGAAGAATACTGAGTGATATGCATAACTTTGAGCCTCGGGAGGAAGTTGAACCGGTGTTTTACTTTTTCCAGGAGCAGTAGAGCCCCAGTAGTACAGTGATTATCAAGTGCTCCTGGAAAGAGTGTAACACGCGTTCAACTTCGCGTGAGGTTCCGAGTTTCGCATATCACTCAACATTCTAGGATACATAGTGAGATCATTATAGCACTGTGACTAGACCGATAAAATGAAGAGTTCTTATAAATCGCTAATAATCGATGTCTTGAGTATCTCATTGCATAATTGCGCATAAGGTTTAGAAACAGTCGACGAGATGGATTTCTACATTGCAATTACCAGGCGTTATCCATAGACTGGAAAAAGTGGTGATAACACAATAGCACGTACTGTCACCATAAATAACGTCCCTCATCCATGCTATGAAGTAGGGCTCAGTGTGGAGCGTGGGCCACTGATGAAGCGGGAGACACCGCCGAAGCGTACGTATGGCTCTGACGTATCAACCTCTAGAGGACTCTAAACATTCTCACAGACTTCACGTAATATTTCATGGAAAATCTTCCATCATCATGGAGATTGAACATCATTTCACACCATTTTCTTCTCGTATATCTCCTGTTTTTCGAGGAAAAAATTAACAAGAGGTTTTCTTGACATAATTTTACTAGTTCATTTTCTCATCTCCCTTGTCTGACATATGGACACAGTGTTTTTCGTTCATAATAACTCTAATACACCTTATAGATACCGAACGTACCACACCAAGATCACGAGACCCGATGGGCCGATTTGTTCACGAAAAGCCTAGAAGAACGATGTAATGCCATTTTGTCCATCTTTTTTTGAAACCACGCTTCAGAGCCTCGGCGCTAGTGGAGATGTCCCATTCATTTTTCGAATATTTTTATATTTTTTTACAAGATGCTCACGAAAATAATCCGTTCGATGAAGATCCGAAAGTGTGATTTTGGTGAACTGCTCGCTGCGCATTTTCATAATCATCACGCTCATATTTCGTTAGAACAAAGCGTTTTTTCCCAACTCCTGATAACCTTCAAATATTGCAAATTTCGATGAGTTTGAAAAATATACTTGTCTTCAAAGAAGCCTTCTTACAGCTCTGTAGAATTCATAATAAGATATGTTTCTCGTGCGCCTCACGCTTCTATCAGGTTGAGGAGAAAGCTTCTCAACACCAGCTGAAATTCAGAATCTGCAAATTTTTTTGAATTGAAAACAGCAATAATTAATCTTTAAATAAAGACTAATATTACCCACAATCTTCTGCTTATGATCTGCAAGCTTTCGGATCTGCTCATCGCCTACCTTGAGCTTGGGATTGAAAACTCCTGACATCTCTCCTCAACTTTATCAAATGACTCAAATCTGCTTCCACACAGGAACTGTTATATTGAGCGGAAAAATCCATAATCGAACGGCGAAACATTTGGACTGTAGGCTACTTGCAGCAAGACCTCGACTCCATCCTATCTATTAGATTAACCCTTGGTCCTCTTTGCGACGTGCAAGTGCGGTTCGGCATTATCTTCCTGGAACAGCGCGCTTTCAACGAACCAATGTTGTGTACTCTTCCTTTAGCGCTAACTAGCTTTGCCGTGAGAGTTTTTTACGGAAAAGTTTTTGAGATATTCACATGCACCTTCAATGGCCTATATTGTGTGAAAGAAACATGAAATTTGAATTTTTTGCGGGTGTGAAAAAGTTTTTTCCTTAGTCCAATATTATTGTCGCACAGCTGGTAGGACCACAGCTCTCCACTAGCGTCAAAACTTCAAGATATTCCGAATGACTGCTGTTAAACCTTTTCGAGGTCTCGTATGCGTCAGTGGCTTGCGCACGTTACGCGGCAAAATTTATACAATCAATAGAAAGCTGCAAGCCATCGACTATGAAATGACTCGGACATCACTTTATGATATTAGGTTTTAATATTGTCCCCACATTGCTACTATTGGGCATGTGGCTCTGACGAAGCAGCTGAATCTGCCAAAATTTTCATAAGCCACTCATGCATACCAGACCTCGCAAAAGCTTAAAAAGTCTTTCAGAATAACAAGAAATGATGCTCAACGAATTCTTACTGTGTGGAAGGCGCACTAATTCCTCTTGCACGCGATAAGGAAATGTGATTGTTTTACTGATTCCCGGTTAACTCACTCGACGATCAACGGGACGACAGGTGACAGGTGGAAGATTTACTGTGAACGCGCCTTGTATCAGCAACTTTTTACGTTTATTTTTCATAAGAATCTTTTGGGATGTTGTAACAAGAAAATAAAGTGGTAGTGGGATCTTGACCTGCTTCGTTAATCGTTCTTCAGCCTGCTGAAAGGCCATATGTTATCAACTTTCGATGTCTCATCTTTTTCAACGACCTTTCGAAAATCGTTCCAATGAAATCCTGATTCACAGAAGCATAACTCAAGCATAAGTTTATTCTTTCTGCTTTACATGACTCGTTATCACAGTTTTGCGGTTTCCAGTACTATCAGCATTCGACTCGTTTCCTGGCATTCGTCGTTCCAAAGGTCTTCGAACATTGCGCATGTTGTTCCAGCTGCTGCTTAAGGACTTTGTTTTCTTTGTGAATATTGTGGTTATCTTGGTCGACGCCATTCTCCTATCATTCTCAGAGACAAGCTAGGTAGGGGTTCCCGGTGATTGCAACCGAGTGTTGGGGATGCTCCGATTGAACCAGTACCTTGCTTTCTGATAGCCTGCATTGCTAATCACACGGCAATCTACTTAAATCATCGCCTCTGACGAGAGGCGAAGATGTCGAATTGTTAGCTGGATAAAGTCAATGATTTGAAATATAAGTCAGGTCGATCCAATACTTGAGAAAAAGTGAAAGCTAGTTATTATAAGGTCCTAAGAGTAGCGATGTTGACGTGGATATATAGTTCAATACTCAAGCCTTGTCGATCATGGCAAGTGAGAGAACGTAAAGTAGTGATTAATTATGCGACCGTAACAACTGATATGTTCTCACCGCGATTTCACACTTAGTTACACTAGAATTGTGCAGAAATGTTTATTAGGAGGTAGTTCAGTGACAATAGGGTCCATCGTCTTGGGTCGTTCAGCCTTTTCTTTCCGCGTTCAACGACTTGTGCTTAACACAAAACTTGAGAACTTTGACGTGAAATTCATATCCAGTGTCACACCTCCAGGATCGTTATCATTGTCAGCCACTCACGATGTCTATGTACTGAATTTTCTAACAAAAACATTTTGGATTCAGCTTTGCCTATAGTTGATGTAAGCTCTTCCTGCTGGAAAAACCATAGTCAATGATGAAATGTGCTTAAGCTGATGTGTATATGAATGAAATAAGGGTACGACAGTGCTGCGTGTTACGGTATGTCAGAAAGGTGGTAAGCGAGGCGCAGACTCGATCTCCTCCCCTACACTCTTATCATCAAAGGAACGCCGTAAGGAACCCCTTGATTTGGCTACTTTCAGAATTACAAGGAGAATAGTCTCCATCAGCATTCTACAACATTCGTAAAAAAGACCTAATCCTGAACCACCAGTCGAAGCAATCAAAATCTCGACGATTCCATGCAAGAAGTGCTTGGGCCTGCGCAGTAATTGTGGTGAGGAGTCGTATAAAATAAAATAAATAGAAAATGCATGCGTGACAAGCTAGAAAATACAAAAATACTTTGGTTCACTGCAATGACTCACGTCAGTATTACTCAGTTATTTCGCAATAACCAAATGTTGTGACCCTAGTCATATCGCGTGTGTTAGTTTAGCATGTTGCATTGCTTTCGCAACATTTGGACTTAGTCATCGTTTTTTCATTTCGCTTTACCAATCACTCTATTTGATCAAAACCACTTGTTTTGAGGAAATGATGAGTGTTTTTAGATGAGTAATTATTTGAGAATTTGTACACATTACGACATTCTCCACCAGAGTTCGCGAAAACACTGAACAGAAAGAATTTCTCTTCTGGAAATTGGCAGAGATAAGAGATTATGGTGAGTACATGACACATCGGTAGTCCTATCATACTATACCGGGTGCGACACCGCCTTGTTCATGCGTATAATCGATTCAGCCGCAAGATGAAAAAAATTTTAAAACGAAGAAGGAATATCTTATGTTATTTATCACGAAGAAAAGATTAAGTTGTTCATAACAAAAACATTGTGAGCAAATCTTATTCAGGAGTGTTTGGCACCTTGAGGAAGACCAGATAAAAGTCTACGAGATGCTTGTCCAAAAATTCAGAAGTTGTACTGAATTCTCCTCAGTTTCTTAACAAGAGATGTGATTGAACCTTTGCTACCACTAAAAAGTTGCTCTCGAAGAGAAAGTTGCTGAAGCTTGAACATACCACAACTCAGAAACACGAGTAATATTAGATGATAGCTTCAAAAAAAAGTTGCTGGAGCTTCTTCATCAATCTAAGCAAAAAAACTGTTAGTACCACAAAAACTAATGTGAAGAAATGCTGACTGGACTGGTGCGAGTATACTGTTCCATTGTCTTTCATAATGAGCGAAGATGGGATCGCTATAATTTTTCTTCATGATATGTAAATTTGCGGAAAATTCTACGTCAGCCTTCTTCACCTCACAATCCCTTTCTCGGGCGACGAAATCTTCACCGTAGGAAAACCACCTGGATTCTCTCCCCAGCTATACAAGTTGTGACAAAAAGTATGAACAAGTGCAGAGCGCCAGGACCTGATAACAGCACCGCGGGGTTCCTCAGAGCTGGAGGCCATAACCGGAATGTAATTTCTCGAAATACATCTTGCACAAGAAGAATGACTACAGTAGTCTTCGTTACTACCATCCAGTATGCATGTTGAGTGCACTCTCCAAACTCTATACGAAAATTAACCTTTTATGCTTATCAAGGACAGCTTTTTGAACAAGCATGGTTTTGATAAGGAATTCCCTGCATGAGACTCATCCTAACTGTACCAAGGGTCATAGAAGCGTATCGGCAATCAAATCCGCCTCAGTCCTGATTTTCCAATTATAAGAGAGGGAGTAAACAATGTCAAAACAATGGAGTTGGAAAATGGAGTGGAATTTTGCACACGGTGCGGCTCGGCGTGTATTTTGGTGTGCAGAGCTTTTGTGCTAAACTTTTAGTATTCATTCGATAGCTCAACTTCCACCAATCTTGAAAGTCTGCTTGGTTTCTGGAAAACCATTGCTATTCCGCTGCAATAGGCATAAGAAGATTTTTAGCCACTTTCGGCGCGCATTATTGCACGTCTCTTGATCGAATAGCGGTGAACGCAGTTATCTCAGAGCCGTCTTTGTTATTGTTATTTATCTGAAAATTTTTTCCCTTTCGTAGGAATTTTTGCTTCTTTTGCGTTAGAATTGTAGTGATTTAAGCTCTTGATTCCATATTGTATTGTCAAACAAACCTGCTGCCAAGCCTAAGCTTAAGACTGTGAATGCGAAGTGTAACCTTCTCCTGACGCTTCCACCGCTCTGTGAAAACCTTTCAAAAAACCAAACCTTTCTCAAGAATCACCCAAATTTACGCTGTTAAGTAACTGCTAAAGGCCGTAGACTATCCATAAACCGTAGCCACCTTGGCCCGTTCATTGCGAATGTTGCAAAATTCAACCCACAGAGACATTTACACATCTTAGCCGACAAGAATTTCGCGCCGAGTGTAGATTTCAATTTTAAATTCCCTGCTACAGCGCAATAAAAAGGCAGTTTGAGGAAGCAAGCTCAGTATTGAAATCATCGAGATCTAATCTATTAAAGAATCATCAAACGTCCGGAGAAAACAAAAGATGTCTTGTTCTTAAAGAAATGAGATGTGGATTACGATAATTGCGGTGGTACCCGACGAAATTAGGACGAGTAAGCCGAGGATACAGTCAAAATCACGAACTGAAGTTCAGCTTAACTCAGTTCGATGCTAATTTGTGCTTTCCAGATCTCACTGACGGGTGATGCTGCTAGCATAAAATTACGATATCGTTGAAAGGAGTGAAAAGCTAGGGTCGTTGATACAGTGCATAGATTTTAAGCCCTGAAAAAAGTGTGGAAAGGGTGAAAGCCCCCGTGTGTTCGATGTTTCATACTACAACCATTACTCATGTCTCAGTATCCCTGTGGTTGCATTAGCTGTCGATATTTCTGATGCAAATTTGAACTACACTGTGTACAAATGAAATTGACTTTTCAGGCTTTTTTCGCTTTTCACACATTTGTTCTGATGGCTGTATAGTTTCAACTTTACTACCGGGGGCATACCGTCTTTACGAATATTACATACTCCAGCATATATTCCACTTATTTCTTTGCCACGAAATATTCGTTTATATTGGTAGCTGCTTTTATTATAATAGACTTTTGGAAGAAGAACCCCGTAGTTTGCCTCTGTTAATCTAGCTAATTGAATTTCATTACAAGCGCCTCCACTCACCGTGTAAGTAATCGTCTCAGTGATCTTTTGTATCTCGTAAGAAGTACTCTACAGCTGTTTTCATCTATCTCTGGCCTAGTACTCTTATTACTTGTAATATATAGATATAAATATAAATATAAATATAACTACAAATACAAATAAATAGATGATTATACATATATATAAATATTTATATATATATATATATATATATTATATATATATATATATATATGACCCATTATATGTATATACGAAGCGTCGTAGCCGAGTGGTTCTGATGCTCGTCACGGTGCGGTGGAGCCGAGCTCTACTTCGAACTTTCTTCGGCAGTCTACAGCAACGCCTATGGAAGGTCAAAACCAGGCTATCCTCGTGATAGCCAAGGAGGCATGCTCACCAGCAATCTACATCATTCAAGAAGAAGACGAAAGACGAATCGAACGCTGAAAGTACTGGGATCCTCACAATAAAAAATGTGATTACATACACATGTGCATGTATACATGCATATATATATATATATATATATGTATATTATATATATGTATATTAGGTTAGTGAAAAAGAATTGCAGTTTGCTTTGCCGGAATATTTTCTTAACTATATATGGTCATGTTGTACATCATTTCAATGCGCATATATCCGCTCTATGTTTTGTTGGTGATGGCGTTTAATTTCCTATTCATTTTATATTCATCTAAGGCTATGGCAAGGATGTTAGACAAGAAGCAAAACTGAGCTATTTTATCATTTGAATCGAAAATGGGTCAAGAAGCAGCAGAGACGACACATAACAACAACAACGCATTACGCGGAACTGCTAGCAAACGCATACCGCAGTGTTGCTCTGTAGGAGTTTCATGAGGGAGGCAAGACCCTGATAGATGAGGGTCGCGGTGGCTTGCTATGGGAAGCTGACAATGACCAGTTAATAGCAGTCTTCGAAGCTAGTCTTTCAAAGACTATACGAAATGTGGCACAAGAGTTCAACATCGGCATCCCACGAATGTTCACTATTTGAAGCTTTTGCAAAAGTAGTTGCCGTTTCAGAACGGCCTAAAGTTTGAATCACTTCGCACCAATCTGACGGCGCAGAGTTTAGTGCTTGAGTTTTTCATTCAGTTAAGATATTGTATTTGCCGGTTATGTTTTACAAAACATTGATAGAGCGCTCTGTTGGTCATGCGCAAAATTTACGACGTGGTCACAATTTCATTACACGTCTCTGCTATATAACACAATGCTGGTGTTACCCATGCTGCTTTTCTTGTATTAAATTTCTCGTTCACGTTATATGCCAAATTCAGGAACGTCCAAGGTACACCTGCAAGATGGTCTCCGTAATCAGGAAACCATCCAGTTCGCATGCTCACCTTTACATCATGGGCCGTTCATAAACTAAATTCTCTCTTCCAAGAGATGACGATGTAGTATCTAAACGAAGTTTTGACAGAAAGACTCCATCAAAACGCAACCTACTCGCGAGACCTCATTATCCATCGTTGCGCGGCAATAAACTGCTTTTGTGAAACGGCGTCGTTTTGTCGAATTTCTTCCTTATTGATATGGCTAAGGGTTAGTGAAAAGCTGTATTTTTGTGGTGCAGCTGCGATAACAATTCGAAAGAGTTTTGTTTACAACAGGTTCACCAGTTGGTCTCTGAAAGCTGATAAAACTGTATTCGTTTTGACATTGTTTACTCCCTTTCATATAATTGGAAAATTAGGACTGAGGCAAATTTAATTGCCGACACGCTTCTATGACCTTTGATACGGTTAGGATGAGTCCTATGCAGGGAAATCCTTATCAAAACCATACTTGTTCAAAAAGCTGTCCTTGATAAGCATAAAAGGTTAATTTTCGTACAGAGTTTGGAGAGGCACTCAACAAGCATAATGGATGGTAGTAACGAAGATTACTGTAGTCACTCTTCTTGTGCAAGATGTATTTCGAGAAATTACATTCAGGTTATGGCCTCCAGATCTGAGGAACCCGGCAGTGCTGTTATCGGGTCCTGGCGCTCTGCACTTGTTCATACTTTTTGTCGCAACTTGTATAGCTGGGGAGAGAATCCAGGTGGCTTTCCTACGGTGAAGATTTCGTCGCCCGAGAAAGGGATTGTGAGGTGAAGAAGGCTGACGTAGAATTTTCCGCTAATTTACATATCATGGAGAAAGATTATAGTGGTCCCATCTTCGCTCATTAGAAAACACAGTTGAACAGTAGACTCGCACCAGTCCAGTCAGCATTTCTTCACACTAGTTTTTTGTGGTACTAACAGTTTTTTTGCTTAGGCTGATGAAGAAGCTCCAGCAACTTTTCCGAAGCTATCATCTAATATTACTCGTGTTTCTGAGTTGTGGTATGTTCAAGCTTCAGCAACTTTCTCTTCGAGAGCAACTTATTAGTGGTAGCAAAGGTGCAATGAGATCTCCTGTTGAGAAACTGAGGTGAGTTCAGCACAACTTCTGAATTTTTCGACAATCATCTCGTAGACTTTTATCAGGTCTTCCTCAAGGTGCCAGTCACTCCTGAATAAGATTTTGCGCACAATGTTATTGCTATAAACAACTTCATCTTTTTTCCTTAATAAATAACATAGAATTATTCCTTCTTCGTTCTGAAATTTTTTTCATCTTACTTCTGAATCGATTATAAGCATGAACAAGGCGGTGTCGCACCCGGTATAGTATGATAGGATTACTTATGTGTCATGTACTCACCATAATCTCTTATCTCTGCAAATTTGCAGGAGATAAATTCTTTCTGTTCGTTGTTTTCGTGAACTCTGGTGAAGAATATCGTAATGTGTACAAATTCCTAAATAAGTGCTCATCTAGAAAAACAGCCATCATTTCCCTAAAAGAAGTGGTTTTGATCAAATAGAGTTATTGATAAAACGAAATGAAAAGCGATGACTAAGTCCAGATGTTGCGAACAAATGCAGCGTTCTAAACTAACACACGGGATATGACTAGGGACACAACATTTGGTTATTGTAAAATAACTAAATGATACTGAAGGGAGTCATTGCAGTGAACCAAAGTATTTTTGCATTTTCTAGCTTGTCACTCATAAATTTTCTACTTAGTCTATTAATACTACTCGTTACCACAATAGTGGATAGGAGGCCATGAGCAACAGATTATGGAGTGAGAAATGCACATTGAAAAGATGTACATCATGACAACATATAGTTGAGAATATATTGCAATATCAAACGGTTGATTCTAGCAACGCAAACTGCAATTTCTCAGCCACTAACCTTATCACGCTTATATTTGTATACATATATACATATATTTCAATATATATATGTATACATATATATATATATATATATATATATGACAGGTAATAGGAATATCAGTCCACAGATGGATGAAAATAGGTGTGGGGTGCTTTCCACGTGAATACAAAAGATCGCTGAGACCATTACCCACGCGGTGAGTGGAGGAGCTTGTGACCCAACGAAAAAAGCCTAAAAAATCAGTCTCATTTGTATGCAGTGTAGTTCAAGTCTGCATCAGAAATATTGAACGTTAAATGCATGCAACCGCAGGAATACTGAGACATGAGCAATGCTCGAAGCATCAAACGAGTTATGCACTGCATCAACGACCCCAGCTTTGCCCTTCTTTCAATGATATTTTAATTTTATGCTAGCAACAGTCACCCGCCAACGGGGTTCTGGTCAGCTCAAATTGGCATCGAAGTGAGTGAGGCTGAACTTGTGATTTTGATTGCAACTTCGCCTTACTTGTCCTAAATTCGTCGGGTATAATGCCATTATCTACCAGAATCCATTTTTTAACCATTAAAATACAAGGCTTTCTCCGCCTTTTCCGGACGTTTAGTTATTCATTAGATCAGATCTCGATGGTTTCAATATTGTGCTTGATTTCTCGAAAGCCTTCTATTTCGCTGTAGCTGTGACAGCAAAATTGAATTTTACACTCGACGCAAAGTTTTTGTCGGCTGTTCAATGGCTGTGTGAGTGGGATTTCGCAACATTTGCAACGAATAGACCAAATTGGCTAATGTTTGTGGATGGTCTTTTACAGATTTCGAAAGTCTTTTGTTAGCACATTTGTAGATGAATTCTGGAGAAAAGTTTGGTTTTTCCAAAGGTCTTCATAGAGCGCTGGAAGCGCGAAGGGAACATCACATTTCGCAGTCTTAGTCGTGAGCTTAGGCTTAATAGCAGGTTAATTTGGCAATATAAAATGGAAATGAAAGTTTAGACCCGCATAAGGATATAAATTTCATAGATTTTAGAGTGAAAAACCTGAAAATTTTTACGAAAGGGAAGATATTATTAGGTAAATAACGGAAGAGCGCCCTTTCGAGGCGGCTTTGAGAAGGGTGTTCGCACCGCGATTTGAGCAAGAAACGTGCAGAAGTCGGCGCGAATGTGCATAATAATCTTTTTAGGCTTATTGCAACGGACTAACAATACTTTTTCGGAAACCACGCACACTTTCAAAATCGGTAAAATTCAAGCTATTAAATGAGTGGTGAAAGTCTAGGGCAAAAGTTACGCGGAAAAATGCACCAAAACGTGCGAGGTGTTGAATTCAACTTTATTTTGGCTACTACAGCGTTAAAAGAACGCTTTCAGAGAACAAACATAGTATTGCAGCTTCGGGGACCTGAGCTATCGAATGGCTACTAAAGTTCTGAATAAAATTATGGTAAAGGCCTTGCCTCTAGGGGAGAGTTAAAGATGGGCTGCGATAACGGAAAGGCATCCTTTGTGGTCATATGTTGAGGTCACCACATTCTTTTGCTCTCACATATCTACGATCAGCTTTGGCCTACTACTTCTGGTTTGTTTGAAGACATCAGACTTAATGAGGGGCTATAGGACCTTTTATATTACCAAAATCGGAATGAAAACCAGTTATAACTTATGCATTCAGAAGTGATAGTTCTTCTAAAAACTTTTTGACTTTGGCTATGTGGTATGATCTAGGCAAGGCACTTTTTTTTAGATAGACAAAGTGAGCAATTATCGAGGCGAATAGATGGGAAAGTAAAAGAGGAGCTGAAATGCTACAAGAACTGCCACCAAGTCAGAGCGATTGTTCTAATTCACAAGCAGTGCCACTCGGGTTTACATCGCAACTGTTGACAGTCATTGTTGAGCTCGAAAAATTTTTTGTATTATTTTCATCTTTGCATTGACTCTTGACAGTAAACCGTCAAATTCTCTAAAGTTGTTGTTCACCGCTGCTTGAATATGATAACACAAGAGCTGAGGCAAGTGGGTGGAGCCTGGAAGTGTAAAAAGTGGGTCGAAGCTCACAAGAAACTATATAAACGGCTTCCATTCTTTCTTTCTAACCCGTTCCTAATAAACAACTATGAATGCAGCAGGTAAAAAAATAATCGTTTGAATAGTTTTATACATTTCTAAACTTCACGTCCACTCTGCTTTCGTCGACCTTTATTGCACTCCGTTTATCAGCAAATTTTATTTCTCAGTTATGATGAGACTTTTCCTTACTAAATATTGATTATACCGTTGATTTCTATTATAACAAGTGACACTAACAATAAGCTCGTCAAAATTTTATTCCAATAGTGGATAATTACACTTGTGAGATTTTGGATGTTCCACTTCTTACTCTGACGAAATGAAAGAAAATGAAGAAATTTACTTTAGTTTTTCCTATAAATGATGCTAGTGATACGAAAGGTTTGAATTTATCTAATCTAAACACTTATCTATGCTGAACATAATGCTGTAATGAGAACTATTCAAGATAACAGCTCTAATATGACCAAAGATTTTTCAAAGCGGTCACTCATATTTCGGAGAACTTACCAGTTTAACAACCTTTCATTAACTACTACCTCACTATGTAATGGGCTAGTTGAACAGTAATGTCTGATATATCACTATAGCAGCACTCGTAATCAAGGTCGCGACTTTGGTAAAAGGTTATGAACGGTCACGTCTTTGAGGTCTAGTGTCTGTTCCGACATAGGATCATACGTCATATACGATTACAGCGGGAACCTTGCAGAGCGTATAGCGCAATGATTAAATTTAGTACGAAATCTGTTTGATGGGTAGAAATAGTGGTTTGGCACATTTTTAGGTTTCCGAAAGTCATTATAAAGACGAGAAATTCATTTAGTCATATCAAAGAATTTCAATAGAGTCAAGTCTCCTTTTCGATGATCTGCATAATGAAATGATTACTGCAAAGCTTTTGGAACGATGACCGGAGGGTTAACGTTTTCCTCATCCAACGAAATATCATTGATAATGTCTGACTGCTATCAACTAAGGTGATGACGGCAATTTTCAAAACGTATAAGCACTTCTATGTGACGAATGCTTGCAGTGCATTCGTGCTTTCGTCACATTCGTGTGAAAGTCTTGTGTTTTACTAGTGACAATTTTCTCTGCGCTCTGAAACTGGAAGTTGTGACACTTTTTATGTGAACGACACTCAAAATCTATGGACCCCTTCTTTCTTCTTATTCAGTCATTTAAGCTACAACCATACCCATACACATTTCTGTTCAAAGAATACCATATGTTTTGGAGACAATCATTCAAAGTGTTCATGAAAGAATGCGTGATGCCAGCCATCGGAAAGAAAGTTAGTGGTTTGATCGCCTCCCCCCGGCGCTTCACAGGAGTTTTTTTTTTTGCTGTCGATCAGTATTAAGGGTTCTTCCATGGACGCAATTATTAGAGCAAAAAGGAGTTTAGTTGTTTAACATTTTAATACTTTTTGATTCGAAACCTAGATCCATGGAATAATAACGCATATTGAAAATCATCTTTAGTTGACCCCGATTACGGTTTTATGATGTTTAGATAAATTCAATGATGTAGAGTGATGTGCAAAAACGTTTGCGTCAGCCGGGATTTGGACCCAGATCTTACTCTTTCCGGGAGCATGTGCTGAACCGTTGTACCACCGACACCGGAAAGAGTAAAATCTGGGTTCAAATCCCGGCTGACGCAAACGTTTTTGCACACCACTCTACATCATTGGCTTTATCTAAACATCATAATAGCCCAATCGGCGGTGAAATAAAGATGATTTTCGATTGATTATTGGACCCAATATCTATCAACAAAGGTGTGGGTTTAATGTCGATAATGACTGCCCCGCCGCACCGTAGACGGTTGGCTGTTGACAGATAACGCGATGTAGCGTAGAAAGAGTGGAGTGCAAAACGAGCGTCGGTGGTGCAAAGGTCTGGCACATGCTCCCGGAAAGAGTGTGATTTGGGTTCAAATCCCGGCTGACGCAAACGTTTTTGCACACCACTCCACATCATTAGGTCTATCTAATAACGCATATTGTCTGAACAAGTTCTCACAGAGTACCACTTTTTGGGAGGGAAATTATACAGAAGTGGGTGCAGTCAGTTTTGCGGAACCGGTGCGTTGGTTCTGTTATTACCTCATAAATCTGCATTTCGTATTAGAAAAAAGTAAAACATTATATAACTGAGCGTTTTTTTTTCTATAATAATTACATCTAAAGCACATCTTTATACGATTCGACATCAAACTATTGTGAAGCGTCGTGAGAGGGGATGGAGCTTCAACTTTTTTCCCGATGGCCGGCATCACCTAACACTCGGCGTTACGGATTGCTAGTGACTTCGAGCGAGCAGGGCGAGGCCAGCGCTGCGGCCGCCGTACCCAAAAGGTCAAAATGATTTATAGAAATTGAATGATGAAAATGTATAGTTTTCTAGACCATGAACACATGAAATTAGCAGTGAAGGAGGCATGTGACGGAGTGAATTTGGGCGATGGTGGTCCATTTGGGGCAGCTATTGTTCGTGACGGAAATGTCATCGCTACCGGGCACAACATGGTGTGTTCATCTTCTTTTGCAATCTGTACTCTGATACCAAAAATCATCATCACCATCGTCACTATTGGCAAATGTCGCAGTAATATTAAAAATTGAGAAAACGTAGAAACTGAACAGTTTCATCAATCCTGATGCTCTTGTTGGTTTATTGAGCAATACTTGAGAAAAATGACATGATCGGATTTTGGTGTGAGCAAGTGGTGGCACTATTCGTTTAGATCAAAAAACATATATATCAACCACAAGTTTTGATTACGGAAATAACCCAGAAACTAGAGTTAGGTTCCACTTGGTTATGAACTACTCTAGTTCTTGGTATTTATTCTTTTGTTGTGCAGCTTCGCATTTTCGCATTATAAGTCTCAGATCAAGGGGATCATGAAAATAAGGGGAATTAGCAAAATGGTGATTTTTCAGAAAATCCAAAACTAGAAAGGAGTATCTTTCTAATATGAAGCGTCCTACGCTTTTGGAGCCGGGACACGCACTTGATTTTATGAAGTACTGTAGGATTTCCAAACCGACGCGAAACTGGTAATCGTAATAGTGCTAGTAATGGTATCGGCATATTCTGCTGGATAATACGTCGGCTCGAGAAGATAGGTTTATGATATTCACACATATTGGTTATGATGCCGAGTTTAATGGAAAGTCGATCTATAGAATTATTATAATAGTGTAGAATCCGTAGAATGAATTCCACGCATATAGAATGACTTGAGGTTCTCTACTAAAATGTCGCGTAAGTCCTACTATTCTCTCAAACAATTCTCTTACTATATTGCTTCCTTTAGAAAAAAGTTTGATGGTGGTTAGGCGTGAGACCAAATACGTAACTGCTTACATATTGTAACTCATGATTTACCCTGCACACTTCCCTCATCCTTCATCCAGTTTACAATCAACTGTTCAGCTCTTCTAAGTGCTAGTTGTTGTCATAGCTGTAACCTTTGATTTTATCACGATTTTTTGGATATATCAGTAATGATATATCTTTCGCTGGCTTGTAGAAACGAATGAAAAAATGGCTTGTCATGCTGCATTCCACGCATTCAGTTATAATGATATTAATTTGGAAGACAGAAAGATTCATATAAATGCTGACGAGCCTACGTACTAAAAAAATATTTGATATAATAAGCGCATACACCGCAAAGGCTACAATTGCCCCGCATTATATACGTCGCTTTTGGTTCAACACCGCTCCTCAAACTCATTGAGTCTTCCATTCATCGGGGTCAATAGCCTGATACCAGGCGTGTCTGAGTTGATAGCAGCACTGAATTGATATATCAGTAGCCCATCATAGGTCACTGTAAAGGCTAAATATGTGCTCATTAACCTTTAGCGGTACTAAGTTCAGTGCATGGTGCACGCCTCAGGAATCAACTAATGCCAAGAACTTCATCGTTTCTTGATATTTGATCTATCTGTTGCCGACATGAAGGAGGATTTAAAAGACATGTGATACGAAAGGAATGTTGAAGTTTTTCAAGAGCAAGTAATCTTGAAATCTTACGCAGTACTGTGAAGCATAAAGATGATGGCATCATTGTTCGAAACGAGGATAAATAATGGCAGCGTTTTGTTGGAAGCACATTTTCAAATAAACAGAAACGAATGCTAGTGCATTTTCAACAACTTTCAATTCATTATGTTCCATTTACGTGGCGTGATGTCACACTCTCTAGAGCTCCCAGCACTATCTTCATTCCATTCGCTTATTTCAACCATCGTTTACAAAGCTCTTCGGATGTGGGCTTGATTGCTGTGTGAGCATTTGTGGTTTTCATGAATATCGTTGGATCCAGGTCCCCCTGATCATTCCTAAAATAGTAAAATAGCCAAGTCAATACGTTCAAATGTCATTAACCATGTGCATGGGAAAATAGATTGACGTGAACGGGATCAAACTATGCGAACATTTGCCCTGGATCGCATCATTTTTACTGTGCGCGTGCCAGTGCTTCTAGCATTTGATTCATCTCCTCGTTTGCACGAGGAATTTATTTTTTTCACGAATGCCGCAAAATACAGATCGAGCACGCCTTCTAGCATAGTCGAGGAGAACCAGGCTGGTGCGTTTCGTTCGTTATTGATTGCCGGAAAGTGTTGGGGCAGCGGGGGATCGATCCCACATTGCGCCAAGCCGAGCATTACTAGCCACTCGGTCGCTGATCCGCAAACTGTATCGTTTGTGTTTTAAGGTCTACCGATTGTTTGTGTAAGTGAAGAGAAAAATTGGCGTAGTAGTGGTAATCATTGAGAATGGATAGTCTCACGCAAGCGAAGAGTGGCCGATCGTCGAAAAAAAAAACCTGTCAGCAACATGCATCGTCATCAATGTAGTAGAGTGATTTGGCACTTTAGTGATCCGTGGTGTCTTCATAGAGTTTTTTTTCACTGTGCGGACCTCAATAATTCTAATATTCAATTTGTATTTTCATCTTCTTCTTAAACGTCATAGAATACTGGCTGGACACATCTCCTTGCAATCCCAATCTCGAGAAAAGCTTGGTTGTCGCTTTCCATTGGGATTCGTTGTTGACTACCGGAAAATGCTGGGAGTGGTGTTTGGCCTCACCTTCTCCGCGACGAGTATCACAACCATAAGGCCACTGCGGCCTCTCGAGCCGCGAAACAGTTCGGTTTAAAGAAGTGATACGTTTATTTTCTTGAAAAAAACCGATTTTTTTCTAGCTTCAATCTGGTGATGTGTTTTTCATATAGGGTCGTTTCAGGTTTTGGTGACGAATGATCCGACAATGCATGCTGAGGTGGTCGCGATCAGAAACGCTTGCAAGAAAATCGGTACGTACATGCATGGCTTGAAACGTATTAGGCAGTAAATACTGATCCTACTCAAGTTACGTCCTTGGTTTTCCTGGTCGACAAAACGTTTGTGAAGGTTATCTGTCATAGTACAGGAACAAGTTACGACAAATTATTTATCGACTTGTAGTTTCGACAGTAAAAAACACTATATTAATCCGCTAAAGTTTGTAGCATTTAGTATTCTTTGGACAGGAAACAAAAAAGAGGCTCTGCGAGTCTATGGACCAAACAGCTACAAACTTCTTTCCATTTCTACTATGAGTAATTATATTCTCAAGCAAGTTTTGAACTACGTAATGAGAATGCTGAAGTAGTGGTGCCTTAGTGTACTGTTGCTTTCATTTCTTCCTGCTCTTTTTTTCTTGCTTTTCTTTCAAATGCTTGCTACTCAGTTAGTAAGTAATATGTTTGTTGTGGAACTGCACCTTAAATGATGCAATATATTGAAGAGTAGCGAAATAATTGGATAAGATGGTTCTAAAAGAAGCTTCAAGAGTTTGTCGTTATTCGTAATTCACCGCCTTATTCTCGATTTTCGATATAGCCGAGCTGAGACTTTTGTAGGCATCCGGTTGATTTATTGCAAGCGGTCTAGAGAGGCGACCAAATGAACGCTTTGCTTATCACTCTGCTTCCTGATATTCTCAAGATCAACCATTGATCAGCTTTGGCATGGTTGAAATAAATTAGCGTTGGTCGTGTTAAGCAGATCCGGTTGTTAATAATAGTGTTTCTTTAGTACATAGTAGTACAGTACGATGAGTAATGTGTCTGACGTTTTGACGTGTTTCGCCTTCTTCACTGTCGCTAAGCTGCTTTTCAAGCCTTTTATTCAATCATTGGTGACAAGCAGCTTAGAGTTTTGCATGGATAAGATGTGCAAGTCTCTGAACGGCTTGTCACCAAGGAATAATCAGGAGATCCAAAACACTACAAAACTGCACTGAAGAATGCGAAACTCGTCGAAACGTCAGCCATACTACTTTCATTGTACGGTACTGTTATGTACTTCATAAACACTATTATTCAAATGCTTTGAATCTGCTTAACAAAATCAACATTGAATGCTTCTACATACACAGCATCACTAACCAGTGTGCTACTCCTTCCTCTTTAAAAAATTTGATACGATAATTACCTTAGTACTTAATTCTTATCCTTGAGACTTTAGTGTCTTTTGCACTGTTCATTTGTTGTATTCATGACCATTTATTATCTGGATGAAATTCCATCGTTTTCATTTCATTTTGTTTTTTAGCCTCGATTTCCCGATTGACTAAAGTCGAATTTTATTCCTAGGTAGTTTCGACCTGTCCGGTTGTACCCTGTATACTTCGTGCTATCCCTGCCCGATGTGTATGGGAGCCTGTCTGTGGGCACGACTCAGTGCTATTTATTACGGCGCTACAGCCGAAGAGGTTTGATAATCTACTTGTTATATGTTTTATTTCGGCCTGAAATGTGGGTGCGAGCCACCGCTGACGCAGAAGTTTTGCACATCACACTGCGTCATTGGGAATAATTTGTTTCTATAATTTATGTTGAAGTTAGTTTTATTTCCTAGCTTGGTCTTCACTAGTCTTTATAAGTTCCATTTTCTGAGTATACTATCAACTTTTCAGTTAATGATTTCTCTACGACCCAACAAATACCATAGCAATATTGATATCTCTTCGTTATAGGGAATAAGAAGAATTTTTTTTTTGAGGGATGAACTCAGAAGTAAACGGCGCCTTTTCTTCTGCGAATTTGAAAATCGCGTTCAATTAGTTTTTTACAGTGTTTTGCTACTACTTTTTTGAAGAACGGAAGTGCACTCCTATGTCGTACGTCAGCATACGTTAAGTCTCGCTATCCGTGGAAATATCTCTGATTTACTTAATCGAAATGAATTGCTTTTTTTAAACACGAGGCATGTTTATGGATAATGCAATTTGAGGATAGTATGAAATATGGATATAGAGGTTTAGAGATTGATCAAACGCTCAAAAATGCATTAGCCTTTTGCCTATACAACGACTTGCGGAGACTTGCCGATATACGAAATCAGTTCTTTCATCTCTTCAGATATGTTTGCTAAAAATTTACGGACAGCAAACGGATGGGGTTTAGTTGGATCGGTATCGAACGGTATTGCTCTGCTCGTCTCACTGATATCGTGCCAAATTTCAGTCATAGGCATTCGTCTGATATTTCTCTTGAAACCAGACTTACTTCAGGCAAGCACAATAGGCTTCGATGACAAACCGTTCTATGATTTCATAAGAAATCCGCGTTCCGACCAAAAACGGTAAGGGTTTTCGCTTTTCTTTGATATGAAATTTCAATCAGACAAAGATTTCCAAAGATCGAAGTAATATCCCTAGATAAGAAAGATATCAAGTGGTTTCTTGACGTGAGAGAATAATTTCAGGAAGTTGGAACGCTTATCTGTTGCCGACTACCTGCAACCCTTCGATTTATGGGTGCAAAAAGGTGACGCTGTCAAACGATACTAACTTTTCTTTACATCTATTGCCATCAGAGCTGTGCCGTTGACAAAGTTCCTTTTATTTTTGCAAGCTGTCAATAAATATGCCTAAGCATGTACATGTTTAGAAGGTGAAACAATCTTTCATACCTCGCTGGACAGATTTCTTTCTTTAGACTATAAGTAATCATTTGGTTGCATAAGCTTCAATGACTCCAACTCTATGCTTATTTTCTGGGAAGAGCGTTTCACTGCAGTGTAAAAGGGAAAATAAGGTGGAATTCCATGTACTCGGCGACCTTGTTTAGCGGCTAATTTACGCGTTGAGGGGCGCACGATCGATTGATAGCCTAAAATGTTAGACATGTGAGATGCAAGTTGTTATTCAACTGGAGACTCTTTCTCGGCTTAAAAAAAATTCCAGATAATCCGATCGTCTCAAATATTACGAAATCTACTTTACACGAACGTATGCTTTTCGTGCTTCCAGCGAATTGTACGTGTGATAAAATGAAAGCGCGCGGAGGATGTGGAACATGATTTTATTCTGAATGCTGCAGAGTTATAGAAAGGCTTTTTCGAAAACATGTCAAGTACGGCTTTAGCCAGAGATTCATGAAATGAACGCGAACGCTCCTGTGAAAAATGCTTGTCCAGCAAACAGGATCGAATATTCATTTGCCGCCGTCTAACAGAAAAAAAACCCACTTCTTGAAAAAATTTCTTCTTCTACGACTCCATTCCAAGCCTGAGTTTCTTGTCGAATCGCTGTCAACTCGTTCCACAGCAGGGTAAAGTATCCAGGTCTTGTCACACCTTTCTTTTCAAGTGTTTTTGAGACCTTCATCAGCACAGTGTAATCTGATAGCATATTTTGAGCCTTTCATGAGTTCTGTTATTACTCATACAGTGCAAGACACGTGCATCGGTATTACAGCATCGTCAGTTGCACGGTGCTATTCGATTAGGCCAGTTCCTCAGAGAGATATCTTCCATATAGAGGAATCGAGCTCTAAATATTTACACGTGCTGTTAGGTGATAGAGTCACCCAACGAGCAGTGTTAAACGGTCGATTGCTCGTGGTTGCTAAAACGTATATTGTCACACCTTTCTTTTCGGCTGTTTTTTGACACCCCTATCAAAACAATCTAATCTGATAACATATTTTGAGCCTCTGAGCCCATTGGGTGATTTTGATACCTAGTAGCACTACAAATATTTCGATTTCGGTTCCTCTACATGGAAATATCTCCCCGCGGAACTGACTGAATCGAAAGGCATCATGCAACTGACGGCTGTAATGCACAAACACATGTCTTGCATTGTATACGTGCCATAACAGACCTCATGAAAGGCTCAAAACAAGTTATCAAATCATTTTTTAATTTCACCTTCAAACTGTTTCTTCGCGGATCTCGAAAATATATATTTTGACAGCGCAGCTTAGCAATACGACATATATATACATTTATATAATGTTAAATATCATCCGAAATGCACCGTTCAGGCGCTATACGTATGATATAAAAATTTGAACTGTCAATTTCTCAGCCGAATTTGATCGCCTGGGATAATTGCTGGGCTAACGCGCATATTAGTCAATAGGCAACTTTTCTGATAGACCAGAACATAATGTAACCAATGATGCTTCCCCTTAAACACCACCTGTCTATCGCATCGTTCTCCATCTCCTCTGAACGTCTACGATGCAGACACACTTGTTGTGGCCTCCGTAATCAGATAACCATCCACTTCTATTTGTCTGCGTTCAAACAATAGATTTATCTTGGACGAAGTCCTTTCAGAAGTTATCCACACTTTTTCATCTTCCTTGTAAAAAATCGCTGACTTTATCATTCACTTCGATATGGCAATGCATAACTTAAGCGAGGTGATTCAGGCCTGTAAGAAACCTTGCTCGGCAATAATGGTGATAGTCTTGACAGCAACGTATTTTGGTGATGTAGCAACGGTGAGAGCCAGCTGGGTTGTTGCATAGGAAGTGGTTCGACGGGTGCTGATGGGATTAGATTTGTTTGAAGCTGTCGAACAGTTTTTTGCAGTCAGTAATGTTGAGAGGATACTTGGTAGAAACCGTACTTGAATCCTGGTTACCCAAATGATCACACTATATCCAGAATTGAAAAGTTGTGGCATGTGAAGAGCCAGAATGCAACCATCAACTAGCAGAGAAAAGGCAAAAGTTTTGGCGTCGATTGATCCATGAGATATGAGACATGCATTAGACTTCATCTAGCATCATCTGAAGTAAATGCTTGTCTGGCCTTTGGAACGACTCATGATGGGCTACCGATATATCAAGTCAGTGCTGGCATCCCCATAGGGTGTAGTACCAATTTGCTTATTCCGGAGCAATGGAAGGCCACGGGGTGTGGGATTAAACTATCTACAACTTGAGTGTCACAGTGCATCTCGGAATGCTGCCCTACATATGCGCTTCATTGGCAGACACAAATGTGAAATATTTGTACTTATTGCTACATATATATGTATATATGTGACATATATATGTATATATGTATATCAAAATGCCAAAAAATTTAATAAATATATGTATCTATGTAGGTATATTTATGCATATATAAGCCTTTTTGAGCACATTTGGATAGCCATTCTCATGCTTACAATCATTATTCGCCAAAGTTTTGAAAACTCGCAGGTCGTCGCCTTGTTGAACGTATAACGGTGGCATAAAGCTTTAGTTTCCTTTTCTTCTGTGTAACCTCTTCATGGTGATGAAGACATTATTCCAACGTTTTGCTCCAGAAATTTAGACTTCATTGCTACAGTGTCAAAGTCCCGCCAGGTTTCTGTCGAAGAACTTGAAACTTGTACAGGATTTGTCCCTCAGTTCCTCGACCAAATGTTCACATCGATCTCCATTATTGGTAAGGAATCTTTGAAAAGGAGGAATTAGGGTTAGTCTTTCTGCAGCACACATGGAATAGTTTGTGATAAATACCTCCTTTAGAAGACTTTTATTTACATTCGCGGAGGCAGAAAAGTTAATAGAAGCGGCTCAAAACAATCTCATCTGAAATAATATAATCTTGATCTATGCGACCATAATGATCCGCTATTCACCTATATAAAGGAAGATAAGACCGCAAACCTCCCAAGGGAGTTTTGCTATCTTTTCGGGAACTATATGATAATTTAGGCAACACAGATGGTCTATGATCTTAGAGAGCAAGTGGTATCGCAGAGGTTCGAGGACCCTTGGACAGAAACTGGTCCGAGTGGCAAGGACAGCACCCGGCTGCCTCCAACCTCAGCAGCCACTTCGATCGCCGGGCACCATCCGAACGGTCATTTGACTTCATCCGGACCACCTGTTGTTCCGGGGCGAGCATAACAACCCAAACGAGCTCCGCCGCCTAGTCATGCTCCGTCGGTCACAATAACATCGTCACTTACATAACACCGTCAGTCATAATATCATTCGTAATATCGTCAGATAACGATACTTCTCACCATACACTCACATATACTCATATTGACATAGGCATACGTTCACTTAACGATATGTCACTCATATTGACATAGGCATACGTTCACTTAACGATATGTCGCGCAATCATGTACATATCATCGTTATTATATTATTATAGTAAGTATTTATATTATAGGCTGTTTGGTTCTACCACATTTTTGGTACCACGCCCTTGTTCGGTTCCATCCTATTGTTTGGTATAACCCATTTGAAAAATCTGAACATTGCGCTCTTGTCCGTTGCGAAATTTGTCAAGTTGGTGACAGATCAAAAAACAAGACCACTTAACCTTCGCCACACCATTGATTAGAAGAAAACAAAGAAACGACCAGCTATATATAAACTTACAAAATTTGATAGAACTAAAATTGACCTTCGTGCTCTTTTTATCTGAAGACATATCAAATCCAGATTGCACACAGTGCAGTCACATAAATATTCCTAGGGGGTATTTATAACTGGTAAATAGAAACGAAATGATTGGAAGTAAGAGGCATAACTAGTTTAAAATTTTCAAAGTAAGGAATATCGATGTTTTAAAGAAGTAATTACTGCTCGATGAGTAATAGTCAATCTCTCGATGGTTTTATAAGAACGTTGATCCTCGCATCTTGAATATTATCACTTTATTGGTTAACGTAACCAGTCGTCACATCTATTGAGCAGGTCCCAACACTTGTTTTCAATTTATTTCTCTACCATAGTCAACAAAAGTCTTTCGATATTTGGTGCGTGGTTTTGGCTGCAGCTTCATGACTTGGTCTCCTTTATGAATGTCGTACAGTGTCGGTCGGATCGATTCTTCCTACAGGAAGGTAACAATTCTATAACGTTCTCACGTAGATCGTAGACAGCGCTGAGGAAGCACGTTGATCCAACACCTTCCTTTCTAATCGACAGTATCAGTAATCGCTCTGTTACCTCTAAAACCAAACACCACCACAATGCTTAGATGTCTCCATGAGCAAATACATTTGAATGCTTGAGTGATTAAACACGAGATCTGTTACCGTCTTTAGCAAAGCTTTCAAAACCTGTTAATGGGAACGTCTAATAGTTTGGCAGCTATCCGCACTACTGTCAAAAAAGGTGATTGACGAGGTGTTGGGTGACCTGATAAAGTGTGATATCAAATGCCGCAGTATCCATAAATATTATCATCTTTTGAAGTAATATTGTGGATATAATCCTGGAAAGAACCCACTGCAAATACAACTCATCATTAACGATAACTTTGTAAGCAGTCGTTTGATTTGTCCCATAATTATTATCTCAGCCAACATGTCATGTAGTCTGTTAAAGGGCTCTTGTACAGCCTGATACACGTGTCTCGGCCTTGCAGCCTCGTCAGTCGGGCACCCCTTCGTCTTTAGCCAACCCTCTCGGGGATCCTAGATGGTTAGTTGCAGTCGAAGTACCGAGCTGTACAAGAGTCCTTTAACAGACCATATGACATGCTGACTCATAATAATCATGAGATATATTGAAAATTTGAGCGTAGTCATAATAAAACACTCGAAAATAAAACGTTTGATTTACGTTACTCATGTTTGCGTAAAGTTTCAAGTTGATATTTGAGAAGGATCAATATATTATTCGCAGGTATTTTCCCAAAAACGACGAGCATCTGGAGTAGTGCAGATAGGGACACACTCGGCATTGGCCCTTTGAATGACTGCCCAGGAATTGTACAGGTACATGGATTAACTTGATGCTCATGTTAACCTATCGAATTGAAATGTATTGACGAATTCGCACCCGACGATTGTCATACTACGAAAGGTGAATATGAATGGACTTTATAGATGACGTTGTGAAGTTTACATGCCTCAACGACGGTGACAAAATCCGATATGAGCAGTTGTAGTGGCAAGAACTATTTGAATGAGAGTATTGTGAGGCGTCCTCACAAGTCTATCACAGTAACGCACTTGCAAGGATGCGAGTAATGGAGTTGTTAGAGGTGCCTACCGTACAAACTAGTTTTCATTATAGTTCACTCAACACTGTGAGCTCACCAAGTATTCCTTAGCAGTCGATCATTCAATTATAGAAAAGTCGAAAAGATTCTCCTCAAAATCAAATTGTAAGGGTAGCTAGGACACACCTTGTTTGCGTATGAACGCTTTTTCCACCACTCAGCTTTCACTTTATCACAGTAACAGGTAATTCAGAGCAACCAGCATACCCCCATCAGAAATTCACTTTTCATCAAGATTAAAAGCACCCTCCACCACCTCTTTTTTCTGAGAGCTCTTTAGACAGCAAGATACAAAAGTCATTACCGACTTGATTTCTCAAAATGTCAAGCCAAGAAGGCCATCGACCGATGGTCTTATTTTTTTATAATAAGCGTGAAAGGAAGATTGATGTTCAGCAAATCCTTACAGGAAGAAGGATCCACTGAGTTTACTTGCACGCGATAGGGAAAGATGGAGGTTTCATCGATGTCCGCTCAAGTCACTCAATAACCATCGCGACAAGTGATACAGGTCGCAGGTGATACGAATCATAAATAATTGCAGTATACATCACACGACTCATTCTTCTGTTGTGTAAAAAAGTGTAACATGTGATCATGGATTAACACGGACACACTGAACGTGTTAATGAGTAAGGCATTACTGTAATGCTCAAGGGATAAGCTGTTGGTTCAGTCTCACACCAGAGGACCATCAATACTGCACAGGACTTCAGCTGTCGGCCAATTTGAACTAAATGGCAATGCATCAGGCGGCACTAGTTTGGTACATTGGTGGCCCACCGCCAAATAGCCCTTCAATCATCTCTAATGATGCTTATTAAATTAGAATGTATAGCGCATTCCTTAAGAACTAGACAACACTAAAACTTTGTACTTTTCATTTTTTTATAAGGCATATTATAACTGTTGCGCTAATGTGTATTTTCGGCACCTTCCTAATACAGGTGTCACTCGCTCTTTGACATTGGGAAATAAACAACAGATGCTTCTGGAATCAGCTGGATTCTTGCGAAGCACATGAAGTAGCAAATGCCTGTGATTACGATACGATAACGCATTGTGCACAACTGTTCCAGAATCTAACAGCATCGACCAGCATCCAACAACGTGCAGAAGTTCAAAACTTCTCATGCAACAAATTCCTCGTTGGCATTTAGTCAACTTGGAGCAACGTGCGGAGCGACACCATTTCTAACCCAGCACAACGATCCATTCGCATATGTCGAAGCTTAGGCTTCTATATACTGCTGCAACGAAAGAAGCAGGTCTCTAAACTTTCGTAAACCACCAAGCGATATCATACGTTTCGGAAGATCGAAGTAGAATGAAAAGGGTGTATACGGTCAGAATTATCAACGGTGCCGAACCGTAGCACATATAGACACTCCTGAGGTCAGGCTTTCTAGAAGAAGAAAGGGAAGTTATTCTGACTTTTGGTCGACTAGCCATAGAGGGAGTATAGGATTTACCCTGATTCAGCTGAGTTTCATCGCGATCTGTGGGACGATACGTGATGTCGATCTGTTGCATACGTGTCAGTATAAAATCCACTTGAGAACTGTCATTATGGCATATTTGAGCATTGCAGAGAAGGACTTGCTAATAACACACATAACGGCTCTATTCCAGCGCGTTCTTTCCAACTCACTACAATATTCATTAGTACAGTTCTTTGAAAAGGCTATGACAGAGATAGTTGATTAGAGGAGCAGACAAAAGAGGCGCCAGAGATTGCATTTATATACTGTCAAATTGTTGTGTAGAAAACAATAACTTCGTCTATCAAAGTTCATCCATTACTTCATCTTAATTTAGAAATACAAGGTCAAAGATAGGAACCACGTATCACGAATCATTCGAGCGGTCACTTCGAGCGCCACTGACCAAGTCGAGTGTATCCTCCTTTTACAGTATCCATCTTTTTGAGATACAGTCATTTTTTTGGTGGTCAAATTCACGTTCATTATTGTCACTTCTTTGAAGCAGAAGAAAACTGAGGTGATAATCTACACGCCAATTACGGCTCCATTCATGTCCTGACATATTCTTTAACAGCGCCATGACGTCCAGGTAAATCAAGTACACTTGACTCCAAAAGTGCTGAGATACGAGTAAATTTGGAGCTAGAGGTGGCTAAAACACCGAGTTGACTAGAACAGCAGAGAGAAAGGAAGGGTGAAAGCCCTGATGATATTGAACGGTGAGATGGAGGATGAACTTATCGCAGGATCGGATCTAATTGAGGTTATGAGATTCTTGTATCAGAACTCTTGTAATTATATTTCACACCGCACTCTGCCACAAAATAAAATTAGGCACTGAACAAAACCTAGGTCGTAGCTACACTAACGCATTCAATCGTTGTATAGTTTTTGTTGACATGTATTCGACTGTTACTTCGTCCCATTGTAATCTAAGGGACTCATTTTCCTTGTCATCCAGTGGCACTTCGTATGCAGAATAACCTCGTTCCCATCGAATTAGGTATACGTATGCTTTGTATTTAGGCACTTGAATTGCAGTCAAATGATAGGAAATAAAATTGCATATTAGCCAAGTTCTTGAAACTCTGGTAGAACATTTGGCAATCAAACGCTCAAACCTACTCCAAGTTGGTTCTTTTTTTTTTCAAAAACTCCCCAAAGATCACTAAAATTAAGCGAGGCTTGAAAAAATAGTCGATTTGAAGTGTTTGTATATATACTGGTGTTTGGCAGTAAGCGAAGCAAATGACATTCGACAATCTGTAACTCTCAAAAGAATTCCACGGTGATTCTTAAACCGTAAGGTGAGATTGAGATAGTTCGGCGTCGACTCTTGTATATAGGATATATATCCCGAGGAATCCACTGATCCGAAAAGGCACCGTGCAACTGATGAGCGATGGAAGGCCGAAACAAGTGTCTGGCACTTCATATGTGCCACAACGGACCCCATGAAAGGATTAAAACCTATGCTATCACGATATTATCAAAGTTTCGGAACATTTTGTATGTGAATAGACTCATTCACATCTGATTAGATCGTGTAGTGATATTGAAGCACATATTGGAGAATCCATCAGTTTTTCCCACCTCAGTTACCGTAATCCAAAATCTACATCCGTCCTAGAAATTACATATTACGCAAAAACAATGGCAGTTCTCAAGAAATTTTCCGATTCCATAAATGTGCATATTCATAGGCAAAGTCAGGGAGCTGAAAGGTGTGTTTTCCGTCGAAAGCTACAAATTTTCAGTGGGCTCAAACAAGTGGGAAATGTAAGCCTTATCAAAAAGAGTATTAACATATCATGAAAGAGGAATAAATGATCATGAATGACATGAACGGACTATACAACGTTCATATTGCATACAAATTTCGTAATTCCACATCTACACTTTGATTTTTACATTACTTCATCACCATCTTCAGCTTGGTTAGCGTCATCAATGGCGGACGATATGGAACGAAGCACATCTGAGAATGACCTGTATTCCGAAATGAACTTCTCCTCTTCCCGATGGTACTGTAAATTTTCAAAAATGAGAGATAAAAACAAATATAAAAACGCTACACGCTGTCTAATCAAAATAGTAAAGAAAAATCGTAGAATAAAACTGGCTAAAAATAAAAGCGCATACTTTCTGCAGTAGAGTCTTTGAATCGCCTCTGAAGTTCTAGGCATTTCGCACGAACAATTTCCTTTTCTTCACTGTTTTCGTTTCGCAGTCTCACCAGTTCCTTCTTCAGTTGGGACAGTTCATTTCGTCGACCACCGTCATTTTCTCGCAAGTTTCGAAGCACACTAAAAGAACATTATGAAATAACCATAGAAAGAAGTTCCTCACTGTCTGAAATCCGGACCTTAATATAATCCAATCCTGAGAAACTCCTATGGTTAAAATTTGAATCAATCAAACACACACGGAAAGAAAAGCGAACACGTCCATCACTCACCTACTCAAATTCTCCTTCAATGATCTCAGATCCTTTAATCTTGAACTGCCAAGCTCGCAGGCACGTTCATGATTTTTCGCTTCCTCCTCGCCGCATACCACCAACCTCTGGAATTTCATCTCTGAGAACAGGATTCCTCAGATAGCAGAAGGCAAACTTGGTTTGTAACAAACATATTCTTTATCCGAATTCTACAAATTGCCAAACGACAGCACATGATAAGTCAGTAAATAAGGTTGTAATGACTTACTTTCAGCTCTTCTTCCATTTGATGCGCTTGCTTCTTAAGATCAGCACAACGTGCTTGAGAGTCAATAGAACATTGTTCGAGACGATTCATTTCATTCTAAACTCGTCACAGCAAGAATACGTCTAAGGTTTGTATTTGATATTCACTATTTTCATAAAATGAGATACCTGCAGTTCAGAGAGCACATCCATCTCCCTGTGAGGCTCATCAAGCATCTTGGAAATTTGGTCAATCACCTTCATACTCTCTTCGTTATTATAAATTCGTTCTCTGAAAACAGCTTGTTCCAATCAGCTACAAGCTCAGGTATAGAAGAATCATCCACGTCAATCACCTTTCTCTGTCACAGTCGCCCTGAAGACTTTTGATCTGTGCTCTCTGGTCTTCAACATCGCGAAGAAATCGAGCAGGAGATTCAACTAATCCTTTGGAAACGTGTTCAATTTTACTCCTGATAGATTCGATTTCCTTCTTCAGATCAACCTGCAAGCAAATTCCAACTGCGCTTTAACAAAGTATTTCGTTATTCAATGATGTTGAGTGATGTGCAAAACTTTCGCGTCAGACGGGACTCGAACCCGCATTCCAACCTATCGGGGCGCGTGTTCTGACCTGTTGGACTACTTAAGGCCTCTTTTGCGACCAGTCTTCCTACTCTACAAAGCATCAGTCTGACAGCAACCAGACGTCAAGGGTTTGGCCTGGTAGTT